>JALPQD010000640.1:103613-593780 GCA_023101885.1 Typhlomys cinereus
AGATTAAGGTTTGGTAGTGTGATATTCCTGGGGCAGGTTTTTTGTTAATCGATGGTGGTGCATCACTGGGTCGTGCCGTGTTGCCCTATGAATGTGGAGATTGTTTGGTCAATTCTTTTTAAAGAATCGCTTGGGATTGTGGAGGAGGATAGCGGGGAAATCTGTACAAGGTGGGGGAGGAAGAGAAGGAGAGGGGAGGATGATGGATGGCGGCGGAGACAGGAGAGGGAGGGCAGGTCCACTGCTGGGGGGCTTCGGATCGGGCGGGGCTTGGGGCTTGCGTCTTTCTTGCGGGCTTGTGAGCTGGCTGGCAGGGCGGGGCGGGCGTGCGGGTGGGCGGTGGTCTGGCGGGCTGGTTGAGAGTCGCGGCGTGCTGGAGTCGCGCGCGCGCGCGGCTGGCGGGCGGGCTGGGACATCACATTTTTTATGATGTTCCGCTCATACACAACTTTAATAGGTAGACCAGTTAACTCCCCCCCCCTCCCCCCCCACCACCCCCTCTACTCCCCGCGAAACCCTGCTCCCTCCCCCTCCTCCCAACCCCAGTTTCGTTGCCCCCCCATCCCCGAAGAGCCTTTATTGTGTAACTCACTCTCCTCTTGGTCCTCCTTTCCAATGATGTACAAGGACCCAGTGGCTTTCCCTGAACCTTTCCGTGTTCCCCTTAAGCATCGAACATCTTTGGCTGTCAATCCCTTGCCTCCAAGGACCTGTTTGCTTTAGCTGATATGCTAGACTCTTGGAGGGTCAATAGTGTTGTTTGTTGGACATTGCGCAGGGCATGAAACGTCTCATTATGATTAATTCGGCCCTGGACTAGTGTGCGAGCATCGCCAAATCATTGCTCTCATCCTTGTGCTCTTACAAATCTTACCGCCCCTCTTCCGCAAATGTCCTGACTCAGGATTGGGGTAGTTAGGCTGGCCTAGTTCTATGTGGTTGATCTATAGAGTCTCTGAAGTTATGGATTGTGGTTGTTGATTTTCTTTTGCAGTTTTGCTGCTCCGCCACATGCTTTCACTCTATCCTGATGGGCACTGTATGTACCCCATGGTCGAGACCAAAAAAGCTGTTAAACTGGCGTCTTTTATATAGCAATTCAAGGGTAGATGTAATACAAAGCGGGACATCTCGGTGTAGGGAGGGGCCAGTCACAAATTTGCCAACATGCTCACCTTTCATCTGCCAGGGTACTATTGCCCTCCTTCTGCGTGGACACTTAAACCCACTCAGTTGTACATGATCAGGGAACGAAACACAACGTCTGTGAACCCACACTTAACCAGGTGTGTCCACATACTTATGCATTCCTTGGCGGCCTATTTCTCTGCTTGTAACATGGTCCCTCTCTCCTTGGTGTCCCCCCTTGGTGGGCTCCCCAACCCCCCTCCCTCCTGTTCCTATCCTGAATTACTGATTACATGGGTTTACCCTTGAGTGCTTCAATGTGGCTGGGTGGAGTTTGGTACTAGGAAGCCCACTATTAGGGAGTACAATGGCGCTTAACTTTCTAGTTTGGGATACTTACTAATATAATTGTTTCTTTTTTTTAAATTTTTTTTTATTATTGTTTATTCAAAATGTGCGCATGTGGTGTGCTTGCGCCAAGATCAAACTCGGCGCTAGTGTGTGTGTGTTTGTGTGCTGATGTCTGTTGTAGAACCACGGCGAATTTGGGAACCACAGGAACATTGCCTCCACCTCCTTCTGCCCTGGGATCACAGGCTCCGCCTTCCGCGACCAGAAGCACACGGAAAAACCCGCTTCCGACCTGGCGTCTATAGTGGATCGGGGATCGACCTCGGACCTTCCGCTTCCCAAGGGGAGGGGCTTTTTCCTTAACCCTGAGCCACCTCTCCCAGCCCAATTATTAATTGTTTCTAATGACATCCATTCCCAGCACTTCCCAGTCACTTCATCATGTCTGATGGCTGAGTAGTACTCCATTGTATCGATGTACAAACATTTAACTTATCCAACTCGGTCAAATGTTGGCATTTGGGTTGATTCATGACTTTGCTATTGTAACACTAGTGATGATCATGACACATGGTCGTTGCTTGTGCTTGTGCTATCGAGGGAACCTCATGCTGCATGGGGGGTTTATTCCAAAAGTGGAAATAGAGGGTCATTTTCATATGGCATTTCAATCTTTAATTTCTTTAAGAATCTCCAGACGGCTCGCAGAGTGGCTGTATGAGCCTGCATTCCCACCAGCAATGTCGGAGAGTTTCCTCTCTCCACATCCTTCCGCACTTGTTGTTGTTTTGTATTGTGGAATTTTTTGCCATCCGACCGGTGGGTGCGATGATATATCTCAGGGAAGTTTTGATTTGCCATTTCCTGATGGGTAAAGAAGGGGAGCATTTTACGATATTGTTGACATTTTTAATTAATCCCTGGTTAAAAATTTCTTTTAAGTTCCCGCAGGGCCATTTTTTCATTGGGCCATTGGTTTCTTTGAGAGTTTCGTTTTTAAGTTCTTTGTGCCCTCTGGCTCTTAGGCTCTATCAAGATCTGCGCGTTTAGTGGAAGATTCTTCTCCCATTCGTGGGTTGCTGTTGCGCTCCTGTTACAATCTCTTTATCTGAACAGAAGCTCTTTAATTACAAGACTCCCAACTGTTGAGAGTTGGTAGAGTGACTGTTGCCATTGGATGTTTGTTTCGGACCGTTGGGCCTAGCCAATCCCTCGAGAGTTCCCTACCCTTTCACCTATGGTTTTTTCTCGCTCTGGCCTGATATCAAGGTACTTGATCCTTCTGGAATAAGGTCTTGCTCCATGGTGACAGTCTATGTCCCTTTTTAATCTTCTGCATGTGAGATCCCAGTTTGCCAGCAACATTTTGTGGAGACTATGTTCTTATTTCCATTGGATTCTTTGGGGCCCTTGTCAAAGATCAAATGGCTGTATTTCTTTGGGCTTTATATCTGCGGCGCTTCAACCCTTATCCAGTGATCTGGTGTTATTGGAGCCAGTCCAGGCTGTTTTTATCAAATATGCGTTTGTAGTATCGGACTAGTTTGGTATAATGGAAATACCTCCGAGTGTTTTTGTTACTCGATTGTCTTTGCTATCTGGGTCTTCGTGCCTCCAATGAATTTGAGATTGTTTGTTCAACTTCTTTAAAGAATTGCTTTGGGATTTTAATTGCGTATCGCATTGAATTTGTAATTGTCTTGGGTTACGGATGGTCATTTTTACGAGTTGATTCTGCCAATCCAGGAAATGGGAGGGGTCTTTTCCCCTCTGGTGTCTTCTGCAATTCTTTCTTTGGGGTTTTAAGGTTTTCCTTGTAAGGTCTTTTACTCTGGTTCTGTTTTATACCAAGGTAATATATTTCATTTTTTTAGGGGCTCTAGTAATGGATGTTTTTCTCAGTGCTTCTCCACTTCTTTATTCTGGGCTATCGGAAGGCCTTGTTTTTGCACCACTTATTGTATCCTGCCACTCTGCCGAATTTCATTAGTTCCAGGAGCTTCCTGGTGGAGTTTGGAATCACTCAGGGTATAAGATCATGTCATCTGCAAATCGGATAGATGACTTCTTCCTTCGCGATTTGCCCCTCTTATGTCCTTATTGTTTTTACGGCCTCAGGCTAAGAACTTCCAAGTACAATATTGAATAGAATTTGGATGAGCGGTGGAACGCCTTGTCTAGTTACTGATCGAAGTGGGAAAATGCTTCCCAATTGTCCCATCAGCATAATCCTTGCTGTGGGTTGTGTATAACCAGCTTTTATATATGATAAAGGTTCCTTCCATTCATACTGTTCTCAGCATTTTGCTCATAAAAATGCTATTGGATCTTGTCAAAGGTTTTTGCATCTATCGAGAGTATTCCTGTGGCTTGGACTTTGGACTGGTTTATATGATGACTTAAATTTATTGATTTGCCATATGTTGAACCAGTCTACAAATTATTGCTTTGATATGTTTCGACACCCTTGTGTGCTGGGATAAAGCTAATTGGTCCCTGTGAATGATCTTTTGATATGTTTTTTTAAAATCCGATTGCTAAGACTTGTTTGGTGCATCTTTGCATCTGTTGTCATCACAGAGATTGGGCTATAGTGTTCTTTTTCCTTAAAATTTTTTATTATCTCTGCTATACATTACTTAATGGCTACTAAAAGTTACCATCCATCCTCCCTCCCCCCACACCTCGTCCCCCTCCCCTAACCCCTCCCTCCCCACCCTCCAGTGCCTCCCTCCCTCAATCCCTGTGAAGAACCTTTAATTGTGCATTGACCAAAACTCTCTCTGGGTCCTCCTCTCTGATGACGTACAAGGACCCGTGGCTTTCACTGACCCTTCCTTTGTCCCCTTACGCCTGGAACCATTCTTTTGGTGGTCAATCCCTTGCCTCCAAGGATCTTAGTGGTTTTAGCAAATGCTAGACTTGTGGGGTCACTCGGTGTGGGACATTGCGCAGGGCATGCAAAGTCCCCCTTCTGATTGCTTGATCCCTTCATTCTCAACCCGGCGATGCGATCTTGGCCAAGGGTGCCAGACAGCCTGGTCTGCGCTGCAAGAGAGTCCAGAGCCCGGACCCGCAGCCGTGTTTTATTATAATGTTCGTTATTACACAGTGCAACTGATTTTTTAACATTTTTGCTTAGAGTCTGGATCATACAAATGATTAGGTACCAAAGGTTCCCTCCCTCCCCCTCCTCCCCCAGACCCCCTGCCCCCCTCCCCTCCCCTCTCTCTCCTTCCCTCTCCATCCCCCAGTGGCTCCCCCCATTCCCCGGAAAATCCTTTAATGTGATTGCCAGCCTTCCTGGGCCCTCCTCTCTGTGACGTCTAAGATGCAGTGGATTTCCTGAAACCCTTTTCTGTGTTCCCCTTATAAACATAGGAAAAACTGCTGTGGCTGCACTCCCCTTGCTCCAGGCTCTTGGTTCCTTTCGCCAGATGCTACTTTGTGAGGGTCAATAGTTGTGTTGGGACATGCGCAGGGCATGCAAAGTCCTATTATGATTGCTTCAGCCCTCCCTTGTGTGGCGCATCTTTGACCTCTCTTTCTCCTCCCATCCTGTCGGTCTTACAATCTTTCAACCCCCTCTTCCGCAAACTTCCTGGGTTCAGGATGGGGAGGAGATTAGGCCTCGGCCCTAGTCTAGGTGGGTTGTTGATATCGAGTCTCTGAAGTTCCTATTTATGGTTTGTTGATTTTCTTTTGCAGTTTTGTGCTCCTGCCAGACTCTAAACTCCATATGTGGGTATTGTATGTCACCCCTGCCAGAGATTAACAAGCTGTTAAACTAGAGTCTTGTATAAGAGTATATTCCAAGGTGATGTAATAAAAAGTACGGAAATCACAGTTGAGGGAGGGGTCATTCACCCATCTTGCAAAATGGTTACTTTTCTCTGCCAGGACTATATGCCCTCCCCTTCTGGTGCAGATCATACCCCTCAGTTGTAAATGATCAGGAACAAAGTCTGTGAACTTAACAGGTGTCTCATTACTTACTTGCAGTCCTTGATGGAGGCCTATTTTCTCTGCTGTAACATGGTCCCCTCTCTCCTTGTTTCTGGTGTGGCCCTCCTACCCCATCCCTCCTGTTCATAATCCTTGCAATTACTGTGTATTACAGGTTTACTTGAGTGTCTCGTGGGCTGGGTGGTTTGGTACTAGGAGCCACCTATTAGGGAGTACATGGCGCTTAATTTTCTGGGTTGGGATACTTCACTTAATATAATTGTTTCTAATGACATCCATTTCCCGCAAATTCCAGTAATTCATCATTTTTGATGGCTGAGTAGTACTCCATTGTATAGATGTACCACAGTTTCCTTATCCACTCGTCAACTGTTGGACATTTGGGTTGATTCCATGACTTTGCTATTGTAAACAGTGCTGCTATGAACATGGTCTTGTGCTATCGAGGTGAACCTCTGCTGTATGGGGGGTTATTCCCAAAAGTGGAATAGCAGGGTCATATGGCATTTCAATCTTTAATTTCTTTAAGAATCTCCAGACGGCTCGCCAGAGTGGCTGTATGAGCCTGCATTCCCACCAGCAATGTAGGAGAGTTCCCCTCTCTCCACATCCTCTCCAGCATTTGTTGTGTTTGTATTGTGGATTTTTGCCATCCTGACCGGGGTGAGATGATATCTCAGGGAAGTTTTGATTTGCATTTCCCTGATGGCTAAGAAGTGGAGCATTTTTTAAGATATTTGTTAGACATTTTAATTTCATCCCTGGTAAAGTTTCTTTTAAGTTCCAGGGCCCATTTTTTAATTGGGCCATTGGTTTCCTTGGTGTTTAGTTTTCTAAGTTCTTTGTGCACTCTGGACAGTAGAGCTCTATCAGATATGTGGTTAGTGAAGATTTTCTCCCATTCTGTGGGTTGCCTTTGAGCTCGTTACAATCTCTTTATCTGAACAGAAGCTCTTTAATTTCACAAGATCCCAACTGTTGAGAGTTGGTAGCAGTGACTGTGCCATTGGATGTCTGTTTAGGAATGTTGGCCTAGCCCAATCAGCTCGAGGGAGTTCCCTATCCTTTCAACTATGGTTTTATAGTCTCTGGCCTGATATCAAGGTCCTTGATCCATTTGGAATTAAGTCTTGTACATGGTGACAAGTACGGGTCCAGCTTTAATCTTCTGCATGTGGAGATCCAGTTTTGCCAGCACCATTTGTTGAAGATGCTGTTCTTTTTCCATTGGATTCTTTGGGCCCCTTTGTCAAAGACCAAATGGCTGTAATTTTGTGGGCTTATATCTGGGTCTTCAATCCTTATCCATTGATCTGTGTGTCTATTTTGGAGCCAGTACCAGGCTGTTTTTATAACTATGGATTTGTAGTATAGACTAAGGTTTGGTATGGTAATACCTCCAGCAGTGTTTTTGTTACTCAGGATTGTCTTTGCTATCCTGGGTCTTTTGTGCCTCCATATGAATTTTGAGATTATTTGTCAACTTCTTTGAAGAATTGCTTTGGGATTTTAATTGGTATAGCATTGAATTTGTATATTGCCTTTGGTAGGATGGTCATTTTTACAATGTTGATTCTGCCAATCCAGGAACAAGGGAGGTCTTTCCACCTTCTGGTGTCTTCTGCAATTTCTTTCTTTAGGGTTTTAAAGTTTTCATTGTAAAGGTCTTTAATCTCCTTGGTTAGGTTTATTCCAAGGTATTTCATTTTTTTAGGGGCTATAGTAAATGGGATTGTTTCTCTGAAGGCTTTTTCATTTTTTTCATTCTGGGCATATAGGAAGACCTCTGATTTTTGCACATTTATTTTGTATCCTGCCACCCTGCCCAACTTCTCAATTAGTTCCTGGAGCTTCCTGGTGGAGTTTTTGGGATCCCTCAGGTATAAGGTCATGTCATCTGCAAATAGGGATAGCTTGACTTCTTCCTTGCCGATTTGAATCCCTCTTATGTCCCTTTCTTGTCTTATGGTTTCAGCTAAGACTTTAAGTACAATATTGAATAGAAGTGGTGAGAGAGGACAACCTTTTCTAGTTCCTGATCAAAGTGGGAATGCTTCCAATTGTTCCCCATTGAGCATAATCCTTGCTGTGGGCTTGTTGTATACAGCTTTTATTATATTGATAAAGGTTCCTTCCATTCCTACTGTCTCTAGCGTTTTGATCAAAAAGGCTATTGGATCTTGTCAAAAGCTTTTTCTGCATCTATCGAGACTATCATGTGGTCTTGGACTTTGGACTGGTTTACATGATGAATTACATTTATTGATTTTCATATGTTGAACCAACCTTGTGTGCCAGGGATGAAGCCTACTTGGTCCCCGTGAATGATCTTTTTGATATGTCTTTGAATCCGATTTGCTAAGACTTTTTTGAGAATCTTTGCGTCTGTGTTCATCAGAGAGATCGGCCTATAGTTTTCTTTTTTAAGTGAATCTTTATTAGGTTTTGGGATTAATACGATATTAGATTCATAGAAGGAATTTGGTAGTGTTCCTTCCTTTGCTATTTGATGGAACAGTTTAAGGAGTATTGGTGTTATTAACTCCTTAAATGTCTGGTAGAATTCTGTGCTGAATCCATCTTTTCCAGGACATTTTTTGGTGGGAAGATTTGAGATTACTTCTTCAATTTCCTTATATGTTATAGGACTATTTAAAGAATTCACAACTTCCTGATTCAATTTAGGTAAGTTGTGTTTACTTAGAAATTCATCCATCTCTTTTGTGTTGTCAAACTTCACAGAGTATAAGTTTTTGAAATATGATGTTATAATTCTCTGGATTTCTTGGGTATCAGTAGTGATACTCCATGTTCATTCTAATTTTGGTAATTTGGGTTTTCTCTCTCTTGCTTTTGGTTAATTTAGCTAGGGGTGTGTCAATCTTATTGATTTTTCAAAGAACCAGCTTTTTGACTGGTTGATTTTTTCTATCATTTTCTTAATCTGGATTTCAGATATTTCTCCCCTTATTTTGCTAATCTCCTCTCTTCTACTACTTTTGGGATCAGATTGCTCTAGTTTCTCTAAAGCTTTAAGCTCCATCGTTAAATTATTTATTTCTGATGTTTCCATTTTTTTGATGTAGGCATTAAGAGCCATGAACTTACCTCTTAGGACAGCTTTCATTGTGTCCCAGAGATTTTGGTAAATTGTATTTTCATTATTGTTCACTTTCAGGAAATCTTGAATTTCCTTTTTAATTTCTTCCTGAATCCAGTTCTCATTCAGCATCATATTGTTAAGTTTCCAGGAGTTAGTGTATTTTCTGTTGTTTGTTGTGTTGTGGATGTCCAGCTTTAGGCCGTGGTGGTCTGATAGGGTACAAGTTAGAATTTCAACTTTTTTGTATATGTGTAGATTCATTTTGTGGCCCAATATGTGATCTACTTTGGAGAAAGTTCCATGTGCTGCTGAGAATAATGTGTATTCTATGGTGCGTGGATGAAAAGTTCGATAGAGATCTGTAAAGTCCATTTCTTTAAGGGTTTGATTAAGTTCCAAAGTGTCTCTGTTAAGCTTTTGACCTGTTGATCTATCCCATGTTGAGAGGGCGGTGTTGAAATCCCCAAGAATTATTGTTTCGGGGTTGATTTCTTGCTTTAGACGCTGTAGGGTTTTCTTAATAAATGTGGAGGGGCCCGTATTGGGTGCATACATGTTCAGTATTGTGAAGCCTTCCTGGTGTATTGTACCTGTGACTAAAATGTAGTATCCATCTGTGTCTCTTATGATTTTCTTTGGTTTGAAGTCCACCTTGTCTGAAAGCATAATTGCTACCCCTGCCTGTTTCCTGGTTCCATTAGCTTGCAAGATTTTGGACCAGCCTTTCATTCTTAGGATGTGCCTATCTTTTGTGGTGAGATGAGCTTCCTGAAGGCAGCAGATTGTTGGATTGTGGTTTTTAATCCAAGTTTGTAATCTGTGTCTTTTAATTGGTGAGTTAATACCATTGACATTTAATGTTATAATGGAGAAATTATTTTTAATTCTGGAAATTTTTTATATTTAGTAGATTTTGTAAGCATGTTGTTTGATATTTGTGTTTTGGTGGTATTATACTTCCCTTCTGTCCTCCTGGATACGCTTGTTCTTTTCTTCAAGCTTGAGTATCATTTCTAGCATTTTTTGAAGGCCTGGTTTGGTAGACATGTATCCCTTCAAGTTGTCTTTGTGCTCGAAAACTTTTCTTTCTCCGTCAACCATGACACATAGTTTTACTGGGTATATCAGTCTGGGTTGGCATTTTTGCTCATTTAATACTTGAAGTATGTCTCCGCAAGCTCTTCTTGCTTTTACTGTTTCCATTGAGTAGTCATTTGTTATTCTAATAGATTTACCTTTGAAAGTGAGTTGCTTTTTTCTCTTGAAGCTCTCAGCACCTTTTCTTTGTCTTGAATGTGGAGTGTTTTGAGTATTATTTGCCATGGCGATTTTCTATTTTGGTCATATCTGTTTGGAGTGCGAAATGCCTCTTGTATTTGGATAGGCCTCTCATTCTTTAGTTGTGGGAAGTTTTCATTTATGATGAATTGAAATATTTCCTCAGGTGTGATATTTTGGGATTCTTGTTCTGGTATTCCATGAATGCGCATGTTAGGCTTCTTCAGGGTGTTCCATATCTCTTGAATGTTCCTCTCCAGTATCTTTTTGGCTTTAACAATCTCTTCCATTGACCTGGTTAATTCTCCCACTTTGTCTTCAAGATCTGAAACTCTATTTTCTGCCTCATTTGTTCTGCTGATAAGACTCTCTGTTGAGTTTTGGGTTGGAGATAACTTGTCTTTTAGTTCAATTTTAAACTCTGCCTGAGACTGTTTTAACTGCTCTATGCCTATTTTTGTTTCTTGAACTGTTTTTCTCAACTCCTCCAAGTGCCTGTTGTGTTCCTCTTCAAAGTGGTTGATACGGTTGTTTAACTCTTCTCGGATTTCCTCTTTCATAGTATTAATCATGGTAATGATCATACTCTGAAAGTCGTTATATTGGGTCTGGCTTTTATGGCTATTTTCTGTGGTTTTGTTCTGGTCGGAATCCCTCATTATGGGATTGATTCTTTCAGTGGGAGATTGGTCTTTTTGGGTTTTGTTTCTTGTGGATCTGCACTTTGACTTGTACATTGTTGTTTTGTTTTTTAGGACCTTTCAGTTTCTGTGTGTTTTACACTGAATCGACATAGTTGGTATTGTTACACTTGCCAGTTATTACTAGTGCTTGCCTTGGATTGGGTATGTTTGTGTATTGTTATTGTTATATCCTAGATGAGGCTACTAGGCTGTTAGTACATCAGTTAAGTCAGGGTATGTTACCAGGGGGTAATATTAGTTTGGTAGTGCACTTTTATGATTTAGTATCTTGGTGAAATGTGGGGGTGAGTGGTGTACTCCCTGGAGTTGTATGTTTTGGGGTGGCTGTATGAGAAAGTTGATCTACAGCATTGATACTTTAAAGGAACAGTAAGGTGAAAAGAAAAAGTTTACTTATCTTTGGGCTGGATGAGAAGAATCTCACCCACGTGATATAATGATTGTAGTGGAGTCCAGATGTATGGCCTGTGTTCCCTTTGTTCCTTAGAATTTTGCTTGAGTTTCCTTTGGACTCTATTGAATTCTGAGTAGCAGTGTGTCTTCTGTGGACTACGTGTGTGGGTCCCCGGTGGGCCAGAGAGGCAGAGGGTCTGTCGTTGATGGCAGAATTCTTCACCTGTGACCTGGGGGGGCGGTGGAGGCGTGGGGGGGGAGGGTGCGAGGGGCTGGGGTCCGGGGCGGGGCCCCGGGGGCTAAGCCGGCAGCCGTGTGGCGCGGTGCTGCTGGCTAGGCGGCTCTGGGGTGGGGGCGGGGCTGGTCTGGGCTCTCTGGCTCGCTGGCTCACCTGGGAAGGTCGGCGTGGAGGGGGGGCGGTGTATATTTCTTTCTTCTCTAAGAGCTTATCATTTTATGGATAGCTTTTTATCAGTCAAACTTCTTATCTTTGTTCTTATTTCTATAAATAAAAGATCCCATTGACTTTGTAGGATTTTATAAATTGTATTTTACTAAATGTATAATCTCATTTAAAATATAATCTAGTCACAAAGGACATGGCCTCATTTTTGACTGTGATATGGCCTTATTTCCAGGTGCTGGATGATCAATTGATCTTGATCTCTTTAATGATTTTTAAAAAGTTTTCTTTTAGAATTTGCCTCTGCACAAGATTGTAAGAGCCTACAGATGGACACGATACTCCATTCACGTCTGGGCTTGGGCAGCTAGGATCTCACAGCGATGTGACTGGACCTTACCTAACTTGGACCTTACCTGACCTGCACAATGGCTGGCATGTCAATAAGCCCCCATAGACTAGCATGGATTTCAGGGGAGAAGGTTTCAGGCAGTAGGACCCTTAGAGGCAAGGAGTTAGACAGATATAACAGAATCCCCATATTAATGGACAGCCCAAGAAGGGGCCCTAAGCTATGCCAGATTCACAAACCCTCACTAGTGCAGATGGCTCAGAGGTAAATTCAGGACCCATATAATCTGATGGACAGGAAGATGGGAGGGAGCAGGTGGGAAACACCAAGAGAGAGGAGGGATGGAGAAAAGGAGGGAGAAGTAGATGGGGGAATAGAAGGAGGTGGGGTAAAAAATAAAATTTAAAAAGTAAAAAAAAAAATAAATTTTTTAAATAAAAAAAGCCATTTGATTCTTGATAAGAGTGAACCTATTTCTCTTAGGATAGTATGCTGTGAATCTTATTCATCAGACTTCCAAATGTTGGCAAGCATTCTGTTGAAAATTATGTATCTTATAACAATATATTTTAGAAAAATATGTAGAGAACTTTACATTGGGATAAATGCCTGTTTTCCTCTTGGAACAAAAAATAATGCACTGGACAGGTTCTGGATTTTACAATGAAATAGTATCAGATCTGAAATCCACCCAATTAACATGGAAAATTAGTCACCTTTAGTAAGGTTTTGTATTTGTAAAAGAGGCATACGATAATGAGTTTGCATCACTAGTATTAAATCGTTGTAAACTACATAGCATTTGTAACTTAATATTTGCTTTGTTCATGCCCTTCCCATGATCCTACCTCGGATTTATTTTACATTTTGAGACTGAGAATCTTCCATTTATGAGGATCTAAACAAATTCCCCTCTGGGCCTCTGCTGTCGACTCTCTTAGTTTAAACATGCCATTTCTTCCTATCCCAAAGAAACACTGGAAGGATTAAAAGAGACAAACACAAGAAAAATATTGTAATCTCTCAGGGCTTTGTCACATTTGGGATTCATTAAACTGACTTTCCAGAAAGAGCTTGGTTGTTTTCATTTGTTTGAGAGAACAAAAAGAAAAAATAAAGCAGAAGATTATAAAATACTAAAAGAAGAATTTGCCTCTGATATGGTCACTCTTTGATTTCATTATTGATTTCAGAGATAGACTCATGAATATGTTTATAAATTTAAATGAAATTTAAAATTATGATATAGATAAAATTATTTCTAAGGGGTAGGTTCAGAATTTACAGCTCTAATTATACCATTTGTAACTTCAAACATATGTTTAAGTCATGCATTGTGCATTCTGGGTACTCAAAGAGCCAAACATTTTCATGCTTTCAATATTGTTCATGACTGCAGTGGTTTGTCATAGAAATAAATAAAATGAAGTAAAAATATGATTGATTGTAAAACATACAGTGGATAGCTTGTTTATAACTAAATACAGACCTCTATAACTGAATTGGATAAAGGAAATATTATGTTCCATATTATTCTTTCCAAAAACCTTTCAAATATGGAAGAAAGTGAAATTTGATACCAACAAATTTTTTCCCTTTCAAAAGAGCTGGCTTAATTCTTCTGTTTAGCCACACTTGCATAGGTATTTTCAATTTCTTTGTCTTCAGGACATGTGTGGGTAAACTCTTCACGGGCATAGGCATTGTGAAGATAGCGCCAGACTCCTGAGAATTCTGCTGGAATATCAAAATCACGGTATTTCTTGGCTGCAACCTGGGATTTTAGGGAAAAAAAGGAAAAATAAGTTGGTAGTAAAAGGTATCAGTGAAATGTCTATATATTTAAAAACACTTCAAAGGCCAAGAACTACAAAGTAAACTCTAAAATAAGAATAGAATATGTGGTTTACTATTTTAATGTTTTGTCTATAAATATGGACAAAGCCCTATGTTCAATGTTTATATTGATGCTATATCTGATTATGAGTGTCTTTACAGGAGAAGAACATGTATCCTTTAGTAGACTGAGCTTATATAGGTCTATGATTTTGTTTGCTTGTGTTCACTCTTATTCCTTTAGCTTTGTATATGTAATGTTAGGCAAGTTTTCTATCACTGGGTTATATCCATAGACCTTTTTTTAAGTTTTGAGATTAAAGTTTCACAAGATTTCCCAGGCTCGTCTGAGACTTGCAATCCTGCTGTCTCCTAAATAACTGGGATTACAAGCCTGCATCCTTATGTCTGGCATGTCATTATGTACTCTCTTTGTCTTGTAGTTTAATAAATACTTGTTAAATTAATAAATTTTTATTGTGTTGTTCATCATTTTCTGGGATCCATGTATTGTTTTAAGTTTTTGTATGTTTTAATTCTCTCAACCATTCTATAAAAGGAATAATTTTATTATCCTTACTGACATGACAGCAGGAAATACCTTCAGATTTAGGAAGAAAGAAACATACGTTTTTAATGTTTCCCAGAGATCTTTATGGGTCTTTTCTCCAAGGAGACTAAAGAAATATGTCCTATGTACAATGAGGACAAAACTGTCAAGTATATAATGGTCCCATACTGGAAGATGACTGTACTTTATGCCAGCAACTCACAAATCCTTCCCATACCATGCAGCTGTATTAAAACTTACTTTAATAATATTCAATTTTGGTAACAAGCTGCAGTCAGCCAGTGTTAGCTGGTTCCCATCCAAGAACATTCTTCTGGAAACTGTAAGTTCCTCAGTACTCTCTGGATCAATTTCATCCAGAAGTGGGGTGTTTAAGTAGTCATCCAGACGCTTAAATTCTCTCAGCAGAGATTTTTCAAAATCTGAGACAATGAAGTAAAAGAGGTACTTATAAGTGTTTTCAGGACTTAAAATATATTAAGCCTTTCAAGAATGTTTAAAGGACCTTAAAGGTATAAATAGCGTCACAGCTAAATCACAGCTGACATGCAAATATTCTAATTAAATGATGTTAGTAATTGCTATACCAAATCTTGACCTGTAAATCTAATAAAAACTAATGTGAGGAATTTCAGAAGATGGAAGAAAAAATGAAAGAAAGTGGAATTTTTATTGATACACTATATATTTGTGAAATTTGTGAAAATTCTATTTTAGCTGAATGACAGGATGAAAGTGAGCAAAAAACTGAGAAAAGGAGACTTAAAAAAGCTTACTTTTGTTTGCTTCCTTTTGTGTGTTCTTAATATATGCAGAAAACTTGGCAAAGAGGTTACAGCTGACATCAAAGGATTCCTTGTACTTGGGACTCAGGTGAGGATATCTTCAAAAGAAACAAATGTGAATCATAATTCACACAGATACCAGGCGTTTTAGCTTGTACTGTATAGAAGTTAAACTACAAGTAATTAAGCTACACGTACTCTCCTACTGAATAGGAGTTTAACTTACAATAACTTGAGGACTTTAGATATCACCATTCTGAAATGCCTTTATGGAGCTCTGTGGCTGCTTTTATTAGGAAACACAGATATCACATACAGGACGCAGTGTCAAAGACAAAGTAAGGCATATTTCCTATCAATACAGACAAGAGGTAGCTGAGCTTGCTTCAAGGATGAGGAACACCAGACTCCTTATAATCACCGACAAAGAGAAAGGTTATTGTATTCTGCCTCCCAGCATTCCGGGAACAGGTGTGTGATCAGACATTCCATCCTTTGACTCTCCAACCAGTCAAGGTCCAGGGAAGTCTGTTACCAAGTGTAACAGGCTTTCTAAAGAAAATAGCAGGAGTTAAAATACCTCACTGCACTTCAGCTTCTAAAATTTACTGGAACATTATGGTTTGGAATTAAAGCTTATTTACTTACAGTGCCAACTTAAAATTTTACTTAATTTCCTACTTCTTATAAGGTACAGTTTTATTAAGTAGCAGAAAAATAAACAAATTAGCAAATAAAGAAATAAGGATGATGGAAAAGATCTCCTGTTTGTAATACAAATTTATTTAGCCCAATTAAATAATAATGTAGTTTGCCATATTAACAAAAATTGGTAGCATGAAAAAACACAGAAGAACTATACAGTACAAAATCAACATATTGTAGATATAGCTGCACTCCCATGTTCACTGTGTGTGTGCGTGCTCGTGTGTGTGTGTGTGTGTGTGTGTGTGTGTGTGTGTGTGTGTGTGTATGTGTGTATCAGAGGGCACTGTGTGTCCCTGTGGAAGCCCAAAGGTGACTTCAGGAATCATTTTGGATTGCTCTACCTCCTTTTTGCTTCATTTTGGGATATCCCAGGCTCTGCCTTCCAGAGCCAGAAATACAAGCCACTGCCATTTCTGCCTGGCATTTTTATGTGGAATTCGGAAGCCAAACTCACATCTTGCTTGCAAGGCAGAGTCTTAACTCCTGAGCCATCTCTCCAACCTGTGACTGTAGCATTGTACACAAAAGCTATGACATGGGAACACCCTAAGTGTCCATTGATAGATGAATGGATAAAGAAATATGTAATGGAGAATTGTTCAGCACTGAAAGGAGATTTTTTTGTCACCTAAAGGTATTATGCTGAGTGAAATAATTGAGCTAAAGAAATAAAAAATACTAAACTGTCTTGTTTTCATGTAATATCCACACGAGGCAAATATACAGAAACAAAACACTGGCTACCAGGGGTAGTGCTGGGGGAGGGGAGAGTAAAGGTGGGGTATGTAGGGAGATGTATATCAAAGTGCATAAATTATATAAGGTGAATTTTGGTAATACAATGTATAAACTGATAACTGTATATAACACTGTGTTATATACTCAAAATTTGCCTGAAGAGAAAGTAGACTGCTTTAAGTACTCTTATCACACAAGAAAAACAGTATGCAACAATGGATATGTTGTTTTGCTTGACAATAGTTGTTTATAAGTATATACCAAAACATGATGTACACCTTAAATAAATACAATAAAGATAAAGACTATACAATTCCTTTTCATTAAAATATCTTAAGTAAGCTTACCAAGCTCCTTCCTCAGCTCAATTCTATTGTGTTTTCTTGGATGGAGTACATTCTCATGCATATGTACATGCTATCATTTTTTGTTATGTTTTTGTGTGTTCATGTGTTTGATGTATATGTGTTTGTACAAAGGTGCACCTGTGTCACAGTTTGCATGTGGAGATACAGAACAACTTTTGGGTATCATTCTTCTCTTGTATATCTTGTCTGAGACGAGGTCTCTTCACAGGATGGCTATCCTACAAGCTTCTGAAAATACTCTCGTGTCCAGCTCCCGTTTCCCATAGGGATTTATACTCATGCCATTTTTATCCAGTCTTTATCCAAACTCTTGTTCTCATGCTTGCTCCACAAGTATTTTACCCGTTGAGCTTTATCCATAGTCTATCCATAACCCATCTTAGTTCTTTTGTTTTTATTAAATCTGATGTCTCTTAGGTGACAATTTTCTGTAGCCACTGTCCCTTAACATCCACTATTTTCCTCCTTTTTTTTTGCTCTTTAGCATTTATCACCTAAAATAGTGTACATTTTCTTATTTGATCTTACATTACTCTGTAATGCTGTCATCCAGAGACTCCAGCTCCAGACTGATCCCTGTAGTCTTAGACACCATGTCAGCACCTGAAAAACCTAACCTTTGTCCAGTCCTCATGGGTATACATGTATACACGTGTTCAGCACCTCTAATTGAGAGGATTCACTCATTCCTACAGGAAATATTCATTGAATGCTTACATTAATTCATTAAAATCCTTAACTTCGTTTAGATGGCTTAGTGAGAAATCTTTAAGTGACTGAAAGGATTTATGAAACCTTAATCTCTCTCTCTCTCTCTCTCTTACACACACACACACACATTTTGGTAGAGTCCCTTCAGCTTCAGACTTGAGATGTGCTCTGGAACAATGTAAGCTCTTGAGGACTCCATTTTTAGGTAAGCCTCTATGACCTCAATCACCAAAGTTGCCATGGAACTTTTCTAGAAAGTTCCCATGCATCATGGGAAGTTCCCATGAATCATGAATTATCCAGTCCTCTGTAATGCTGTCATCCAGAGACTCCAGCTCCAGACTGATCCCTGTAGTCTCAGATACCATGTCAGCACCTGAAAAATCTAATCTCTGTCCAGTCTTCATGGGTATACACGTGTTCAGCACCAGACCAATTTCTGTGGCTTTGGGTACCAGGTCAACACACACAGGACCAGCTTCCAGTTCATCAATGGAGATAAAGATTACAGGCCTACTCACTGCTATGTTACTAAGTTTCCTACGATTCCAAGATTCCTTGGTTCAGTCCAACCTGAAGACCAACTCGAGTAACTGCAGACCAACTCAGGGCTCCACAATTTATGCTTACCCTCAAACTGGGCTCACTCCTTCAGTTTGAGACTCCAGGTTAGGACACCCAGAGACAACCTCCAGACCTAATCTGCCAACTTCCAGACCTGTAACCTCACACACCAGGTTGATCTTAATGAATTTGTATCTTCTGACAGCAGCACCAAGCCAACCTTCCTTAGGACTAGAGTTTCTAGACAGGATGACTAGAGAGTTGCATGATGCATCTAATCTACAATAACTAGACTAAATATCTACCTCTTCAAATCACAGACTGACCAATTTATGATCACAAGGTCTGTGGACAATCAGGTAATAAATGCTAATGTTAATTTAAAAAAGAAATATGAAATACCTGGAGTGGGAGGGCAACAAATATGATATCAAAATGTTATATATACTAATTATAATATTATGAAACCAATTATTCATATTATTAATAATAATATTATATTATTAATATACAATAATAAAATTCAAAAAAGAAAATAAAATAAGTATCTTAGAGAATCTCAATGAAGCACATGGCCAATACTTGTGAGGTGGAAGCAAGAGAATCAGAAGTTTAAGGTTATCCTCAGTTTCATAGCAAGTTTGAGTTCAAACTGAGCAACATGAGCCCCTATCTCAAAAAACTAATTAATTGAATAAATATGGTGTACAAGAGAATAGTATATGTCACAGTTAGATACAGGTATGAAGTTGGTGGTAGAGGGTTCAAGCACATTTGTAGAGAATTATTAGTAGAATTAAGCCCAGGGTTAACCTATAGGGGATTATCTAGTTGATGGGGAAGACACAACACAAGGTGGGAGGAATTAGGCCCTGGACAGGAGAATAAAATACAGAGAAAGTTCAGGAAGTTGACATCCTTCTGTATACTTGGTCAGACATGCTGGTCTGGCAAGTAAAGATTATCCCTCTTTCAATTGTTATGTGGATATAGTGTGGCCAGTTCCCTCAGCCCTTTGGTCATGGTGCATGCTCTCCTGCCAAGCTGAACTAAGAACTGTAACCAGACAATCATAAGAGAAAATAAACTTGTTCACTTAAGCAGTTTTATCACGATTTGATCAGCAACCATGTAGAGTAACTACAATAATACAGAATATTAAATGTGATTAGAAATACAATAAATCATGAGGTAAAAAGTTCAATAAATGTATTATAGAAAAAGAGCCAGGCATGGTAGTGGATCCCTATAATACCAGCAGGAAATTCAAAGTCAATCTGAGCTACATAGCAAGTTCAAAGCCAGCCTAGAAAGACCCTGTTTAATAAGTTATGGTTTAAAAAGTTATGGATTTAAAGAAGATAATGACTGAACTGAAATTTTCTATAGGAAGCCTAAACAGAACTCAATCAGCAGAACCAATGAATTTGAATAAGAAATTTTATTTAAAAATTTACATTTTGGATTTCTCAGATGGTAAGAGGGAGTGAAAGAAGAAGAAAATTTATTAAATGATAAAATTACTGAAAACTTCCTAAGTCTAAAGAAGCATAAATATCCAGATACAGGGAGGTATCTTTAAAGCAGATTAAATCTATTGAACACTAAACCATGAAAAGGATCAAACTGTATAAAAAAAAAAGAAGATAAGAGCAATGCTGAAGGAAGTATTGAAGGAAGCCAGAATGATATATCCAAAGCATTGAAAGCAAACAAATGATAAGGAGACAATGATGAACAAAGAGAAAGGCACTCAATAAAGGCACCTTTCAGGAATGAAAGAGACAATTTCCCAGAAAAATTAAAAACGGAGTTTGCAATGATTTCAGTATGCTCATCAATCCTGGCATGGTGGCACATACTTGCAATTCCAGTACTTGAGAGGTGGAGACAAGTAGATCAGGAGTTCAAACTCATCACTTGACTACATAACTTGTCTCATAACATAACCCTGTCTCAAAATATCATAAACAGCAACAAAACACAAAAAGAACACCCCCTAAAAGTGTTGTCCCTATCTATACTAGTTGCTCTTTTCTGTTGCTGTGAGACAATACCCGAAGTCAAGCAACCTAAGGGGAGAAAAGATTTATTCAGCTTAGGGTTCCAGAGGGTAGATACAGTGTTTCATGGCGGCAATGGTGTGGCTGGCGGTAGAAGCTGGAGACAGGCTACATCATGGTCTTCATGGAGGCTGAGAGCGGCAAGACTGTTAGCTGTAAGAGCAGATCTCTACCAGAAGTAGGATGGGATCAATCTACCCCAAGTCCTAACCCCTGTGACTGCCTTCCTCCAGTAAGGGTCCACCTCTTAAAGGTGCAATGGCCTTCCCAAACAACTAACCATTCAAACACATGAGCTCATGGGAGACAACTTACATTTCAAACCATGACACTACCAAAATTCATGTTGAAATTTAATCCATGTTATGAGGCAATAAAAGGGTAAAAACAATCCAAATGACATTTAGAGGTAAGTCTTTGAGAGGTAAAATTAAATGAAGTCACTAGTGTGAAGCCAAAATCTAATGGGACTGCAGATTTATAAAACAACTTGGAAGTGGTTGTTAACTAGATCATGGTCTTTAATCTTCAGAAAACTTTACTGCAGATCTCATGAAACTAGAATAGTTCTGACAAGAATGGATTGCTGTAAGGAAGCTTGATTCTTTCCAAATCCCTCTTCTGTAATGCTGTTTGACCCACTCACACCCAGTCTCTTCACTGGGATGCAATTTCTATTATGCCTCACTAGAGCCAAGCTCCTGAACCCTGAGAACTTCTTAAAGTTCCCACCACCTTAATACTACTACATTGAAGACCATGGCTTCAGTATATGAATCTCTGAGATGCAAACTATATTCAAATCATACCATCCATCTAATCTTTTAGTAAAAAATGTATTTATTTTTACAAGTATATTGAGTACTAATCCCTGCTTTCCTCCAACCCCCCTCTCTTCTTTCTCCATCCCTTTCCCTTTTCAATCTATTCCACTCCCTCCCACTCTCCTGCCTGGCCACTTGTATGGACCCCAGGGTTCCCTTTGGCTTGTCTACTCTTGTGGGGGTTCAGGCCTCATCCATCTAATCTTGAAAGACAAAAATATCTAAAGATAATAATAGCAGAGATGAAGGAAGATATATGACTGAAATATCATAATGGAGCAATTCAATAGCCTACTGTGAGCAATGAGCAAGCTATCCAGATAGAAAATGAATAATGGAAACATAAGATTTGAACTACACTGCAAACCAAATGGATATAAAGGAAGATATGACTGTTAATGTGTATGCTCTTCCATTTCATTAGAATCTTTAGGATCAGCATCATAAATTGTTTTTCAGGAATATCAGATTTTTTAAAAGTTGGATTTATTTCTGGAGAATTATTGGTCTCCTTTGGAAATTTCATGTTTGCTTTCATAATTTCTGTGACCTTATGTTTGTCTGAACATCTGGTGTGACATCAGTTACTTCTATGTTTTAAAATAGATTCCTAGATTTGAAAACTACAGATTAGCCCTTACTTTCGACCTCAGGACAACCTTGAGTGATGTTGAGACTTTATGCTTTAGCAGCTGCAATCTCAATTCTATAGGTTAGGGGATGTTCCTTAAGGACAGATGTTGGTAGGGATTTGAGTACCTGGTTCATGTGATCATATGACAGTGGGGCTGAACAAGGACCCCTTTAGCTTCCAATGCTCAGACAAAGATTAAGATAGGAATTTTATCAGTGTCCACTCTCCTAAGACTGTAAATCCATGAGGACGACTTCCCACAGATTGCACCTGGGCAGGATTTGTATTGTTGGGGATTTAGCTCAGTTGCACTATTCATGAGGCTGATAGGTGAGAAGGGTATGAACTCCAAATTTTAGAAGTAAACATAAATTTCAGTGAATTTATGTCATTTATTTCATTGGGACAAAAATGAGCCAGTTTAGAGAAGAGGTACTTGGCACTTGGAAATAGAATGCAGAAGTTTCTGACTCTAAGACCTATAACCTCAGACAACAATGCCCTTCATAAATGATTCACAGTTGTAGCACTGTAGAAATAATTTAATAAGAGATGAATCTTCTCTAGCACCAGCTCACTAGGCAGAACCCAGGTCTATGTATGTGTTTGAAAGGTAACAGCTTCTCTGGTTGTTGAGATTAGCATCTCTCTCTCTCTCTCTCTTTCTCTCTCTCTCTCTCTCTCATTCTTCATCCACATGTATCACATAATTTGTTCATATCCACCGTGTTTTCCCCTAGTTTTAAAGTAGCATGTCATTTATAGTTATATAAAAATTCCTTGCAGGGCTGGAGAGATGGCTCAGGGATTAAGCAAAAAGACCTGAGTTCAGGATCCCATATAAAAACTCTTAGTGGAAATGGCGACCTACACTTCCAGCCCTGGAGAGCAGAGCCTGGGAAATCCCAGAACAAAGCAATAAGAATGTAGAGCAATCCACGGTGATTGGAGGCCCAAATGTCACTCTGCTTCCGCAGACACACACAGTGCACTCTTCTATATCTATATGCACCTACACCCACCATATGTACATACCCTACACACATACAAAAAAAAAAAGATTCTTTGCAGCTAACTCCAGTTTTTTAGATCACTTATTACTTTGTTTCTATTGTCTTTTTTCCATTCTAGTTTTCTTATTGTACAGCCCTGTATATTTTTCTATGTTTATAATTATTTTGTTGAATGATATGCATGTGAAAATTATAAAGGCTCAAATTTTTCTTTTTTCTACATGGACTGTACCTATTTGCTAGGAGATTAAAGTTATGACTGAATTGGAGGCTGTGTCGAGTCAAAGCTCTATTAGGACCTGGAAACAATTTATATCTGGATAATCCTGGGTCTTTCAGGTTTTTAATATGGGTCCCTGGAATGTTCTTCAGGAAACTAACGTTAGAAGGTATTAAACTCAGACTTTGTTTTAGAGGTCTGTGGAAAGGCTGGTTTTCTTATTTCAGAGATTTTCTGTTTAGTGTTTCCCTTCTACTTCAGCAGCCTTAGAATCTGGAAAAAGTTAATTTCTACTTAGAACTCAACAGTGTATTTGGATTTGGAAGTCAACAAAAATATAGATATCCTTCATGTATTTGGAATTAACAAAAATCAAAAAAATTTCATGGCCATAAAATAAGCAATATAATTCATGGACAAAAAGGAAAGAATGAACATTGCAAACAGATTAAGAATTAGGAGAGTGAAAGTGGGCATCATGGCATGTGCCTGTAATCCCAGCCCTTGGGGATTACTGAGACAGCAGGATTGCTGAGTGTTTGAGATTCATGTATTTGACATTTAAATGGGAAGGTTTATGCATATGTCTTAGTTGCCCTTGTAGGCCCAGATTCTCAAAGTACTTTCAAATTAGCAAGGACCCCAAATCTGCAATAAATGGGACAGCAACATAAATATAATAATAGCCCATAAAATGTCATACCTTGGAGGAGCCAGTGTCTGCTCTAGAAACTCTTCAATTTTAATGAAGTCTGTTTTCAACTCCTTGTTATACACCAAGAAGGGAGGATTGGTTCCTGGGGCTAAATCCTTCAGCTCTTCTGGCTTTCTATGATTATTGAAAATAAACAAAGTTAGATAAGTACACATTATCAAACATCTATCGGTAGCTGCCAATCTCAAGCCCCAGAATTTAACATATGCTGGTTTCTCTTACCTGGTCATGTCAACAGTAGTCACATTGAATTTGACTCCTTTAAGCCAGAGGATCATAAAAAGGCGTTGGCAAAAGGGACAGTTTCCAATACTCTCCCCATCACTTCCAGCCTATTAAGATAAAATCGTCAGTTTAAAACTCTTTGCTGGCTTAACAGCACATATTAAGTGCCTGTCAAGATACAGAGTTGTTGCTGGAAACAAACTTTGGAACTACTTAATCTAATGGATTATGCCATCTATGGGTTGAGAGAGATAATAAATCAAGTAATCCCATTATACAAACAATTACAAGTGTGGTGAACACATAATAATAGTAAATATTCTGTATTACTACTCAATATCAAAGCAGCAAACACTTATGAGCATGTAACTTGTTCCATTTTTGAGATTTTATTTCAAGGGTTAATCTTTGAAATGAGAATGACGAGTAAAAAAATAGAAATTTTCTAGTGGATGCTTTCAAATTTCTTTCTTGAAAAGTATCTTCTCACATTTTAGTGACTATTTGATTTCCTTTTTAAATTTTGTCTTTACTTTTCACATGTATACATATTATGTTGTAATTATATTCACTCCCAATGATTATCCTCAGTTATCTCCTTTCCTTTCCTGGTAAACTCCTTCCTCTTTACACCAAGTGCTCAAGTTGGCTACACCATTCGGGTGAATGACTGCCACTCCTCCAGCAACCTGTAGCAGTCACTAACTCCTCATGGGCCCTCCTCTACCCATGATGGACTCTGTTTTGTGCAGGCATCCATTCTGTTGCGTGTTCCTGGTTGCAATGACCATGCCATAAGTGGGTGGTAGCAGTTCTTAACACTCCTCCCTGTCCTCTCATCCCTAAGTTATTTCTGCCCCATTTTCCACGACATTTACTGGGTCCTGGGGAAGGATGACATACATGTCCTGCTTAAGACTGAGTCCTGGCAGTCCCTTATTCTCAGCAGGTTGACCGGCTATCTCTGCATCAAACGTCATCCTCTGCAAAAAGCAGCTTCTCTGCCTCAGGATGAGAGCCCACCAGTCTTTGGATGCAAACAAATATTTAGATGGCATTTTGACAACTTGTCCATTTAGGGGAACAATGGCAGAGGAAAGGCTTCACATAGATGGGTGAGGAACTGAAGGAAGAGAAAAATTCAACAATACATTGAAGCTAAAATTTACTTTTGAAAAGAGCTACTAAGAAAATAAAAACATTTTGAATGCAAAATGTACAAAAATAGCTTATTACTATTTCTTTTTTATTCTTTGGCACTCTTATATATAAATACTGTGGATATATGTTTTCACCTTTTCACCTCTTACTACCCAATCCAATCCCCTTCCTGTCCCACTTCATACTTTCTACCGTCTGGTCAGTCTCCCTTTTACATTCATGGTTTGTTTGGTTTTATTTGGTTTGGTTTTGCATGTGTGACCCAATAGGCTTCATTTGGGATGTCTGTTCCAGCAAGGCCCTGAGTACTTGTTGTGGCATGGACAAACTTATCATTGGAGATAAAAATAACTCTTAAAACATGATAAATAATTTTAAAAATGAGAAAAGGCCATTGAGGCAGCTCACTGGTTAAGGTGCGTGTTCTCACACCTGGTGAGATGAGTTCAAATGACAAAGATACCACAATAAACACATTAGAATAGCAAATAAAAGCAATATTTATTTGGGCTTTGGACAGATTCTGAAGTTTTAGCTTTTCTGTTTCAATATACTTTATCCAAGTATAATTCATGTAAAATAAAATGCAACCCTTTGAAGTATATAATCCAATGATTTTTCACACCCATATGTACATATAATAAACCCAGTCAGGGGCTGGAGAGGTGGCTCAGGGGTTAAGCCTCTGCCTTGCAGGCAGAAGGTCCTGAGTTCCCCACGTATAGACACCGGGCGGAAGCGGGGGCGGCCTGCGCTTCTGGTCCTGGTAGGGCGGAGCCTGTGAATCCCGGGGCAGAGTAAACAAGGAGGAGGTGGAGGCGTCCATGGTGGTTCCTGAATTCGCCCATGGTTCTACACATACATACACACATGCGCACACACGTATACACGCACAATTGAATAAATAATAATAATAAAAAAAATAAACCCAGTCAAATCATAATGTACTTTCATTACCTCAGAACATTCTATTACTCTTTACAACCAGTCTTCCCTGCACTATTATGTAATCCCTGACCCCACAGGCAACCACTGATTTCCTTTTTGTAAAGATAGATTGACTTGAATTGTCTGAGGTACCTTTGGGTTGTTTCCAGGTTTTGGATGTTGTATATAAAGTTGCTCTAAATATTCATATATAAATTGTTTTATGTGAAATCTCTTTCTGAGGCACAAAATCTGCCTTTGATTGGCACCATTGTCTTGGCTTCATTCTCTCTTGCAAGGTGATCTCACAAGTTTTCAGAATTGGGGCAGAGAAAGGGCTCAGGGGTTAAGACTCTGCCTTCTGAGCAAAAGGACCTGAGTTCAGATCCCCAATTCCATGTAAATATGCCAGGCAGAAATGTCAGTGGCCTGTACTTACAGGCCCTGGAAGGCAGAGCCTGGGAAATCCCAAAGTGAAGCAAAAGGAAAATAGAAACAACCCAGGATTATTTCCGAAGTCACTCTTGATCCTCCACAGGGAGGGCGTGCGTGTGCGTGCACGCACACACACACAAATAGATAAATAAAAATCGTAAAAATAGAGAAAAATTTAAAAATAAATCATTGTGTTGTATATTTTTAATTTCTTACCACCTCTGCTATTTGGTGTGTAAAATGACACATCTACTTTAGTCTTTTTCTTCTCCCAGCATAATATTCCCGGGGAATTTGTTTCTGATTTTCTTCAATTAATACCTAGGGTTGAAATTGCTATATCATATGATGAGTTTAAATTCGGTGATGGGTAGTTGACCAGAACTGCTAAGCTATACATACAGCTGGCTTTCTGTTTAAATCTAAACCTCATGGCAAGCCCCTGAAGATTAACTTGGACAGCCAGTGAATCTCTTTGGTCATCTTCCCAATGTGACCACATTGAATAAGTCTAATTTTTCTGCTTTATATTGTTATATCTTTAATTGAACCTTTGAGGATGGATGGTCAAACCTTGTTAGGGTTTGGGGCTAGGGCCCAGGCTCTGATCCTAACTCTGATAATGGACTGAATTTTGTATTTCCGCTTCACAAATTCGTTTTGAATCCCTAAACCCTAAATGGTATTTGGAAATGGGTCATTGGAAAGGGGATTAGAATTAGATGAGATCATGAGAGTGAGTTCTCTTATTTGGATTACTGCTCTTATAAGAATAGATAACACAGATGTTTTTCTCTCTATCAAGTGAGAACATACAGAGAAGGTGTTTATCTACAAGCTGGAAACAGAGCCCCTTACCAGAAACCCAATCATGTTGGCATCTTGATATTGGATATATCCTATCTTCTATAGAAGAGAATAAAATGTATTTTATCTTAAAGCTATATGACTTGCTATATGTAGCAAAATTAAAGTTCTAGAAATTCTGGGTATAACTTAGTTTTTTGGAAAATTTTCCTTTCCTGACTTTGGGTGTGACTGAGGAAATGATAGTTATTGTTATCCTTTCCTGATGTCAGAGAGTGAATAGGAATGGGAAGAGGCAACTAACCTTGTCAGTTGCATTTCCTTTGAAACAGAACTCTGGTTAAGGGTCCAATCAGAATTGGACTGAAGGAGTGGAAATATGATTAAGAGTTGAAGGCAGGAAGAAGAATGAAGTCTGATAATAGATACAGCAGGAAGGGCGGATCACCTTTGGCAAAAGGAAAATCAAAACACTGACGTGTAAGGGAAATGCAGCAAAGTTTCACAAGAAATTTCAGTGTTTGTTTCTCTTTAGCTATGTTGATTTATAGGACCATCACACAAAAGTTTAGATTATAAGCTTCCTAACCTAACATATAACTTCTTAAGTACCTTTAATTGGCAAAGACTGGATGTGATCATTTACAAAACTGTCTTTCTTCTTTGTGTTTATTATTTAAGTTTCTAAAGTTGAAAAATGTAACTTGTTGAATGTTTATTATATTACCAACCATTGTAATTTACATATCTGCTTTTTAAAAAATTCTCACAATGCAGAATAACCAATGAAGTGAGTTGTGTTATTTCTCTTGTGTTATAGTAGCAGAAAGTAAAACTTCTTTAGAACCAATTGTTTAAGTAGATTCAACTTGTGAAGAGTTGATGACTGTCATACTCTTTTTATATAGCAAATCTAGGAATGTTTTAGTTAGAGTCCATATTCATGCATACCTACTTAAATAGTTTTCTTGGGTTTTTAGTTACAATTTATTTGAATGAATAAGGACACTTTAACTCCCCCATGAAGAAGAATTACTACTAGTGTGAAATTGATAGATACAAAAGGCCAGTAGAAAACTAAGACATTTTTAATCTGTCTGAGCAGTCATATGTTTTGCTATAATCCAGAGATAGAAGAAGTAGCTCTTTTGCCTCATAGTTGAACAAACACTTATTTGGATTGCCTTGCTGTAGAGGAATTCAAGGCTTTTTCTGTTATAATTTTGAAAAAGATTGTATGATAACACATTTGGTGAATGTATGTGACCAGTTATTTATCTAAAATACTTGTAAAAGTATTGGTGTTTAACTTAACATTTGATAAATGTACTTTAATTTTATGTCTTCATAAGCCATCGAGAGGCTGTATAGTTTTAGAAAAGTTACTGAAACTGTATTGTTTTAGTGTTCTTACTTAGAAATTAATAAAATATAACAATTAAAATTTTAATAAAACAGTACCATTATTATTGTTACTGGTGATAATACTAGCAGCATGATCATTGATTGTAACCTAGCTCCTTAATTGATACTAGTGTAAATGGCATGTTTAAAGTCCTTTAGAATACTTATAAAGTATCTGGACAATATAAGAACTTTTGTTATAATTAATTACATCATTCTGAATATTTCTAATAGTCAATGAAATACATGGAAAAACTCAACAGTCAATGTAAGCAAGAATCTAAGAGACTAATTTCTACTTGTAATAAACCATAGAAAAATTTGTGATAAACTAATTAGAAAATACGTGTTCCCTTCTCTCATTAGAGGCTTTCCAAAGTGCTTTTCTGAAAAATTAAGACATGTCAAAAAAACCCCCAAAACTCCAAAGCAGACCAAAAAGAGGAAGCAACAAATTTTCACATGCCTCCTCCTCAGACTACAGGTACTGATGCCTTGCTGTTTTCTCCTACAGTGTTCATAGGACCCTACTATGATGTTTATCTATTATGAGAGAATTTTAGAATTTTTTTCCTGCAATCTTTGTAAATCAGATTCTTAAACCACTCTTGGCCCTTGTTTCCATGCATTCAGGCTTTCTAAAACCTATTTCATAAACGTCAGGTTGAAAAAAGATTTTCAAATTCCTTCATTGTATGGATGGAAAAACAAAGGTTACATAGGAAGATGAAGAAAATATAATTTAGGGACACTTACATAAACCATTTTAGTGTTTTTGCCATCAGAGTAGGAAAATAATTACAAAGTTCATTCCTTCCTACAACCTAAATTTTGAGAGTATTTTACAAGGTGAGGTTAAATGTCAAGAAACAATATGTTCTATATGCTGTTATTACAGCTGGAAAACTTACCTTCACAAAAAGCTCAATTTCAGGATCTTCTTGAGCGCTGGGCCTTATGCTTGCCATCTTTCTGTTTTTACTGCCAGTAGTCAGCCCCTGCTCCTTTAGAGGCCACAATACTTGTGGACTACTCTTAGTTTTATTCCAAAAGCTCAAGGAACGTTGATACTTCAGAAGTGAGAGTAGCTTGCAGTGGACTGAGTCAGATCTCAAGGTAATCTCTCCTTTTAAGAGATGGGATGGAGAAAATTCTGGACGCTTAAGAGCAGCTCTTTAATATGTTTTCCTTCTTCCTCTTGACCTAACATTTCAGGCAAGGAGGAGCTGAAGGGTGTGTGTAAACTGGCTAGCTAGAAGGGTGGGGGTGTTTCCAGAGAAGTTTCAATGCCATGAGTCAGCATGGGAGAACTGCATCCACACAGAGAGTCACATGCACTGCTGGCTTAAATGTATCAAGCTGTCCAGATGTTTTCTAGAGCCTCCTTTTGAGTCCTGGGCTCTATGCCCAGAAAAAGGCCTCATACTGTTGCTCCTGGAACCTGACAGCTCTTCCAGGAAATAAAGTCAGAAATGACTTGGACTTTCATTGAAAAGGTTGTTTATCCAATGAGACTGTCTGAAATATAGTTAAAAACTGTACTTCATCAAATGCCTTCACCAATAATCTACTGCTCACACAGCCAGATTTCTGTTCTGGCTTGCAAATTTCACTTCTCTATAACCTGGAAATATTCACTGTAAAGGAGGGGTGTGGGGCTTCTAGTGTGTGTTCCTCCTAGTTCTTGGAAATACAGACAGGCATGTATCACCGACTTGCCTCAGATACCACCTGCCTATTCAACTCTGAGAGTGGCAGTAAATATACAAACCGATCATGCAGTTTCTACAGTGGTTCTGGCAGCCAGAGCTGGAAGTCTATGACCAGACTTTTGGATCAATAAACCTCTCTGCTGTGAAAAATCTTCTGCTTGGAGTCAAGCAGTTGGATACCACCTGTGAAGTTCTTTCTACTTGCTATGAGTGTCTGAGCCCTACCCAAACTGCCCATTACCCCAGGAAAAAAGCAACAACTGTGAGACAATCTTGGGAAAAGTCAGCCTGTGTGCCACACTTGCAGGTTCTAGGCAAGGAGTAGCTGTTAATGAATGGGGTGTTCTTCTGGGTAAGGAAAGGACCTGGTGAGTTCTCAGATAGTCTCTGGAGAATTATGCTAAACATCTGTGAAACTGTCTTGAGAATGACTTTGGAACTAGCCCATTTAATAGGGCCTGGTGGTGATTGCTTTGTAAGCCAACATCTATTAGTCCTATATTCATCATATATTGTCCATTCACTCCAAAGACACTGTGCCTACTATGTACTAAGAGGCCAACCTACTTACTGTATTTGTAAGCAGGGGATTGCAATTTGGGAGGAGAGGAAAATGGGAGCTCATGTTTACCTCTGAGGCATCCTCACTCTTTTCCACAACTTGAACCTAATCAGGATTGTCACTTATCCATTTTGACTATTTTTAAAATTCTCTGTGGAGAGCATGAGGAAAGGTTCAGTGAGGAAGAAATGGATGTGGACTTGGAAAGGCTAGTAAATGAAAAAGCCTATGTGTAATATTAAAAGAATGTGAAAACAACTGAATGTGAAAACAACTGTATGTAATTGTGTGTGATAGATAAGCGGGCTGCTGTGTCAGCCTATACTGTGTGATAGATAAGGGGGTGTCTGCATCAGCCTAGTTGTGGTGTGATACGAACTATAGAAGACATAAGAAATGAAAATGTGTAATATCAAAATGAGGCAAACAACTGTATTGTAACTGTAAACAGACCTGTACCCCGATGATGTAATGTGTAATAAAACAGTATTTAAGGGACAGGCCGAGAACCGGGACCTCAGTTTAGTAGGGACAGAGCATCCCGCTCTGTCCAGTTGACAGCCGAACTCCCCATGCAGTTCCAGCCAAAGTGCCCCCTGCTACCCTGAGGATGTGACTGTTGATCATCCAGCACCCCTCAGATCTGGCAATCCATGGAAATGGCCCTTCGTCCAGCCCCGGTCCTGGCTCAAGACCTGCACCCTGGAATATGTCAATCAGTAAGCCCCCGTATGGTGTGCTTATTGTTGGGTGGCATAGACCTCCGGGGAGGTAGAAGTCAGCGACACAGCCCCCCAGGTGTGCTCATGACAGTTGGGTAGTCGGCAGGATGCTAGTTGAAAGTAGCCTGGGGGGAAAGAGGGAGAAGCAGCCAGGATCAGTCGAGGCTTGGCTGGTGTGAGGAAAAGCACTCACAAAGCACGGAACCAACCATCCGAGTAAACCCTCTGGGCCAAAAGGGGTTGTGACCTAAGCCAAGTGGGGGGAACCCTACCCAAACTCCCCTGGACACACTACACTCCAGGAGGACGATGGGCAGGTCACAGGTGAAGTACCTCCAGACAAGACTGAAATGACCTGGTGGCTGAGTTAGCTAAATAGGGAACACATAGAATTCCTAACTGCAGAGACACTCCAGATTTCCCTTTCAAAAATTACAAAACGAGAAGTCAACTGGTCGGGAACAGTTCCTAATTAAGAGATTCGCCAACAGAACAGAGCAGCACTATTATTTGTATATCATATCTGGAAAGAAACTCTACTAAACCAATTTCTGCTCATCTTTCAGAGAAGGCTTCTCCTGTAGGGGGAGAAGAAGGCACCTTTAAAATGTGGGAGGAATGTTTTAACCTCTGTGTGAATGTGTGAGTGAATATTGGCCTGAGGTGGGAAACCTGTTACACCTCTGTGCTCGAGTTTGTAGTCCCACGGTGAGATCCCTAAGATTTCTAAAAGCCATGGGATTCGATTGGGCCAGTTCTGCATTTCCATGGTGATAACATATGGTCTAGGGTGCAGTCAGATTAGAATCTGGTCACAATTCATGAAACAGCTGAATGCGATCGCTATGGCTAAGTTATCACCCATGACTCTGCAAAGAGTGTGGCCAGGCTGGCACTTGAATGATGTCTCCTGGAGGGATACCCAACCTTTGTTTGTCTGTGTTGTATGGTGGGGATCAATGTGACTTTAGGTCTTGTTAGTCAATGGAAGGAAATTCCTAGAAACATTCGCTCTAAAGGAAAAATGTTTCATGTCTGAGGTAATGACTATACTTCTGTTAAATGACAGTTGTGAGACTACAAAGATCTCTACCAAAAGTACCAGCTAGTAGTGCAGGAAAAAATTTGCCTTCCCATAGAAATGCCCTCAAGACTAAGGTGGAATAGAAATTTCATCCAACTTCCACATCAGCAGACCCCCCCTAAACTTAAAAGTTAACAGGGCCAATGTAAGTCAGATCCAGCATTAGAATCTATAAAAGAAAAGATAGGCTAAGTGTATTTGAGTCAACTGAGGTTCATGTTTCCTTTACCTTACAAGATTTTGGCCTAAGTTACTTAGGAAGTTTCTCTAGACAGAAAGGAAGGAAAAGAGAAAGAAAAGAGAAAAAAAGGAAAAGAGAAAACAAACAAACAAACAAATCAAAACTTGATATTTGCCTAAGGGGATAGATAGAATACTAACAGGTATGCCCAAACAGATCAACCCAGGACCCCTTTCCATAGGGGGAAAATAGAAAAGATGTTTTGAATATGACCAGAGTGGGCACTTTGAGACTGTTCCAAGCACAGGGGAGCTTCCACATAACCTATGTCCCAACTGTGGGAATCTCCACTGGAGGAAGGATTGCCCTCTGAATGCCAGGGCCCAGGGGTCAAGCCCCTCTGCTGGGGACCAATAAAATAGCCTGAAGCTCTTCGCTTCCCTCTGTTGGGAAAAGGAGTTTATCACTGATATCTGATAGAAGCCCAAAAATGCCAGGTCTAGCATCTCATGAGAACCTTGAGTTTAACATGCAGATGGGAAACCTCTGTTAATACGTAAGGGAGCACAAAATTCTAGCGCTCAATTTCCTTTCTAAGCTTTTGTCAACCTTTGATTTTACTAAAATGTTTAGGATCAGGGAAATGACAGGTTCACCAGTCACTACTGAGTGACAAAGTAACTACAGAGATTCCTTATATACTTAATGATATTATTTTTAGACATTCCTTTGTTTACATGCCTAAATACCCAAATATCCTAGGTTTAGACTTAATGAAATAAGATATTTTAGTGCTGTTATGAAATCATCCATGTAGTTCTAGTTTTAGAGGCATCAAAGATGTTAAAGAAAAAAGAATCATAGATTTCTGAGGGTGATGGAATCAGACAGCAAGTAGCAGAAAGCTTGCAGGTCCAAGAAAGACAGTTTGTGTTGTTGAGTTAAAGCCAGAGACATACGTAGGTGGAAAGTTTAGTAAAGTTTATACTTGTCCTAAAAGCTGCCTGAAATTAAGCTTAGTGCTTTACAGAGGAAAATGCAATGGCAATGGCAAATGTAATTAAACCAGGAAGCAGAGCAAATTGTCTTCTATTAAACAGACTAGCTCCATTGACAAATTGAAGCTGGCTTTTCATTTAGATCAGAGGAGTGGTCCTACATCCCTTTGGTCCCAAAAAGACCTGTGTCACTTTGCTTTTAAGAATCTAGAAAGGAGAGGAGGACTAATTTAGATTGTTTTGCCGAAAGATAAAGATAATTTACATTTTTTTGGACGGGCCTTAGAACGTGACCTTGGAGATTTACAGCTGCCAGAGGAAAAAGGTCTCCAGTATGTAGATTAGCTCTTGGCTTTTACTCCAGGCAAAGGCGGTGACTATTCCAGGCAAGGTAACAGGTTTTCTTCACTAACTCTTGCCTGTACCCACAGTAAGATTGCTGGGCTTGTTTGGTTTATCCCATGGCTTTCTGAATTAATTATTTAATCTTTGTGTAGATCTTGTAGGCTTAATTTATCTGTTTTGTCTCCTTTAGATGAATCCTGAAACAAAGCCATCTGTCAAAGATCTCTAGACCATCCCAGCATTTCATAGATGAGGACAGCAGACCGCTCACACACTTCCCTCACCCCAACTCAGCAGGAAGTAGACAGAGAGGTCATCGCCCCTCATCCCTTGAGCAGTCTGGGTCCTGAGAAGGTTAAGCGGTACAGTAAGCAGGTCTAGTACAGTCCATGCTGGGACAGTCTCTAAGGTCTTTGGAGGTCTTTAAAATTCCTAAAGGCCATCCTCCACTGCTGGGATCATCCTGAATAAACACTCCTGCTGAAGAAATGACTCCAGTCCTCCCAGAGGTGAGATAGAAGGATATGGAGATGAGCTCTCTATAGCAAACAAACAACCTATGGTAAGAAGAATATTCTCCTTCAGGCCCATGATTGGGCCTCAGGATGACCTAAAGAAAAGGGGAGAATGTGGGACCTGAACATATTTGTTTCCATTTTGTACTTGTTCACTTGCCCTCCCTGTGAAACACCAGACATGCTAGACATAGACTTTTTGACCCAATTTGTGTATGTGACTATAACGATGACCAGTCAGCTCCAAATTAGGAAATACTTACCATTCTGGGAGCCCCCTAAACTGGAAGAGCAGCATTTATAGTAACATTTCACCAACTTTGTCAAGGACAGATTGTGGTCAGAGCAAGTGGAAGCCAGTCACTAACTGCTCAAGGAATTCCAAGGGCCATGAGTAATCCAAGGGGTGCTAGAAACTGTTTATGAAGCTGACTAATATCCATATGTCAACAATAATTTTGATAGTGGAGATAGAATCCTTGCATCTGTTTGTTCTTCCTTTTTGTTGTGTGTTGTCTTGGCGCCACTGATGGACGGAATGGGACAGACTCAGATGGCTCTTTTATCTCTTATGACGACCACTTCGGGGAGTTTAGGGAAAGAACTCAAAATCTAAATATTGAAATTAAGAAAGGAAAATTCATCACTCTCTGTTCTGATGAATGGCTCATTTTCAAGGCCAGCAGATATGTGCTTTAAACTCTCTCCTTTTTAATTTACCCAATAATACCTCTATTTTAATTTCTAAAGCAACCAAGGAAAAGAAAGCCTCTGCCCCCCTGTACTGGAGGGGCCAGAAGAACTGTCTGTCATTTTTTGTGCTTTGTCTACGATGATCTCATTTTAAGAGTTTCTTTAAGTGTTTTGACTTGCTTAGTTATCTGGATTTCCTGTAATATGTGTGTTTTATGTTTTAAAATAACAAAGCTGTGGCCACTTCAATTTTTATTTTTATTGCATGCTTATATTCTTATTTTGGTTTTTTGATTCTTTATTATTTGACATGCTCAATTTAAATGCATATGCACACTTAAGAATGTATCATTTTGATAACATTAAAAGGCCTAAGTACATACTGACTAAAATATCTTGTTTTATCTTGATTTTTATGAAGCTTCATGAAAGATGATGCTGTGTTTTTACCTAGGATCTGATAACCTCACTTCTGTAATTCCTTTAAAATTTTGTTTTCCTGTGTGTAATATCAACATATTTAACAGCCAGAAAGGAAAATTGATTTCTGAGAAAGTCATTGGAATTTCTTCCTTCTCCTAGTATGTATGAGCTCCCTATCTTGGGGACAAATCTGCTTTCTAATTCCCTGTTCCCAGGTGTACTCCTATGTTCTGATACACTCTTGCTAACTTAATTCAGATATAATGATTTTTAAGATGAGGTCTACTGTTATTGCCTCTTTTAAAGGACATTAAGAAATGTCCTTTATCCTTTAAGAAAGGATAAACAACAGGAAACCATCAAGTAAAAAAATATGAAGGAAATATGTATGGTACTTAGATGTGCAAGGGGTTTAAAAGAAGGTCTATGGGATGAGATATCTTACTTAGAAAGTTAAAGTGTGTACAGGAGGTTTATGAGTTAGTTACTTAAAAGAATGTGAAAGTATGTTGTGAAGGTTTGTGGAATGTTAGGTTTATGAGAAGATTGAAAATTAGAGATGATGGTTAAAGGAAATGTTATACGTTATGCTTCTTCCATATTATGAAAGAAAAAGCATTGAGCCTCAGAAATTAGAAATTAAGAACTAAGCTTCATGTATTCAAATGTATTTCAATTGTTTATTTTGATTAAGCAGGAATTTGGTTACTCATAAAATCCCAACTTCTCAAGGGCAGCAGGAAGCTCTTCCACGGGGTCACAAGAGGAAAGTGACTGTCGCTCTTCTGGTCCTATGGAAGGTCTGAAACTAGGGCCTGCAACAGCCCTGGCAGGGCCCACCCCACTCCTGGGGATGTGGATTCCCAGAGAACAGGGCTCTGCTCAGGGTCAGACCAGCAGGAGAAGCCAAGGCCGGCAGGGCCGATGATGCTGCCTCAGCTGGAGCTTGGAACAGACCAAGGCCAGTTAAGGAGTTTTTTCTGAGGATCCAGGTTACATATGGAAACTAATGTCCAGCTGCCCCTTACGGACCCCACCATAGTGGAACCTTTGCTGGAGGGGCCCTGAAGGCCAAGGTTACCGCCATACTGATAAAGGCCATTGAGGATATAGATTTGGATTGAAGGCACGGGAAAGTACTAGTTGGAAAGTAGTGCAAAAGTTTAACAAGACAAACCCATTTGCATTAGACTTAGATGCCCCAGACCCCGAGGTTGACGACCCGGGAGGGAGTGACTAATAGGAGGGAAAAAAGAAGAAGGGGACGTGCTTCTCATTTCCTTCTGTGGTCCATTACCAAGGTAATAAGACCCTATGCACAGACACCCCAGAATGGCGGTTCAATAATGCAAGAATGATAAATGCAGATCTCCGCACAGAGACATGAGATTATACTAGAGCAGAGATGCAGCAAATGAGAGCAGACTTCCAGTAGAAAGGGCTAGAAGATGGTGAAACCTGTTAAAGGTATAGGAGAAGGGGGCTGATTCACTAAGACTAACTGGACAGGAGATGAAACAAATGGTGGGGATAATAGAGAACCCCCACATTTTCCAAGCATTAACTGACCTTACAGAGCAACACCCCCCAGAGAGAGACCACTCTGTGGGAATGGCTAGGAGGAGCCTGGCGACAGGCATTTCCTGTACTAGACATGGCCCAGGTAGGGAATACTAGGTCATGGAGTAACCCAGAGGAAGGCATCAGGCTGTGCAAGAAATTAGGGCTGCTGTGGATAACCCCTGCAACGCCACCCTGTGGGATGTGCCATTTACACCATCTAAAAGGTGCCCTCGGTGGAATGAAAATAATACTGCAAACTGCGTTCGCTTCATTCCAGACAATAAAAGATGTAATCAATTATTTAAGAAAACAAAAGAAGATAGTAGCACAAGCACTGGATGAAGCGAAAGTGAGACTAGACAGGATGGCTGGGCCATAAACCCAGACAAAGTATCTACACAAGGCCCCACCATCCCTGACAATATAGTTGATAAGATCGAGGCAATAGAAGAACCTAAAAATAAGAAAGAGGCACAAAGAATAATGGGTCTGTTTGGATACTGGAGGAAGCACATACCCTATGTGGGGACGATTTTAGAACCATTATACAGAATAACATGGAAAGCAGAGGATTTTTTTGTGGGGGAAAAGAGCAAGAAGCATTAGTAGCAATGAAGGAAGCAATCAGGATGCATAGAAGGCTACACACCCCTAGAGAAGGAGAAAAATTAATACTGGAAATATTGTTCCATGGGAGCCATGGAAATTGGGCCATATACACAGGAACAGTAACAAGACCCATGGGATTCATTGCTAAGAAATTCCAGTGGGCACAGAATGCATACTCAATGTTCGAAAAAACACTGTGGATGACATATGAAATGATAAAAATGATGTCACTTCTGGCACCACATAACCCAGTTGAACTAAGAACCGTGATACTGTTCCTACCCTGGCTGAAGGCCAAGGAGGAGACCATCATGACAGAAAGCCTAGACGCCAAGGTTATCCACTGAAGATGGTATTTGCAATCCAAATGGGGGAGTCTATGTCGGTAGCAAAGGGGGCCGTGTCTTCCCTAACCCAACAGGTGGTGGTCTGGGAAATCACAGAGATGGACCAACTATCTGGCCCCCCCCCCCATCAAAGTTTGCCTCTGCCCTAAAAGAGACACGCCTGTTGGTATGGGGACCGACAACTTGGACCCCAGGATTGGAGAATGCATGGTTCACAGATGGGCAGCCACATCAGATGGGAAATCCATCAGATAGAAGGCAGCAGCACTGAGACCCCAAGATGGGAAAGTGGTGACAGAGGAAGGGACCTCAAAATCCGCACAACATGTGGAGGTAAGAGTAGGACTGTTGGCATTACAGCAGTCACTTAAAGAAAAACAGAAACAATGCTATATATTTACTGATTCCTGAGTATTGGCAAATGGACTGGCTCTTGCTCAGGAAAGTGGCAAGAAAATAATTGGAAGTTAAATGGTAAGGCGATATGGAGTACAGAGGCCTGGGAAGAGATCACCAAGATAGCAAAGGAAATAGTGATCAAAGTGACTCACGTGAAAGCACATACAAAAAAGGAAGCAGGAAATAAGGAATGGAATAGAAAGGTAGATGAACTATCTAAAAATTATGACACTAGAAAAAAAAAAGGAATACCAGACTTAAAGAGGAATTCATCTAGAGTTTGGGCCTGGTAATCAAGGTGCCAGATAGGGGATACGAAAGTGAAACTTAAGAAGTTATGGAAAATAAAGCAGGATACTGAAAGGCAACGGGAAGTACAGAGCCCACTAATATTGCAGATGCACCAAGAATTAGGCCATCCAGGCAATCATATGTTATATGAATGGTTTAGAGATAGGAACATAAGGATGACATGGCAGCAGATAAAAAAAATGCGTTACAAGGATGTCAAGAATGTAAAAGGAAAGGACAGTTTAGAAGGAAGCCAGAGGAAACTGAACAGAGAGGATTCAACTCTGTAATACAGATGGACTTCATAGGACCATTAACCAAATTTAAAGGGAAATATACGCTTGCATTACTTTAATGCAGCACAGAAAGAGTGGCGCACGTTGTAGGGGAGGATGAAGAAATACATAGATTATAACAATGATACATTCCAAAGAACAGATAAGGAACTAACACAGCACGTACTCACCATGATAAGATCCAATGAAGATTTTGTGAAAGTTAGACACAAAATATAGACAGATACATTGATTATGGAACACAATTGGTCAAATGATCAATGTCATTGGTATTCAATACTCCTACTAAAAACAGCATGTTTGCCTGACCTGAACCCATTTCACTGGTTCAGGGGACTCACGAAGTATGCAGTGTTAGCTTTGGTACTAATATGCAGCAGTCCAAAAATATTACAAGCTATCATAAAATGTTGTTCCAGGGCACTAACCTTCAGAGCAGTAAGAGAGGAAGGAAAAAGAAGAAGATATTATAGATAGAGAATAACTGTAACCCAAAAAGATTATATGTTTCAGAATGCCGAGAGGAAGACAGATGGGAATCTGCATGACACCATGGATATACCCGGGAGGACCAAATTTCTTCATGGACATGTGGACATACTGACGCCACTGAGACACCTACTCTACCACCAACCACAAATGAGAAGAAATCTGAGACACATAAAACCATTAGAAATCAGCGCCATACAGGCAAGAGCACTGTTGTCACTGATGGCATCAGGCAGAAGACCAACCTTCAACTGGATGTACACACAACTAATTAAAGATGAGCCTCAAAATGTGATTCAGCTAACAAGGTATTATTGGAATACCTTGGATGTAACAAGGGGTCCCCCAAAACAGCAGACGACAGAAATAGAGTACCAACATCGGAACACTTTGCAATAAGGAAAACAATGATGAATTTCACCAGGAATGCGTGCTGACAATTGGCTAGATGGTACTGTCACTCAACACAGCGAAGGAAGAAACACCACTCATTGGGACAGACATCATGGACTGAGGTGATTCCCATGGAACCTGAGAATTCCCCGGGAATAAGGGGATGGACTGTGGAGAGCATGAGGAAGGTTTCAGTGAGGAAGAAATAGATGTGGATTTGGTGTAAATGGCTCTCTCCCTATTCTCTCCAACCTTAAACTATCCCTTCTGTTCTAATGCTCTTATGCCTTAAGGCTAACCTATGGTTCCCTTGATTACCAGGCCCAAACTCTAGATGAATTCCTCTTTAAGTCTTATAAAATACACAGATTTTTTTAAAAACATTATTTTAAAAGACCAAATCATTGCCTTACCTTCAGCCTTTATGGGAAAACCAGTATCCCACTGAGTAAGGATATATTATTAGCGTTGTCTTCAATAAATATTCTATCAGTTCATAACCACGGCAATAAAGAAGGAAGGCAAAAACAAAGCGTAATGACTGGAAAGATTTTCTTTATTTTACCAGAATGTCTAAATGCAGATGCTGGTGACAAATCAGAATTAACAACTACATATAGCAAGATTGGTAGATTACATATAGTTAAATGTCTAAACTTTTTTCTGAGAATAGTAATTCTCATTAAACATATCAGAAGCAATGACATGAAAATCTTATAAAACATTAAATTTTTTTCTTTCCAAATGTTAATAAGATAAAATGAGAATATCTTAACTGTAATCATCCTTGTCACAATCCAGTTTTAGATCACCTAGATGATATTTGCAGTCCATCTTCATTACCACCCCCAGCACCAGGAATCCTTAAGCTGCTTTCTGTCCCCATGGATTTAACCATCTTAGATGTTTCATATAAATAGAATCATATAATATGTGGCTTTTTGTGCCTGCATTCTTATATTTTTTATGATGTCTCAGTGTTCATCTTATACCATTAATCAGTAATTCATTTTCTTGGCTGAATACTATTTGGTTATATGATTACATCACCTTTTGTTTATATACTGATTAGATGATAATGAATTGTTTCTATTTTTCGGTTATTGTGAATAAGGCTTCTGTGAACATGTGTGTATAAGTTTTGAGTCAGACAGACATATATTTTCAATCCATTATAGTGTTAACTTGAAACAGAACTACTACAGAATATGGCACTTCTAAGTTTAACTTATAGGGGAATAATCAAGCATAGTGTAAGAAATTGTACCGATTTTCATTTTCAATGGTGATGTATGAGGATCCCAATTTTTTTATATCTTCAAACACATATTTCTTGTTTGGTTTCCTGCCTTTGGTTTAAAATATTTATCTTTATGATTGCAAAGTGTCATCTAGTGATGGTTTTGTGTTTTTCTGATGTTTAGCTTAGTGTATTTTCACTAGATGGACATTCATATATCTGACTTGAGGAAGTATCTATGCAAATATGTTAATAGTTTTAAATTATGTTTGTCTTTTTGTTGTGAATTGTAAACTTTTTTCTGAATATTGTACTCTTATCAAATACAGGGTTTACATATATTTTATATAAATTTGTATCTTTTCTTTAGTGCTGCATGTGTGTAGTACATACACATGTCTTTGCAGGTGCATGCTTTGTATGTGCAGAGGCCGGAGTAGGGCATTGGGGGTTCTATTTCTTTCCACCTTATCCCCTTGAGACAGGGGCTCTGCCTGAACCTGAAGCTACCTGATTCTCCCCTCCCCCTTAGGCTGGTGATCAACAGTCCCTAAAATCTTCCTGTTTTTAACCCCCACACCACCACAGTACTGGGGTTACAGTTTGCACTGTAATACACAGATTTTATGTGGGTAGTAGGAACTCAAAATTCAGATCCTCTTGATGATGTAGCAAATGCTTCTACCCACTGAATCACATCCCTAGCTCTTATAGCTTGCTTTTTGATTTTAAAGGAATATTTGACTTATTTTTTATTTGTTTATACTCTTTTAGGGTTTCATACATGAATACAATGAATTTGTGTCATTTTTACCCCTTAGTACCCAGTCCAAACTCCCTCGTTTATTCTTTCAGTTCCATACATGGGTAAAATACATTCTAGTCACACTTATGTCTCTCATTCTCTCTAGTTCTTCTCCCACCACTACCAGGCCCCCTCCTCCCACCTACTAAGTCTCCAATCCATTTTCATTTCATTTCTTTTGTGATCTACTGGGTTTACCGCTTGTATGGACATGCTTGTGGATTTATCCACTGGATCATGTGTTATATACGTTATATTTGTGAATTACCATGTCCTGTTTAAGGTTACTGAAAACTGGTTCTGAAAGTGGTGCTTTCCTCTTCACCCCCACTTCCAGAACCAAGACAAAAACCCTGCCCTGAATTAGGCTGGCAATCTTGCTTTGTAATGGGGAAAGGGGAAAAAAAAACCCAAGCAACTAACATTGTTAAAAACTGCATTTTTGAGAACAGTGGAAGGCAAAACCATTTTCAACAGATGTTACTATTGCCTATTATGTGATATAAAAGTGCGTGTGGTAGGAATAGCTAATTAGAAACTCAGAGAATTCTCTGCTTTGTCCTGACTTCCAGCCAGAAACTTCAGCTGATTGTCTCCTTGGAGCTTTCCTAGTTGATTTCTACTAGATACTTGAATCCCCTGATTTGATGATGCTACCTCTATGCTGTATTTGTTATTTTATTTGGAAGTCTCAGATTAGGGTACCTTCTCAATGGGTAGCTCCCACTAATTGCTTTCTTTATGTTTTTTCCCACTTGCTGCTGGATATTTGTAAGGCCTCCATTCAATGTTTTGCTATCTAGCTGTTGCTTCTACCAATCATTTTACTCCTGCTTGCTATATATACTTAACAACTCGCTCCAAATTGAAAGCTTTTGTAGCTTATTCTAGGGATTGTACAGAATAGCACAGGTGTATTAGCACCTAATCACTGAAGGTGATGATACTTCTTTCCCCCAGCAGCCTCCACTGCCATTTAGTTCTCCTGGGTGGGGTAGGTCCTCATGAGCTCCTACCTTATGACTGAATGTTTACCAGCTCAGTGTTGTGCAGTATCTTACTTATAACTGTCTTCACATGTATGACATCTTACTAAGGAGAACATGTCAGTGTGGTTCAAACCTAGTGCTATGATTTGAATACAGCTCGCTTTGCCTTGAGCTCATGTTGAAATTTAATTCCCAGGATGAGCTATTAAGAACAGCAACATTTAAAGTGATTTGGGGACCTGCTCTCATGAAAGGATCAATGCATTTACACTAATGAATAGGAAGTTATCTTCAAAGTGGATGTCTTATGCAAGTCAGTCTATCCAGGTTTCTTGCACTTTCCCAATCTCTCACCATTGTTGCCCTACACTACCTTGGGATTCTAGCAGAAGCAAGCCACCAGCAGACTTTGGCCTAGAAAAACAAAATGAACCTGTTCTTTATAAGCAGCAGCACCAACTGTGGTAGTGTAATTAGCAACAGGAAAAGGTAGCATCGAACTCACTGGCTGCGCTGTGCACTCTACGACCAATTAGTAGCTGTCTTCCTAGCATTGGGGAGGAGCTTGCCCAGGCTGAGGACTGGGAGGAAAGTCCTGTCAGTAACTCCTAAGGTAGCCAAGGACTAATGCTTTAGGTTACCACTGGGAGTATGATGACCAAACTACCATACCTCCACAGTGTTGTTGATCACCACGGGGTCAATGTCTCAGGAAAAGGAAATCAGTATGCCAAGAACACATCAGTCCTCCCGTTTATTTTATTTATTTTATTATTATTTATTCAACTGTGTGCATGTGAGCGTGTATGTACGCGCGCGTGTGTAGAACCACGGACGAATTCGCGAACCACCATGGACGCCTCCACCTCCTTCTGCCCCGGGATTCACAGGCTCCGCCCTACCAGGACCAGAAGCGCAGGCCGCCCCCGCTTCTGCCTGGCGTCTATACGTGGGATCTGGGATCTGAACTCAGGACCTTCCGCCTGCAAGGCAGAGGCTTAACCCCTGAGCCACCTCTCCAGTCCCAGTCCTCCCGTTTATTACAGTATAGTTTACGACAAACAAGAAATTCAATCGGCACAGTGTTCATCAGTTGAGAAAGAAGAAAAAAATGTATTATATGCAATACTCTAATTTGGCCATAAGAACAAAGCCGTCGTTCGAAGCAACATGGATGGTCCTTGTAGGGCACCGGATTAGACATGGAATTTTAAATGTTATTGTGTCCACAAGAAAAGCAGCAAACACAGGGGGTTCGTGGCACTTCATCTGTCCCCAAAGATGGATACCAGGCTGTGGTTTGTGAGATGAATAAGGTTGTCAGGCAGCACATCAGGAGGGGAGGTTGCTGGGGTCTTATGAATTTTCAGACCCCCTGTCCCGAGGGGGAGACCGTTTCCTGCAGCACCAGGTGAAGCAGGTGGTTCTGCTTGGCAGTCAGCAGTGGCCACATCTCCACCCGCAGCGTCTTGACGGCTTCCGTGTCAAGACTCAGGCAGCACGACCAGCTCGTCGGGAAGCTGGCCGCTGCCGTCCTGCCAGTGGCCGTCGCACGCTTCCCGGGAGTACTTCTCCGAGGTCTGGGCATGCTCGGGCAGCAGCCTGGCGGGGGGCGGCTGCAGGAGCAGCAGCACGCGGAGCACCCCGCACCTGCCCAGCACGTCCGCGAAGGCGCCCAGCGCGCCGGGGCCGAGGGCAGCCCCGACCACGACCGCGGCGATGTCTGCGGCTGGGGCCGCGGCGCGGGGCGTCCGCCACGCTCCCGCGCCATCAACTGACAGAAGGCCGCGGCGCCGAGCGTCCGCAGCGCGGCCGGGGTGGCAGGGGGAGGGGCAGCAGCGCGGCGCGCTGGAAGTAGCCGGTGGAGCGGCGTGTGCTGGCGGCGCGCCGCGGCCTGCCGGCTCCAGGCGGTGTCGGGCAGTCACTCCTTGGCGCGCAGCTTGCGGCCCAGCCGCCTGGCCTGCCCGCCGGCCTCAGCCACGTTGGCCTTCGCAGGAAGCTCTTCTTTAGTTTGCTGGACACCTGGCGGCAGCGGGCCAGGAAGTCCTCGGCCTCGGAGACTGGGCCCGCGCCGTCGCCGCCATCTTGGCCCGCGGCACAGCCTTCCGGGCGCGCGGCCCGCGGTCCCCGCCCGCTCCCGCTGCCGCCGCCGCCGCCGCCGCCGCCGCCGCCTCGGCGGGAACGCCCGCCCTCCGCAGAGCGTAGTGACGTGACCAGCGCACGCTGCTGAAGAGGAGGGACAGGGAGGGTCTACGCCGGATCTTTCGGGCCTCCGGGCCTTGCCTAGGAGCATGGGAGGTGGGGACTGGCGGTGATGCCCAGTGGAGAAAGGAGCAGGACCGTGTGCAAATAGCATTCGATGAGGCGAGGTCTGATGGGATGCAAGTCGCAGGGCGGTACCCCAGAATTGTATGCAAATGGGGCGAAGCCTGGCATTTTGAAAGGGGCGGGTGGGGCGGGCATCAATGCCTGTACAAAGAACAGGTCAGACCATTGTGCAGATCCCTCCGTTTGAGCGCAGAGGCCTGGCAGGTGCATGCTGTTGCAAAGTTACTGTATAGGGCCAGGTTGCTAAGGCCTCCTTCCAGGCCGTCCCAATCCCCACTGACTGAACAGGATTAAATGCGGCTGCATATCCCTTGCTCACAGCTTCCTTTCTCCGTGTCATTTCCAGGATCATGCCTGTCTTCCCACCAATGCCCTGGTTCCATGGGTGCTCCCAGAACCCTTCTGCCCTCCTGTGCATTCCCAGTCATCTGTCTTCCCTCTTGTGTGGGGGCCGTGTGGTCTCGTGGTTTCCTGTTGAGAGTACTGTGTCTCTGCGGACTGGACCTGGAAGGCCCAGCTGGCCCCAAGCCTAACAAGACAGGTGCTTTGCAAGAGGGGGGAGCCTCCTTGCAAGAGGAGTGTCTTGCAAAAGGATTGCCTCGGAAGAGGGAGGCCTCCTCAGAAGAAGGGAGCCTCCTCCCAAGAAGGTACCTTGCAAGATGGCAGTAGCCTTTAAAGAAGGCACCTCGCTAATGGATTTCCTCTGAAAAAGGCAGTGTCATTGCTAGAGGGTGTCTTGTCAGAGGGAAGCAGTCTCCCAAGACGGCAGCCTCCTTGCAACGGGATAGCCACATCCCGAGAGGGTTCTGCACAAGAGGGCACCTAGCAAGAAGATGGCTGCTTCGCCAAAAGAAAGTTACCACTTCACATCAGCGAGGTCTCTTTGCAAGAGGGCAGTAGCCATCTTGCAAGGGGACAGCCACCTCCTGAGAGGGCGCCTCACAAGAGGGAGTCCTTGCACCATGGCAGCCTCTTTGTAACAGGACAGACAACTCCCGAGAAGGCGCCACGCAAGAGGGCATCTAGCAAGAAGGTGGCTCAGGGAACAGACTCCCAAGAGGGCAGTTGCCTAGCAATAGGGCAGCCACCTCACAAGAGGGCACCTCACAAAAGGAAAGCGGCCTTGCAAGAGGGAAGCGGCTTCTCAAGAGCGAGGCCTCCTCACCAGAGGGCAGCCGCCTCACAAGATGGCAGCTTCTTTGCCACAAGATGTGCGCCTTCCGAGGGATGTCGCGCAGTAGGGAGGCCTCCTCGCAAAGGGGGGGGGGCATCTTGTTACCAGCCTCCATGAGCCCCCTATTGTTCCTAGAGAAGCTGCATCTCCCCTCCCCCAATATGTACGTTCCTTCCACACCCACCGTCCATCCTAGAACCCTCCTCTCAAAGATGGGGACAGAAGCCAGTCTGTGGGTTTCAGGATCCTCTTTAATTAGACGATTTGGACAAAGGGGCAAGGCTCGGGGGCTGGGGAAGTCTCAGTGGACGGCAGAGGGGCTGCCGGGGCAGGAGGCCCGGCAGGGCAGACGCTGTCATTACGGCCCAGGCTGCAGCTAGAAATGGTTGGGGTTCACGTGAGAGCGGGTGAAATGCAGCAAGTGCTGCAGCAAGGCGTCGTTGCAGACAGCTCTGTGTAACAGCTGCGGGGTGATGACTGACCGTGAATGGCGGTGGGCTTCGTTGGCGGCTAGCCGCAGCATCTCACTGACGAGGTACTCCAGGATGGCTGCCATGAAGATGGCTGTGTTTCCGCCCAGGCGGCGGCCATGAGGACCCTCGCGAAAATGGTGTTCCACCAGAGTCACAGAGAACTGCAGCTGTGCTCTGCACGTGCGGACAATACGAGGCTCCTCCAGCTGCGGTGGCTCCTCCTCCTCCATCTCCTCCTGCTCTGGCTCTTTCTGCTGCGGCTCCTCCTGCTGGGGCTCCTCCTGCTTCTGTTGCTGAGGCTGCTGTTGCTGAGGCTGCTGTTGCTGCTGTTGCTGAGGCTGCTGTTGCTGAGGCTGCTGTTGCTGCTCTTGCTGAGGCTGCTGTTGCTGCTCTTGCTGAGGCTGCTGTTGCTGCTGTTGCTGAGGCTGCTGTTGCTGCTCTTGCTGAGGCTGCTGTTGCTGTAGCCTCCGCCTCACCCTGGCCCTGGGGCTGCGCCTGGGCCGCTGCCTGGGGTTGCGCCGTGCCCTGGCCCTGGGGCTGCGCCTGGGCCTCTGCCTGGGGCTGCGCCTCAGCCTCCGTCTCGGCATGCTGGCTTCGGACTGCGACAACGACAACTACGACGATGCTGTCTCACAGTCCGCCTCGAGGACAGGTAAGCTCAAGTGCGCTCTGCCCGCTGCCCCCAGCGCCCCCACTCTGTGTTGGCTCAAGAGTCCTAGCAACCACCTGAAGGCTCCTCATTGGTCATGGCCCACCCTCCTGTTCCTGTGGGGGGAGGGAGGCATTCATGTGCGTGAGGGTATGTGTGATGCACGAGGGTGGCGTCAGTGTGTACCTGAGTGCACAAATAACCTGTAGTGGTTTCTGTATGTGTCATCATACAGTAAAGGGGTAGCTCTGTGTGTGTGTGTGTGTGTGTGTGTGTGTGTGTGTGTGTGTGTGTGTATGTTTGTGTGTGTATATGTTTTACTTTGCACCAAATATTCCTGACATTTTGTTTGTTGTGTATGTAGACTTCTAGGGGATTCTTCGTGGCACATCCACTTAGCAGTCTACGTCAGTGCTCCATTTTTTTCTACTACTGAGAAATATTTCATTGTGTGCATACGCCAAATTGTGTATCCACTCATCTGTTACTGGGCACATAGTTGAATTCTAATTATTAAGCTATTAGGAACATTGCTTCCCAAAACCTTATTGGATGAATTTTTGACTCAACACCTGCTTTCAATTTTTTTTATCTTTATCTAGCAGTTCCTAAACCCTATGGTAACTGAGAACTGCTAAGCACATTTTTCACAACAGCTGTACTCTTTTGGATTCCCGATGACAGATTCTCAGGCTCTGAATTTCTACACATGTACAACAAAAGTTGTTTAGTGTTTGTACTGTTTTGCCTATCATGACTATCTTAGTGAGCATGAAATGGATCCTACTACATAGTGCCTTTACTTTTCCACTATTTCAATATGGTCAGTAGCGCAATCTGAGAGCTTTTTGCTTATTTATCCACAGGACTTGTAAGAGAGGAGCAAACCTTCTCACTTGCCAGCATGTACATCTACCAAACTATCAAACTAACTCCATCTTATCATTTGCCCAAGAAATGGTGTACCGTCATGAACTGAGGCTTTTCTCATCAGTTAAGCAATCTCATATAGGTTTGGATGAAGGCTGTTCTGTCAAAGGAAACCACCTTCGTGGCTATACTTTTGTTGTCATAGGAAAGGAACTCTTTCTTAAGCCAAGGTTATGGATACTTTTCTCTATAATGTCTCTAAGAAATTTTTTTTTGTTAAGTTACCATAGGAGATGATAGACTTCATTATAGCATTTCACTATATACTTGTTTTTATTTTTTTCACCCTCCTCTCCCCTTCTCTCTTGTCCCCTTCATCTCCTCCATCCTGCACTAATTATTTTTTCTGTTACTGTTATGGATTTATTTTGGTTCACAGTTAGAAAATATAGTACATCATGTTGGGAAGTTGTCATGGTTTGAAACGTGTCCCCCACAGTCTCATGTGTTTGGAAAGGTTGTGGATCCTTTGAGAGGTGGAGACTTGCTGGAGGAAGGCAGTCACAGGGGGTGGGCCTTCAGGTGGATTAGTCTTACCCTACCTCCAGGAGAAGTCTTCTTTTGCAGCAAGAGCAGTCTTGTAGCTCTGAGTCTCCAAGATGTGTGCAGTGACTTAGCCTGTCTCCAGTTTCAGCCAGCCAGCCAGCCATGCCACATCTGCCATGAAAAGATTGTATCTCCCCTCTGGAACCATAAGTTGAATAAATCTCCCTTTCCCCTTAAATTGATTGAGTTTTGGTATTCTCTCATAGCAACAGATAAGAGTAACTGTTATAGAAATTGGTACTGGGTAGTGGGGTATTGCTTTGAGATTAAAGGGATCTGGTACCACAACATGAAGCTGTTTGTGAAGCTGAGAGAAGTTGGTACCCAACAGTATGACCAATGCTGTGATGTGGCTAGTGTGCTGTTAGAACTGTTTGTTGGGAGAAATATGGAGTACTCTGGGACTTTGTGCTGGGAGGGTCTTTGCATTTTGTCGATGGGGCCAAATCAGAAGAGGGCACTGCTGTGAGAGATGCAGGCAGTGGAAGCCCAGCTTATGATGTTCCAGAGGGGACAAAGACTGTGTTTGCAACTGGACGACTGACAAATGGAGCTATGTGTTGGTGGAGAGTTCAGTGAAGTTTCGCCCTCGCCCTGAAAGCTTGCCTGAAGTTAAACTAGAGTGTTTGGTGGAGTAAATTTCAAAGCAATGTAGTCTTGACAATGTGATATGGCTACTTTTTGGTTCTGTTGTTTAGAGTTATGAAAGAGAGGAAGGAATCAGGCAAAAAGCAAAAACTGTGAGGTCTGATGAGGAAAAATACAATAGCAAACATAAAGATCTAAACTAGGAAGAAGCAGAGAGCAAAATGTCCTTTATTAAAGAGATTAGCCAGGCCTCACCTTGAGGGGAAGATTCTCAGAGATGGCTCCCACGCATAAAAATGCAAATCATTTTGGAAGTAATGAGCTAAAGGATGGAGTTCCAAAGCAAGGGTCTGTTTCTCCCCTAAAGCAACTGCCGAGGAATGAAAGAGATTTTTCTTACATCAGCACAGAGAAGCTGAATCATCAGTGATTCGAAGAGGCCAGTCTTGGCAAAGGTGTCCACGTGGTTCTGGTTTTAGAGGCATCAAAGATGTAAGAGGGAGGAGGCTGTGGATATCTCCTCCAAGGTTTCAGAGAATGGCTGACTCTAGGCAGCATGTGGCAGAAAGCCTGAAATTTAGAGGCCCAAGAAGGGGAGTTTGTGCTGTGGAGTTAAAGCCTAGTTTGCCATTGAGAAGTGATGTTAGAGATTCCAGAGACAATGTGGGATATCTGCCAAGGAGAGCTGTATACCCTGGGAGGAGTCAGCCCAAGAGAATGATGTGTTGTTCTCCTGGCAGCTGCATTGTAGGGGTGGAACTGAAGCTCTTTGGAACTGAGATTATTTCAACAAGAGGCTCACCTATTTGACATGGAGCTGCCGGATTTAGTTTGTCCTGCTGATTTGTGGTCTTGTTACAGACTGATCCTTCCTGGATATGCCCCCATTCCTTATTTTTGGAATAGGAATATTTATTCTGTGCCATTATATGTTGGAAATATGTAATTTGTCTTTTGATTTTACAGGAGGCTTTGGACTTTGGACCTTTGAACTGTGTTGGGACTACTGATGTAGTCTATGGAGACTTTTGAAGTTGGACTGAGTATGGTTTACATAATGAGATGTTAATAAGCCTGTGGGGGCTAGGGGTGGAGTGTCATGGTTTGACATGTGTCCCCCACAGTCTCATGTGTTTGGCAAGGTTGTGGATCCTTTGAGAGGTGGAGCCTTGCTGGAGGAAGGCAGTCACAGGGGGTGGACCTTGAGGTGGATTAGTCTTACCCTACCTCCAGAGAAGTAGAAGAAGTAGGAGAAGTCTTCTTTTGCAGCAAGAGCAGTCTTGTAGCTCTGAGTCTCTAAGATGTTTGTAGTGACTTTACCTGCTTCCAGCTTCAGCCAGCCATCCAGCCATGCCACATCCACCATGAAAGACTGTATTTCTCCTCTGGAAGTGTAAGCTGAATAAACCTCCCTTTCTCCTTTAAGTTGCTTGACTTTGAGTGCTCTCTCACAGCAATAGATAAGAGTTAACCAATGCAGAAGTCATGGTAGTAGAAGTTTGAGGTGCTTGATCATATTGCATACATGGTCAGGAAGCAGTGGGGTGAAGTGCTTATGCTCAGCTTGCTTTTTCCTTTTTATTTAGTTCAGGATCCCAGCCTAAGGAATGGTGTCATCCATTGTTAAGATGGGTATTAATTTGCTGAGATTCCCCAGTCTTCGAACTGCAGCCCCTTCCCAGCCACACTGCCAATTACAACTTCATCTGTGGTGGTTTGTTTATCATTGTTTTATGTGGAATAGTCTGTGATTGAGGCTCTGAGGGGACATGGAAGGCCCAGTCACTTGTGCTTACCTTTAATTTCAGGATTTTCTCTTCTTACCTCCACTTAGACTATACTAGGTTCAAGTTCATCAGTGTACTGCTTGTGTTCCTGCTTCATTGCTCTCCTAGTAAGTGGCACAGATAATTTCTTCTCCAGGTTCTACAGTGTCATAGTTAGGCACAGGTGTCAACCTGACAATTGAGGGTTTTGATTTCTGGACACTTTTGTGGAGAACTAGTGGTTGGGTTAAGATCACAGCAAATCTGCAGGAGATTTGTCTGGCTGATGGGGAAGGCCCAGCCCAGGTGTGTGGGATTAGGCCCTGGAATAAAACACAGAGAGCTGGTTGAGAGAGTCGTCATCCTTGTGTACACTTGGTGAGACATGCTGGTCTGGCAAGTAAGGATTGTCCCTCTCTCAGCCGTTATATGGTGATGATGTGGCCAGTTCCCTTGTCCTGGTGTTGGTGCATGCTCTCCCATCAAGCTGGACCACAGAGTATAATCAGACTATCAGTAAGAAAATAAATCCCTTGTTCCCTTAAGCCCTTTGATGGTCATTTATCAGCAATCATGCAGGCGAACTGCAACATACAGAGAATCTTAACTTTGGGCTCCCACCTCACATGCCTACTTTCCTGTCTATGTACTTCAGCTTTGGGGACAGGGCCAATCTTCAGGTTTCTGTTCTTCTCCTGACTAACAGTGCACGAGAAAAGAGTATGTTCCAGGGAACTACTTATGACCCAGAAAGCATGGAACAACTAGCTGCTAGGCTGTTGCTTTGTGGAGTTCTTTGCGACTGTGGTGCTTTCCTCTTCAGCAGCTCGTTCTCTTGATAGTGTCTACTGTTTTTTTTTTTTTTTTGTCCTGGTTTTTCTCTTACTTGGTATCATAGTTAGGTACAATTGTCAACTTGACTGTTGAGGGTTTGAGCTCTGGGCACATTTATGGAGAATTAGTAGTTGAGTTAGGCCCAGAGCAGACCTGCAGGAGATTGTCTAGTTGATGGGGAAGACCCAGCCAATGGTGGGTGGGATTAGGCCCTGGAATAAAATACAGAGAGCTGGTTGAGAGAGTCAGCATCCTTGTGTATACTTGGCTAGACATGCTGGTCTAGCAAGTAAGGATCGTCCCTCTCTCAGCCATTATGTAGAGATGGTGTGGCCAGTTCCCTGGGCCTTGATGTTGGTGTGTGCTCTCCTGTTGAGCTGGACTGAAAACTGTAACCAAATAATCTTAAGAGACAATAAACCTCTTGTTCCCTTAAGCCATCTGATGATCATTTATTAGCAACTATGCAAGTGAACTGCAACAGAATTTGGTACCCAGGAAGTGGGGTGTTGCTGATAAATCTGACTATGTGGATTTTGTGGCTTTTGAATGGTTTTGCTGGACAAAGTTTGAAATGTTTGAAGATTTTCACTTTGTGGATTACAAATACCATTCTGCAGAGTTTAATGGGCCAATTGTATAATGTCAATTCTGAGAGAATTATGGATTGTTTGGGTCCAATTTGTGATGAGGGGAACAAGGACTTTGGCGAAGTTGAATTTAAACATGATAGACTAGTTTGCTTGACAGAGGAGGTCTATGTTGGTGGCCATGAAGCTCTGGATATGGAAAGGATAGGCAGCAGAACATCTGCTGCTGTTAGAGAAATGAACATCAGTGAAGGAAAACCTAGTGACTTGCACTGGGAAAGTGGAAGATGTGAAAACCACCGTATGGCAAGTTTGTGGTTTGAAAACCCAGATTCTTTCAGGCACTGAAAGCCCAAGTTAAAGCTGTTTTTTGCCCTTTGGAAGTTTGGCTGCTGAAAAAGAGGCTTTTCCAGAGTTAGCACACAAAACTTGGTACAGCTGTGGCTTGAGTGGATCAAGCTACATTTCGACCTCACTTTGGAATCTGGCAGTGTCCCCCAGGTGGTACTTGTTTTGGTGTACAATTATGGGGTTTTTGAAGAGCAGCAAAAGGTTGGCACCAACAGTAGCAGGCATAGAGTTCCTGCAAGGAAAAGTGAAGCTTATAGCTGCAGAGGTGAACCCAGAGTGGTGTTTGAGATGCCAGAACCATGGGACCGCTGCTGAGGACAGCTGCGAGTGGAGATTCAGCCTGGTTTAGAGGAACTCTGGTTCTATGACTTCGAGCTGCAAACAGGGACTGGGAATGCCTAGAATCTTTGAGCCACCTTGACTGTGTGATGAGTAACAGAAGATGGACATTGAAGTACAGGATGCGATAATTTGTTGGACTTTGGTTTTAACTTGATGTTTTCTCATTGTCACAATGATTCTATTTGGAATATTTAAAGATTTTATTTTTTATATTTAAAGAAAGACTTTCAGTTCCAACATTTTAATAACTGACATTTTAATGAAAAAACATTTTAAACTTATCTATAAAATGTATTTATATTTTTAAGATAACTTTTAACATTTGTAGGAACAAGTATTGAAGGTTACAGTTTAAAAGTATTATGTCTTCGTGTCAAGTTGACAAGGGGTACAGTGTCATAGTTAGGCATAGGCATCAACTTGACAGTTGAGGGTTTGAGCTCTGGGAACATTTAAGGAGAATTAGTAGTTGAGTTAGGCCCAGAGCAGATCTGCAGGAGATTGTCTAATTGATGGGGAAGGCCCAGCCCACGGTGGTTGAGGAAGTGGGCATCCTTGTGTATACTTGGCTAGACATGCTAGTCTGGCAAGAAAGGATCGTCCCTCTCTCAGCCATTATGTAGAGATGGTGTGGCCAGTTCCCTGGGCTTTGGTGTTGGTGTGTGCTCTCCTGTTGAGCTGGACTGAGAACTGTAACCAGATAATCTTAAGAGACAATAAACCCCTTGTTCCCTTAAGCCATCTGATGATCATTTATCAGCAACTATGCAAGTGAACTGCAACAGCTGGTGATATGTAATCCATTTTACTTAAAACTAATTACCCTAAGAGCTTTAGAGTTCTACTTGTTAAATTAGAATCTGTGACCCACTGAGTTCATTTTTTAAACATGTGTGGCCTAGGGATCCAGACCTACTCTTTTTCATGTTGCTAGTCAGTTGTCCTAGCATCATTAGTCTTGGATTTGTTTTGAATGAAATAATCTTATTGCCTTATTGAAAGTCAATTTACAGGTTTGTATCTGACTTTAAGTTGTGTAGTATTGATCTGTATGTCCATCTTGATGCCAGCTCCACATTTTCTAGATTATTGTAGCTGTGTATTGTTTTAGAGTAGAAAATTGAGTCTTGCTTTTATGCTGTTACTGTCCCTCTTCCCTCCTTATCAACCCACCTCTTCTTCCTTTTACTCCTCTTTCTTCCTTTGTGGTTTTGGGTGATTTAACTCATATGCTTGTACATGTTAGGCAAGTAGACCACAACTTTTTATTTTGATACAAGATCTACTAAGTTTCCCAAACTGACCTTGAACTTGTGATATTCCTGCCTCAGCTTTCTGAGTAGTAGGGATTGCAGGCTTGTACTAAAAGGCTTAACTCCAGTTGTGCTCTTCTACTTTGTGATTATTTTGAGTATCCCGGTCCCTTGTATTTCCACATGAATTTTAAGATCAGTTCATCAGTCATTACAAAGGCAGGTTGGACTGTAACAGGAGTTATACTGGATGTGTATATTGGTCTGGTTTTTTTTTGCCTATCGTAAGGGGTCTAATACATCATAGAATGCACTTCCATTTTCTTGGAGCTTAATTTCTTTCAGCAGTGTCTTGTAATTATCAGTTACATATCTTTTCTTAAGCTTATTCCTTAGTATTTTGTCCTTTTTGGTTAGCATTGCTAGATAAACCAGGGGCAAGATACAATTAAAACCAAAAATGTATAGATAGTAAGGTGGCACAAAATAGACACTGTATTTCTCATATCAGTGACCTTGATTCATTTGCTCATTCCTGTAATAAGTATTTATTGAGTGTTAAATTCTTCTCATATAGCCCGAACTGCCCTTGAACTCACTGTGTAGCCACAGCTGGCTTTACATTCCTGATCATCCTACCTTCTCTTGAGTTCTGGGATGTGTCACCATGGCCTGTTTATGTTTTTCTAGAACATTGTCCAAAACTTCACATTCCTTTCAGGCTGAGGGCTTTAAAATGCAATATAAGAAAATCCCATGCTACTTTCCCTTCTAGGATCAAATTTCAATTTTCAGAGGACAGGTACTGTTGTTTATTTCTCAAGTGATCCTGAGGTGCAGCTCTAATTAAGAACCACTGCACAACATGGTGAACTACATAAGTGTAAAAGCCACGCCTATCAAATTTGTGTTCATTAAAATACAATAGAGTCAATATCTAATGTAGAATCAGTGTTCTGCAGATGTTTAGGTGAACGGTGAACGGATAGAACGACCAAAGGGTAGTAGAGTCCAATGAAATGAATGGAAAGGGTCTTGTGGATTAAGTACAATCCTTTCCTTTTTTAGTTGCTTTGATATTGACATGGATTGAGGCTCCCAGGTCATACAAAGTCAGTTAGTGGCAATCATGGATTACTAGTTATCTAGCTCTTCTTAGTGCTTCATAGCAAGGAAGGTTTTCAAGTCATGGGGTCTGAAATATTTACAGAAATTAAAACTATTTCTTTTATCATGTGAACACCAGGAAACTTCCACAATTTCCTGAGAGAATGATATGATAAACTTATTCTCTAAATATAACTTTTATAGAACTCCCAATAAAGCAGTAGATATGGCTAGAAGACATTTTCCTGTGATCTTCTGGAAATTATTGCTTTTGTTTTCACTTGCCTTGTCCTGCAAGATTCTTCTTTTTACTCACTTTCCATTTGTTCTCTGCCTAGTCTTGCTAAAAATGCTGGGGCCAATGTTTCCCAAATGTCTATGTGGATAAATCTGTATGTATACATACAGCACACTATGAGCACACACACCCAAGCACACACTGCTGTAATCTTGAGAAACTTTCAAAAGGAATTTATAAATTGAAAACTTTTGCTACTTTTAAAAATGCATCATCTGAAATATAAAATTTTAAACACATGAAATTGGCAAAATTATAAGTGACTGATATATAGAAAAATGAAATCTTATACATTGTTTGTGGGAACATAAATTAGTGTAGCCATTATGGAAAATAGTATGCAGTTTCCAAAAATGTTTAAAAACAAATATACCACATAATCCAAATTCCCATCAGTAAATAAAAAATGTGGCAAATATGCACAATGCAATATTATTCAATCATAAAAACAATAGCACTATTCCATCATTTGCTGAAATACAGATAGAACTATAGGGCATTATGTTACATGATCTATTGTAGAAATACAAATCACTGCATATTCCTTCTCACACACAGATTTTGTAAAAGACCAAAATTATGTATTACTTTGTCAGTGCCTTTTTTAATTTCTAGGATGGATTTCATTCTGACTTAGTGAAAAGAAAAAACTACCTACTATTACTTACTTCATTTCAAAAATAAAGATTATATTTCTGAAGTAGAGTGATCACAGTTATAGCAAAAAGGTTTTGAAAAGGAGTAAGCTCATCTTATAACTTGGAAAGTACTGCCCTAGTAAATGACTGATATTAGGTAACTCAAATAACTTTTAACAGGTTTCTTCTACTACAGAAAAGTCCAGATTCTATTTTGTGGGATGAATTAGGGAATCAATGTGAAGTAACTTTTGATACGACATTATTCAGTTGCTATAAAATTTTGGTAGCCAAGGTGCCAGGTGTGTTCATAATCCAAATGTTTTCTATTTTAAGCATGAAGCCCCAGGAGACGAGCAGTATTCAATGCATCATCTCTGGTTAAATAGCAGCCACAGAGTTGGCGGTAGCCAGTGAATGATTCCCTGCCATGTAGGACTCTCCAGTTGTCTATAAATAGTACCTATGAATGGGCGAAATGGAAAGAGAAAACAATCAGAATAAAGGCAGATCACAGGGAATCTAAATCAGAAGAGATCACTTAAAAAACTGAAGCTTTAGGTGTTCTGTGGGTTACATTCAATAAAATATTTTTCTTTTGAAAGTAGTCATACTAAAAGGAAATTAAGATGTGTCTAAATCTGAAACAGGATAAATTGAATTTTAAAATGTCATAGTCTTTCTAGGGATCATCTAGTAAGTCCCTTCATCATTAAAACATTGTGACTTGTGTTTAGAGATGGGGTGGGCTTGCTTCCAGATCATTCAGTGAGTGTATGGTAGGAATAGGGACAATATCTAGGACTCTTTTCTTTTTCATTTGTAACAGTGTGACATATTAAACAAGTATAATTCTTCACTGATTTGGTATGGAAAGTTTACCTGAAATCTTTATAGACTTTAGGACCTACCTTTCCAGGCATTAGTTTGACCCAAAGCTCATTTTCAGGTCTTCTTAATTCAGTTGTAAGGGTCCGATGTGCTGTATACCAACGATGAACAACATCATAAGGCACAGTGTTGATGACAGCACGGTCGTAGTTGTTGTACCTAATTTGGAATCATGAGAAATAAACATCTCAAATGCATGATGGAGGCATTCACTGTTTATTGAACTGTTTTAGAGAATACTTCTGCTTTGTTTATTGCTTGTTTTATAGTTGAAATGAAAATGAGTTCACATTCTCCTAAAAGAATTACTCCACTGCCTGGTGGTCACAGTGTCCTTTTCTTTGGAGATACCACATTATTTCTCCCATGTCAGGATATGTTGTTTTATCTGAAGCATATTTCATGGAGTAATGACTTGATCAAAATTCATGCAAACAATGAGAGAATATTTAAGTTATAATAAGTTCCCCCTCATCAGACTAAGATACCATAGGTTGTGCTTAAAAAGTTTCCTTTTTAACATAATAAAGTAACTCAAATAATCTCCCTCTGTGGGAAAAATACTAGTTATATAACCTAGTAGACACTTTAGGAGAACTTCATTTAGCCCTTTATTCATCCTATAATAGCACTTACATAAACTCCTACTATTGCTAGGCTAGGCAGTTTGTCAGGAAATAAATTTGCAAAGGAGGTAGGAGTAAAGCAAAAAGGAGATAGAAGCAGTCCAGGATGATTCACAAAGTCTTCCACAGGGACACACAGTGCCCTTTGATACACATATAAACACACACATACACACACACACTCACTCACTCACTTACACGCACATGTATGTAGCAGAGAAGCAATTACTATTTTAGAAAATTGGGTCTCCCCAATATTTTACTCATCATTTATGCCAGTGAATAGAAAAATGATCAATTCCTACTTTTCTTACATTTTTATAGATCACTTACATTTTCAAAATGTTCATGTATATTATTGTTCCTCAATCTGATAATCCTTTGATTATCAGCAAGTGCTGTAGTTATTATTATTATCTTACTTTATAGATAAGGAGAATAATGAGTAAGCCCTGTGATTTGTCTAAGGTACATGAAGTGTATTATTCATTTTTTATGTTAGGTGTCATTGTTTTGTAAGACCAACAACAGAAATCAGTTAAGTCCATTACAAATCAGATCAGCAAAATGAGCAATGTTCTTTTCATGAAGATAAGGGTGTTTATGGACTTTTGTACCGAGAGGTATCATTATACTATTGTGTAGTTTTTCTTTGATGTGAAGCAAGTGGTACCTGGAAGTAAGGTAAGCAAATAAAGTAGGCATTTATTTGAAAATAAGTTAGGACAGTTTAAAAAATTGATAAGTTAAGTAGAGTATACATCAATAAAAAGAATCTGATATCACTGTAGACATGAAAAAGCATGAAATGTTATGAACGACCTCATAACTACAAACTTAACAAATTTAGTGAAAGAACCACTAAATAAGATAAAACAAAATTTTACTGACTCTACTGGTATGTTAAAAAAATCCTGAATACCTCACACTTTCCCCTAAGTAAATTCTACTCTTAGCTTCTCTGATAAATTCTAATAAGCACGTAAGTATTGTAGTGAGCAGAAGGTGATGGGTACTGTAATTAGGTAATGCACCACTACAGTTCAAGGTGGAAAGAGCTTTACTGCATACAATCTTTAGGAAACCAGAATTTTACAAGGTTACTCTGATACTATGGTTTGAAAAACACTACAAAAAAGCATGCGTCAGTTATTAATTTAGTGCCTCTCAGTTCAAATGCACCTTTCTGGGTTTGATACAAGAATCCCTTTAAGCATTTCTCCTTTAATGTGATGTTAAGTTTTCTTTAAAAAGGACACTGGGGGACCACTGAAATAAAAAAAGGCTTTCCTGCAGTTTCTGGCAAGGCCTCTGTAGTGTGGGTGTGAAAACTTCCAAGTTCAGCTTCTAGGTCAGAACTTGGTTTCTATGGAATACTGAGGTCTCAATCTGGTGACAGCCTTTCACAGCCTTCTTGACACAGTAAATGAAAGCCCCCTCAAAGCATGTCTATAAGCTACTTATCTGCAGCTGCTGCCTAAAACTGCTAACCTGGACTCTATTTAAGTCCTGTGTGACCTGCACACAGTCTTCTCTGTCCTGCAATAACACACAGTCACTGAGAAGAATAAATTCTTTGTCCAAACTTTAAACCCTCGCTAACACTGTGTGCAATCCATATACCCTGAAATCTCCCTCTGATGGCCACTGAGGCAACTACTGTACACTCAAGCTTTTTAGCTGTTCTTCTGTTTCTCTCTACAGGGCAATTTACTATATCTTCAGCAACTCCAGACCAGGTCAACCCTGACTAAATTAGAGAACTTTTGTGCAATCAAGTAGTTAACCATTCTTTCTTGAAAGTCTAAATTCCTTCTAGTTTTAATCTTCCTTATATACTCTGTCTCAACTCTAGGTACAACATCGATTTTCCTTATATTTTTCAAATCTTTTTAAATTAATTAATTAGCTAAATAATTGTGTGTGTGTGTGTGTGTGTGTGTGTGTGTGTGTGTGTGTGTGTGTGTGTGTGTGTCTAATGGCACTGTGTGTCCCTGTGGAGGACCAAAGGTGACTTCGAGAATCATTCTGGATTGCTTCTACCTCTCTTATTTTTGCTTTGCTCTGGGATTTCCCAGGCTCTGCCCACCAGGGCCGGAAGTACAGGCTGCCACCTTTTCTGCCTGGCATTTTTATATGGGACCTTGGAATCAAACTCAGGACCTTCTGCTTGCACAGCAGAGTCTTAACCCCTGAAGCCATATCTCTAGCCCCTTTTCTTATATTTTATAGTTACTATTTTACCACAGTTCTTAATCTTTATAGCAAATATTTCCTATTTACCCAACTGTGTGGTTTATGTATCCTGAGTGAACTCACAGTGTTCAAACACACACACACACACACACACACACACCCCACTGCACGTTAATAAATCCATGTAAGGTCTAATCCCTGGAGTACAACGTTAATTTATTCTTTGAAATCCATCAATGGGATTTTGAGCAACAGAACCACTGAATAAGACCCTCTAATGATCTTTTCCCCATGAGTATACTCATGTAATAGCTATTCAAATTCCAAAATTAAGGGTGCAAAGAGAGAATATACTGCCTGATCTTGACTTAATTATAAGAAAAGACACATTGGAAAAGGTGGAAAATGTTACTCACATGGCTCCTTTAGTTACAAACAGTGCAGGAAGAGGGATTTAAGCCCAAGCCTTATACTTAACACTAAGGGCCAGGATGATCCCACAACCTCTATCTAGAAGTTAGTGATTCACCTGCTAGTACTTCATTAGCCAGGTGGCTAGGGGACTTGCTCCACCACCCCTCTCCCAACTTTGGGTGGCAGAACAGGGAACAAGATACTACTTACTGAGGATTGGACAGGAGACCTAGCCCAGGGCTTTGTCTTGAAGCACAGTGTTAGGCCTGCCATAGTGAGACCCAGAAGCAATGAGAATGAAAAGCTCCTAGACCCAGACCAGAACATGCTGATGAACTCTGTATATCTGTCATAGTCTCAAGTGTAGAACTCTGCATTAGTGGGAAAGACTCAAATTTTTTACTTTCCTCATTGTTATCCTTGGAGTGAACCCCTAGAGGGATCAAGTTTTAGCTTGTGTCTCTGTCAATAATGACATGGATGTGCACGCACTCCAAAACTATGCAGGTTCTTGCATCTGAGAGACCTTGGCAAGGTCTTGCTTTGCATGACCATATATAACTAAGGACTACCTTCATGAATACTATCCCAACTTTGAGCAGTAGAGTAAGGAGCAAGACCCCTCCCAATGGTGATTATTTCAGGAAAGTGAGTTCAGGACTGTCTCTTGGAATTCAATGACAGCCTGGTAAACCCTATCATTAAGCAGGTCATAACAATTCTCACTCCCATGCAAGTTTGTAAATATGAGGATTTTGGACCCACCGTGATTGAGTGAATCATTAGTAAGAAGCCTCTTATCACAGAAGAGCCCAAATAGCAAAGGAAAATAAATCAACAGAATGAATAAACATTTTGAACATACAGAATGTAAAAACGTATTTATAAACTATACATCTGACAAGGGGTTAATATTCACAGTATATAAGGAATTAAAATGACCAATAGCAATCCCCTAAATAATTGATTAAAGAATGGGCAATAGGCCTAATATACATTGCCCAAAATAATTAACAAACTGTATGTGAAAAATGTTTGAGTTGATGGATCACCATGGAAATTCATATCAAAACAAGAATGACATATCATTTTGTTCCAGTTAGAATGGCTAGCTCTCAGGGACTTGTCTAAATTCTAACAATCCCTATTTACCACTCTCACCTCCTCAGTCCCTCACATTTCAGACCCTTCCATGTTCCCTCATCCGATCCCACTTCCATCTGCCTCCCTGCCCTTCCAGTCCCCATCCTTTCTCTCCCTCACCATTCATTCTTCCTTTGTCACTCTTAGAGATTCCCCTCTCCTAGGATACTAATCTCTCCATGCCTTTCCAGCTTTGTATCCTCAATCTTCAAGATTCACCTTCTTCATGGCTCACTATCTCCAAGTCCACAATTCACAGTCTCAACTAGTTTTTTCCCTGCTCCAAATACCCTACCACTTCTCCTACTGCAATCCTAGTTCCAATCCTCTGTGTACCTCTCAAACCCTATTCTTTTCTCCCTTTCCAGACTCCCAGACAAGCCCTGCCCCAGTCCATCCAAGCTAGTAGATTGCCTTTCCCACCCGAACTCTGATTTTCATACATTCTCTCAGTCTATCCCCAAACCAACCCTTCCCTCAGCCCCAACCTGCGCACATCTTCACCTCCATCTCTCCCTTTCCCTCTCCTACTCCTTCCTTGTAATGACACCAACATCCACACCCGTAGCCCAGGGCTTAATGAGTAGCCATGTTTCAGAGAACCTTACCTTGCCCCTACCCTTCCTCCTATGGGTGGTCACTGGATCTCATTGCTTTTTATATGTTTATTTACATTATTTCATCTTAAACATTGTTAGGTAATATTAATTTAGAAATTCAATCATTTCTTTTGGATTGTTCAGTTTATTACAATATGAATTTTTGAAGTATATCTTCATGATTTTCTGAATTTCTTCACTTGTATTATAATGCCTCCCTTTTCATTTCTAATTTCCCATCAATTCAATCTCCTGCAGGGTTGTTCAGGGCTTAAATCAACTACTATTCTTTACAAATGTTCCCAGAGCTGAAGCCTTTAATTATCAAGTTGATATCTGTATCTATCACAGATGGACAGATGATGAAAGGTTACAGTTTAAAAGTAATGTATCAAGTTGAGAAGGGGTGGGAGATATTAAGCAGATATAGTACCCTAATAGGGGAATGGTATGATTAGATTTATATTTTGAAAAAATTATTCTAGCTATATAGCAAGAAAAAAGGATAGAAGGGAGCTCATGGTAGAGATGAGGAAATTAAATGACTTTGGCAAAGGTACCATAGTGAGGTAAGAGTGATCTCACAAAAAAAGATAGCATTGTGTATATAAGCCATTAGATAGTTTGAGAGAAATTGGAAGGTAGAATTGGTGAGACTTGAACAAATGTGAGGTACAGGAAAATTAAAGATGACTTTTAGCTTTTGGTTTGGGAAACTTGGAGGATGGTGGTCTCATCCAGTGACATATGGGAACATAAGAAGAGAGAAAGAGGCTTAAAGTAGAGACTAAGTTCAATTTTGAATATAATACGCCATGTTCTGGTATCTTCGGGGATAGCTGGATACACCAGTCAAGAACTTTTAAAAAATTTTATTCACTTATCTATTTATTCTATTTATCTATTTATCTATTTATTTATGTATTTATGTATTTATTTATTTATTTATTTATTTATTTATTTATTTATCTGTGTGTGTGTGTGTGTGTGTGTGTGTGTGTATCAAAAGGCACCGTGTGTGCCTAAGGGTGACTTTGAGAATCATTTTTGCTTTCCTCTGGGATTTCCCAGACTCTGTCTTTCAGAGCTGGAAATATAGGCTGCTGCCATTTCTGCCCAGAACTCTTATGTGGGATTCAGGACTTGAACTCAGGTCCTTCTGCTTGTGAAGCAGAGTCTAACTCCTGAGTTATCTTTCCAGCCCTCTAGTCAAGAACTTTGTACAACTCTGGGCTAGAGTCATGAATATTACTGTCATCATGGTTTTGGAAACCCTAGGCATAACATCACTGCGAACAATTTTATACCAACCTTTTCGTTGTAGTGTTCCTACCCTCCACTAGATGCAGTATTTTTGGCTGCTGTTTTATATATTATTTCATAGAAATTATAATAAGAAAACATTATTCTATAGTAAAAGTTATAGAATATCAAGATTAAAATATGTCTGATAGAAGAATCTTAGGAAATATCATACTAGGAGGTTAAAACATCTATCACATTGAAGGATAGTTTCTTGGTACTCACCTGATCAAATAGAGCTCTTTATTCCATGGGTATATGTTTAAGATTGGTCCAACCCCAATCATGTGGTTGTGACATTCCCCAACATTTTCAATATATTCATGCCTCAATGGCACTTTGCTAAGGAGTTCAAATTCCTCAGGTGCCTTTTGAAGTACTTGTTCTGCTGCATAGAATCCATCTACTAACAATGTCCTGCCACCTGTTCCTTCATGCTTAAGACAGTGAAACACTTGAATGCTGGAGAGAAAAGAAAAGCATATTATTCTACTTAGTGAACAAAACAGAACTTATCCAAATTCTAGACTAGTATATCAGAAATTATTATTGAACCTACTTAATGAAGAAGTTTCCCTTGTTATAGCAAGTGAACCACAGAACGTTTTTAGACTGCTAAATTTTATGGTTATATTAACTTTTTTTTCAAAAAAAGTTGGTGTTACTGGGGATATAGTTCTATTGGTAGTATGCTTGCCCGGAATACATGAAACTATGGGTTTAATCCCTGGCATTGGCATAAACTAGGTATAGTGGCACATGTATGCAATTCCAGCACTTGAGAGGTCATCTTCACTGGCTATATAGTAAGTTTGAGGTCAGTTTGGGCTACATGAACCTATCCTAAAATCAAAATGAAAAAAACTCCTTAATAAACTTCAACTTCGTTTCATAAAAATCATTAAAACTTGGCTATGACAATAGTATGAAAAATGGACTGGTGGGAACCAAGCTGATAAAATAGTTTGGAAAACTATTTGCATGATGTTAGGACAGGCAATAATCTACATAAACACAAGGTTTTCCACTTGGGCAACTTTAAAGATAATAGTGCTCATTAGATAGGTTTACATAAGGACCTTCTAAATAGGATCACATTCATGCAGGAAATAAGGTAAACTGTCAACAAGTGGGACCTTGAAAAATGAAAAGCTTCTGTTATGCAAAATAAACTGCTAATCATGCATAGAGGCAGTCTACAAATGAGAGAAAATCTTTGCTAGCTATATAGCTGACAGATGATTAGTGTCCAGAATATATACAGAGCTTAAAAAATAAAGCAAATAATCCAAGTAACAATGGGCTATAGAACTGAACAGAGTTCTCAAAAGAAGAAATAAAAATATCTAAGAAATATCTAAAACAAGTGTTTGCCATCCTTAGCCATCAGGGAAGTACAAATCAAACTCTGAACATTTCATCTTACCCCATTCACAATGGCTACATTCAAGAAAACAAAATAACAAATGGTGGGGATATAGAGAAAGGGGATCCTTATTCAGCACTGCTGGTAAGAGTATAAATTAGTGAAAACACTATGGAAATCAGTATGGTGATTTCTCAAAAAGCTTGGAAGAGAAATACTCTCTGATCCAGTTATACCACTTCTGGGCATATTCCCAAAGGACTATGCAGTGTATCCTATTGCAGGGACAACAGCACATTCATGTTCATTGTAGCACAATTTTCAATAGTTATGAAATGGAATCAGTGTAGATTTCTGTCAATTGATGAATGCACAATCAAAATGTGACATATATACACAATGGAATATTATTGAGCTGTTAGGAAAAATGAAATTATGAACTTTGCATAAAAATGGATGAACTGGAAAATACTATATTCAGGTAACCCAGACATAGAAAGACTGATGCTGCATGTTGTCTTTTATGTATGGACTATAACTCATTACTAAGATAAAATGCAGGTAGACAAGTGATTGGATGATAATGAGATATGAGGTTTTGAAGAATTCCAGCTTATCAGTATGTTGAAATAAATGAATCATACATATCTGAATATCTTTAACAGGAAAAGGGAGGATGACTACTAATTGCCTGAAAAACTAAAGTAGAATTTTCAAATTTATGAGGGGAAAAATACCAATTTAATGAAATGTAAAAATAAGGACAAAGTAAAACACAAGTTAAAACAAAGATTAGATATAAATAAAAATGAATAAAATCAAGAAGACTCCAACACAAATACAATTAAAATCAAAAAGGTCAGTTCTGATTATTTTTATTACATTGGTTACATCTGATTATTTTCTAAGAAACTTCTGGGTCTGGATTATTTAGTAGCCATCTGAAGATGTTCAACTCAAAGAAGTAAGTTTTGTGGCCAGTAGGTGACAAAAACAATGAGATGGAAGAAGTTTTTCAGAAAGAGCATTTCAAGTATGGAACAGTAATACTGGGGTATAGATACCAGAAAATAATCTACCAATGGAAATCTACCAGTGTGTGGAAAACTAGAAAGAAAGGATATATCACAATGTACAATGGTTTGTGATAGACCTCAGGAGTCAAGTAAAGCATTGGTATACTCTAGGGATGTTGATAAATCTGTGTATAATTTTAAGTGGTAGTGGCATTGGATAGTAGCTGCCTATAGTCTTCAGGAACAAATGGGACATGTGATGGGCAATGGAAATGAACAGACACTTTTTGAAAGAAGCATAAATGGTCAAAAATACTTGAAAAAATTTCAAAGTTAATCATTAGGAAAATGGATGCAACTGGAGATCACCATGTCAAGTAAAGCAAATTAGCCTAAAACATGAGTGTTTTCTCTCATTTGTGGATCCTAGATTTTTGTACAGATATACAAATTATGTATGTTAAATTACGAAAATGTTTTTGTGAAACCCATTAGTATGTACAATGAATTTATACCAATAAAATCTATAATTAAAAATCTACATTGGTATTCCATCTTATTCCAGTCAGGATAATTATGAAGAAAACAACAAATCCTGGTATGAATGTAATAAGAAAGGAACCTTCACATACTATAGAAGTCAGTATAGAGGTAAGTTCCTCAAAGAAACTAAAAGTAGAACTATCACATAATTCAGCTATACCACCCCTGATAAGTACACTCAAAAGGACAGTTGCAGATACTTTCTCTTCCTCTCTTTTCTTTTCCTCCCTCTATATAGTAAAGTGGTAGATATTCAATCAAAATTTTATTCCTGTAATTTTAAAGAAGACTGAACCAAGGTATTTCAAAATGACCTTTTCTAAGGGAAGAGAAGAAAACAGTCATCTGGGTTCACAGAATGAAGGACTGAGAAGATGACTTAGTGTCAGTGGTTAGAGCAAGAGAACCAGAGTTTGGATCCCCAGGTCCCACATAAAATATTGGGTTGGTGTGGCAGCCCACCTGTAATTTTAGTCTTATAAGGTAGACCTCCGAGAATCCCCAGAGAAAGCTGGCTAGCCAGACTGTAGACTTCTAAAGAATAAGGGGAAGAGAAATCCAGCATATTTTGTTTTCAGTCTCAGGCTTCCCACACACACATGCATATAGACTGACATGCACAAATGCATGTGAAAATGGAAAAAGGAAAAAATCAAATGGAAAATGATTAAGGAACTTTTCCAACCCATCACTTAGAAGGGCACTACTCTGGAAAAATATAATAAACTTACCCACAGGGCTCTTGAAAGTAGGTAGTGTCAGTGTGACGATCCAGAGCTAGCTTCGTATATGCAGTGTCACCTCTGGAAAAGTCTGAAGTAAAATACCACATCCTTCCATAGATGGTTTCTCTAAAAGGTGAAATAAAAGAAGAAATGTTAAGTACTTGAAAGTTTGCTCCTTTTTCAAGCCTATTCCCTGTGTTTACCTTCCTATTATAGAACTAGATGATATAGTTGCTTGGGATCATTTTACTTATGTAACTACTGTCATTGGCTAATACTTTTATGTTGCAATAGCAGTGTTAATTTTCTAATAATTCAATTTTCAAGAATGTCTGCAGAATTTCTATAACATTTAGATTGTATTCACTTATTTTTGAACATAAAGAACCAGAGAAAAGAGGAAGATACTTTTTTGTCATAAGTATTTTGTGAGACTTGTATTTCTCCTTGAGGATCACAGATTTTGATTTCCTATATATTTTTGCAGTTGGTTCAGATCTGACTAAAGGTCATTTTAACTATTCAGCTTTCAGAATTCTCTGAACCTAGGTGCAAGTAGAAAATGCTCTTCCTATTGAATTAAAAGTTTACAAACTCTTTCATTTTCTTTTTTTTTTCTTATCAGCAGTTTCTTTCACTTGAAACCTCTCAAACTGGATTTCAAAATCAATAGCTCCTAATACTATTAATTATTGTCCACTGTCACAGGACCAAATGACCCAGCATGATTTCAGCGATATGATGAACTATATCTGAGTCTTATTGAATACAGCAAATATTAATTCTAATGAAGTAGATTTATATCACATTTAATACCATAGAAGATCAATCTATATGCCAACTAGAAATAAAGAATGGTAATGAAAAAAATTCTGTATTTAGGATTAGGAAAACTGAGATATTTAAGTCTTAGTTCTAAGACTTACTATCAGAGCAATCTTGAAAAAGTCAGTATGTCTTAACGTCAGGTGCCTATCAATTGAACACTGACCAAAGCACACAATTAAAAGAATTAGTATACTGGCCAAAATAAAATAAAGTAACAGCTATGACTGTGTTGATTAAATGCATTATGTTTTCAATTAAGTAGCATTAATGCCCAACATGCTTTTGATTATTATTAACAACCAATGTCACAGCATGCATGTAGAAGTAAAGAGGATAGCTTTCAGAAATTGATTTTCTGTTTCTACTATGTTGGCTCTGGGTATTGAACCTCACGTTGTTAGGTTTGTGTGCAGGTAGTTTTACCCAGTGAACCTTCTCACCTGCTCTGTACTATTTTTTAAAAACACTGTACTATTCAATTCTCTTTTGAAGAGAATACAGGACAGTGAAGGATTGAATGTGTGTGTAATAGAGTTACCTATAATCACATAACTATTTCATGGTAGACTACTTTCCATTCTTTCATTCAGTGCTCTTTCTAATACAACAAAAATATATTAATGGTTTTAAATTCTTTATTATATTCAATATATAAACACATTAACAGATTAAGAATCTAGTTCTTAAAGCACTGAGAGTTCCTTTATTCAATGTGAGAGGGCCCCTTATTCAGATCATAAGGTATTTTGTACTAAAAACAAGGGTGGCCATACCTTTTACATTTTTTATTGGTCCGTATGATCTGAAAATTAATTACTGTTGATTTCAGAAAGCTAACAGATTACCTGATTAAGCTGATCCTTTCTGCCAATTTCTCTGTGTGTTCTTGAGTAGGAGGAACATTTTCTACAAATGCAATTCCATAGAGCAGAAAGTTCTGCAGAAACTTCTTTAGTCCCTCATTGGTTTCTAAGAAACTCTGACAATCTACAGTTGGAACTTGGGCTTGCTGGTAGATTTCAGCATTCCATAATATTCTATGTTGAATGACTTTCTGTTTCTGCCCTTCGTAGCTATTTTTCACCAGCCAATCCAAATCATATCTTGTCACATGATCATCTGGCCCTTTCAAGAAAAAAAATAAGAGGTATTGAAACAAAAATTGTTTCATGAAATTGTCAATAATTTAATAGTCAAGAATATCAATTCTCATACCTATAATTCCAGCACTCAGGAGGCGAAAGAAGGAGGATTAGTACTTTGAGGCCTGCCTGGGCTACATAATGAGTTCAAGGTCAGCCAGAGTTTCATAGCAAAACCCTGTTCCTAACACAAAACAAAAAGAATAATGAAACCAGAAATCCATGCCATGTTTTCTGTCTTAGAAAGTATTTAGTTACAAGAGCAATCTGATCCCAAAAGTAGTAGAACAGAGGAGATTAGCAAAATAAGGTGAGAAATATCTGAAACCAAGATTAGGAAAATGATAGAGAAAATCAACCAGTCGAAAAGCTGGTTCTTTGAAAAAATCAATAAGATTGATACACCCCTAGCTAAATTAACCAAAAGCAAGAGAGAGAAAACCCAAATTAACGAAATTAGAAATGAAAATGGAGTTATCACTACTGATACCCAAGAAATCCAGAGAATTACAACATCATATTTCAAAAACTTATACTCTGTGAAATTTGACAACACAAAAGAGATGGATGAATTATTTTTTTTCAAGTTATTTATTTATTTTATTTTTATTTTATTTTTACATTTTTTATTATTATTTCCGCTCATACAAACTTGGTAGGTACACCGGTTCCCTCCCTCCCTCCTCCACCCCCCGACCCCCCTGCTCCCCCTCCCCTCACCCCTCCCTCCCTATCCCCCAGTGCCTTCCCCCCCAAACCCCAGAGAATCCTTTAATGTGCATACCAGACTCTCCTCTAGGCCCTCCTCTCTGATGACGTACAAGGACCCAGTGGCATTTCCCTGAACCTTTTCCTGTGTTCCCCTTAAGCATAGTAACACTACTATGGCTGTCAATTCCTTGCCTCCAAGAATCTTGGTGCCTTTAGCAAATGCTAGACTTTGTGGGGACAATATTGTGTGGGACATTGCGCAGGGCATGCAAAGTCCAATTATGATTGCTTAGGCCCTAACTTGTGTGGAGTATCTTGCATATCATTGCTCCTCCCATCCTTATGCTCTTACAATCTTACCGCCCCCTCTTCCGCAAATTTCCCTGAGCTTCAGGATGGGGAGAGATTAGGCTAGCCTAGTTTTAGGTGGTTGATATAGAGTCTCTGAAGTTCTGGATTATGGTTCGTTGATTTTCTTTTGCAGTTTTGTTGCTCCTGCAATGCCCTTCACTCCAAGGAGATGGATGAATTCTTAAGTAAACACAACTTACCTAAATTGAATCCGGAAGTTGTGAATTATTTAGATAGTCCTATAACATTTGAGGAAATTGAAGAAGTAATCTCGAATCTTCCCACCAAAAAATGTCCTGGACCAGATGGATTCAGCACAGAATTCTACCAGACATTTAAGGAGCTAAGAACACCAATACTCCTTAAACTGTTCCATCAAATAGTAAAGGAAGGAACACTACCAAATTCCTTCTATGACACTAATATCATTTTAATCCCAAAACCTAATAAAGATGCACTTAAAAAAGAAAACTATAGGCCAATCTCTCTGATGAACACAGATGCAAAGATTCTCAAAAAAGTCTTAGCAAATCAGATTAAAAAACATATCAAAAAGATCATTCACGGGGACCAAGTAGGCTTTATCCCCGGCATACAAGGTTGGTTCAACATATGCAAATCAATAAATGTAATTCATCACATAAACCAGTACAAAGTCCAAGACTACATGATACTCTCGATAGATGCAGAAAAAGCTTTTGACAAGATCCAACAGCCTTTTATGATCAAAACGCTAGAGACAGTAGGAATGGAAGGAACCTTTATTCAATATAATAAAAGCTGTATACAACAAGCCCACAGCAAGGATTATACTCAATGGGGAAAAACTGGAAGCATTCCCACTTTGATCATGAACTAGACAAGGCTGTCCACTCTCACCACTTCTATTCAATATTGTACTTGAAGTCTTACTGAAGCCATAAGACAAGAAAGGGACATAAAAGGGATTCAAATCGGCAAGGAAAAAGTCAAGCTATTCCTATTTGCAGATGACATGATCTTATACCTGAGGGATCCCAAAAACTCCACCAGGAAGCTCCTGGAACTAATTGAGAAATTCAGCAGGGTGGCAGGACACAAAATAAATGTGCAAAAATCAGTGGCCTTCCTATATGCCCAGAATGAAAGAAGTGAAAAAGCCCTGAGAGAAACAATCCCATTTACTATAGCCCCTAAAAAAATGAAATACCTTGGTATAAACCTAACCAAGGAGATTAAAGACCTTTACAATGAAAACTTTAAAACCCCAAAGAAAGAAATTGCAGAAGACACCAGAGGTGGAAAGACCTCCCATGTTCCTGGATTGGCAGAATCAACATTGTAAAAATGACCATCCTACCAAAGGCAATATACAAATTCAATGCTATACCAATTAAAATCCCAAAGCAATTCTTTAAAGAAGTTGACCAAACAATCTCAAAATTCATATGGAGGCACAAAAGACCCAGGATAGCAAAGACAATCCTGAGTAACAAAAACACTGCTGGAGGTAGCACCATACCAAACCTTAATCTATACTACAAGTCCATAGTTGTAAAAACAGCCTGGTACTGGCTCCAAAATAGACACACAAATCAATGGATAAGGGTTGAAGACCCAGATATAAGCCCACAAAATTACAGCCATTTGGTCTTCGACAAAGGGGCCTAAAAAAATCCAATGGAAAAAGAACAGTATCTTCAACAAATGGTGCTGGCAAAACTGCATGTCCACATGCAGAAGATTAAAACTGGACCCGTACTTGTCACCATGTACAAGACTTAATTCCAAATGGATCAAGGACCTTGATATAAGGCCAGAGACTATAAAAACCATAGGTGAAAGGGTAGGGAACTCCCTGGAGCTGATTGGGCTAGGCCAACAGTTCCTAAATAGACCTCCAGTGGCACAGTTACTGCTACCAACTCTCAGCAGTTGGGATCTTGTGAAATTAAAGAGCTTCTGTTCAGATAAAGAGATTGTAACAGGAACTCAAAGGCAAACCACAGAATGGGAAAAAATCTTCACTAACCACATATCTGATAGAGCTCTATTGTCCAGAGTGCACGAAGAACTTAGAAAACTAAACACCAAGGAAACAAATGGCCCAATTAAAAAATGGGCCCTGGTACTTAAAAGAAACTTTACCAGGGATGAAATTAAAATGTCTAACAAATATCTTAAAAAATGCTCCACTTCCTTAGCCATCAGAGAAATGCAAATCAAAACTTCCCTGAGATATCATCTCACCCCAGTCAGGATGGCAAAAATCCACAATACAAACAACAAGTGCTGGAGAGGATGTGGAGAGAGGGGAACTCTCCTACATTGCTGGTGGGAATGCAGGCTCATACAGCCACTCTGGTGAGCCGTCTGGAGATTCTTAAAGAAATTAAAGATTGAAATACCGTATGACCCTGCAATTCTACTTTTGGGAATAACCCCCCATGCAGCAAAAATTCACCTCGATAGCACAAGCACGACCATGTTCATAGCAGCACTGTTTACAATAGAAAAGTCATGGAATCAACCCAAATGTCCAACAGTTGACGAGTTGATAAGAAAAATGTGTTACATCTATACAATGGAGTACTACTCAGCTATCAAAAATGATGACTTAATGGAATTTGCTGGGAAGTGGATGAAATTAGAAACAATTATACTGAGTGAAGTATCCCAAACGCAGAAAATTAAGCGACGTATGTACTCCCTAATAGGTGGATCCTAGTACCAAACCCACTTAGAGACACTCAAAGATAAATCTCTGTAATAACTACAGTAATTGCTAAGATTATGAATAGGAGGGATGGGGAAGGAGGGCCACACCAGTAACAAGGAGAGAGGGGACCATGTTACAGCAGAGAAAATAGGCTACCAGCAAGTAATGAGACATCTGGTTAATTCACAGACTTTCCTTCCTTATCATTTACAACTGAGGGGGTATGATCTTACCAGAAGAGGAGGGGATATAGTCTGGCAGATAGAAAGTAACCATTTCGCTAATGGGTGATTGACCCTTCTCTCACCGCGGTTTCCTACTTTTATTACATCTACCTTTGAATATACTCTTATAACAAGACTCTAATTTAACAGGTTTTTATCTCTAGCCAGGGGGCGATATCCAATACCCATCAGGATGGAGTGAAAGGCATTGCAGGAGCAGCAAAACTGAAAAAAATAAGTCAACAAACCATAATCCAGAACATCAGAGACTCTATATCAACCATCTGGAACTAGGCCAGCCTAATCTCTCCCCATCCCGAAGCTCAGGGCAATTTGCGGAAGAGGGGGCGGTAAGATTGCAAGACCACAAGGATGGGAGGAGCAATGATATGCAAGATACTCCACAAAAGTTAGGGCCGAAGAAATCACATTTGGACTTTGCATGCCCTGCGCAATGTCCAACACACTATTGACCCCACAAAGTCTAGCATTTGCTAAAGGCACTAGGATCCTTGGAGGCTAGGGATTGACAGCCACAGTAGTGTTCCCATGCTTAAAGAGAACACAGGAAACGGTTCTGGGAAATGCCACTGGGTCCTTGCACCTCATCGGAGAGGAGAACCCGGAGGAGAGTTTGGCATGCTCATTAAAGAATGCTCTGGGGATGGGAGGGGGAGGCACTGGGGGATGGGGAGAGAAGGGGGAGGAAAGGGGGACACAGGGGGGTGGGGAGTTGGAAGGAGGGAAGGGACCGGTGTACCTGTTAAGTTTGTATGAGTGGAAATAAAAATAAATAAATATTAAAAAAAAACAACAAAAAAGAAAGTATTTACTCAGCATTAGGTATATTGTTAGGTGTAAAGAAAAAAATGAGAGTTTCTAAAAATGTTTTCAAAATAAAAGGAAAATTAAAAGAATTTCCTATTTTTCAAAGGGCAAATCATTTTTCATAAAATAACTTTCTTAGAATACTTAAAAGAAGAGTAAGTCTCCTGTTCACTTACAAGTAAAAAAGAGTGTGGTCTTATCCAGACGAATGGTCTTAGGTTTGATGCATAAATCCACACTGGCAGTGTCCAGACTTCGTTGGTGAGTCTTAGAGTTATAGCATGATGCTGAGCGACAGTGGTCTCGAAGCCAGACATAATCAAAGCGCATCACAGAATTAGCATATTGCAGTTCTAGGACAAAGATCAGATTCATTAGAACTTTTTAGGAAAACTAAAACTCAGTAAACAAAAATTTTCTTTTAAAAACCACTACATAGAAATAAGCAAGAGCAATAAAGAGTGGTCTCTTGCCAGTTATTAAAATTACTATATAATTTATATGATGGAAATCTTATGATGTTGATATACAAAATATTCAGGGGTATAAAACATGACTTTGTACCATTCTAGTAACTGTCCTATTATGCTGAAATCATACTAAAAGTAGAAGCCAAAGAAGTTGACTTTCATTTATGCCAGTTTCCTGAGTCATAAAAATTAAGCATGAAATAAAATTCAGGAATCAATGACAACTGAAATATGTTTGGAAATAAATGTAGAAGAGTGATATAGAGAAATCCATAAAACTATGGTAGATGACTTGAAGGAAACCTACATGGAGAAATGCCATATTCACAGATAATAAAAGAAATATTTATGAACAAATTCAATGTAAAGCCAACCTATAGGCAAGTAAAAATGTTTATATACTGGGGAAGCTAATTTCAAAACTCATTATGAAAAAGCAGAAAGGCATGGACACAAGATATAAAAATTATAAGCTATAACTTTGAAAGTATGGTTTTAGTATAGAATGAAAGATCAAGGAAACAGAATGATGCTTTAAGCTCAACACATAAATACATGCAAATATAGTATATATAAAGCATAGTTTATAAAGAAGTAGGCATTTTGTATCATCACAAGAACGATTTAATTTTCCATAAATGATTATTTAAAATATTATTCATACAGAACTCAATACAACACTGCATACTTCCACTGGACCTCTCCAGTAGCTGACCTAGCAACACTTTTTCATGGAACAGAGAAGATCCCATGAATATAATGCCATCCTAAGAGACTGTATGGGGCTAATGCCAGACAAAAGTGAGAGGACGCCTCTATACAGTTTACCCACCAGTGGACCACTTCCATGGTGGCGAGTGCCCAAGCACTAACCAGTGCAGGTGTCCTAGAAGGGACCCGGTGGCTTGCACATGTAGGGAGATGTGGAGGAGGGAGGGAAACTGACGGGAAGGGAGAATGGGTGGGATGAGATGGGATGTGGAGTGAAGGTAGGAAGTGAGTGATGAAAATACAGAAACCATTATTAATATAAACTGAAAATAAATATGTTACTTTAAAAAAGAAAAGTGAACTTTGGATAGCTTAAAGTACAAAAAGGATAAAAATATGAAACATGTTTCAGCAAGATGACTGTGGTGGCATGCAAATCTGTAAACATTGCACCCACTTGCACATTAATAATGAATGATATTTGCTAGAGCATGAATCATATCATAAGTCATCAAAGGCAGACTAGTTGATGCATCAAGGGCCATACAAGTGAAAAGACTTGAAAATAGGAGGGAGTCTGGCAGGGGAGATGAAGGGTTGTAAAGGGAAAAGGGAGGAGGGTTGAAATTGGGGATTAAGAGTGGGATTGTCATAAATTCACTATATTCATGCATGAACACAGAAATTAAATACTCATAAAAATTTTGAAAAAAATATGTTGACCACCTTCATGTAGGAAGGCTGTCTTAATATAACATAAATCAAAAAAGATAAAAAATACATTTTGTGAACACTATAAAATAAATTTAAAAGACAAGAAACAGGAAAAACATTTGTAACATAAAAGTATTAATATTCAGTATGTAGAACAAATCCCTATGAACATTATGATAAAAACCCAATAGGCTGGGTGAGTGGATCAGTGGTATAGCACTTGTGTAGTACGTGTGAAGCCATGGGTTCAATATCCAGAAAAGACACAAATCTTGCCTTAATAGTAATAAAAGGAATGAGTATTTAAACCAAAAAAGGATACCATTTTATATCACCAGAGTGACAAAACATTACAAGTGTGATAAAAGGACTGTTTCCAAAGATGTGGGGAAACACATGCTCATGAATACTGATTTCTTACATAGATAGCTGGATGGCAGTGTGGAAGTTTCTGTAAAAATAATTTGAGAGGTGCATGTCATGGTTTGAATATGATTTGTGCCCCATAGACTTAAGTGTTTGAATCATTGACGTTGGTGTTGGAAAGGTCATGGCACCTTTTGGAGGTGGAACCTTGCTGGAGGAAGGCATGTCAAAGGGGTGGGCCTTAAAGTTGGTTAGGCCTCCCACCCCCCGTTTCTGCTAGTAGTTTGCTCTGGTAGTCTGCTACTAGAGCTCTTTTAGTCTCTATGATGGATGCAACCTAAGCCTCCTCCAGCTTCTGCCAGCCAGCCATGCCTTTTCCGCCATAATAAACTCTATTGCCTCTCTGGAATGGTAAGCCAAAAGCCAAATAAATTTCCCTTTTCTCTTCTTAAGCTGTGAGTGTTGTCTCACAGCAGCAGAAAGAGTAACTGAGACAGTACATTTATTGCTTGATCCAGAAATTCACCTGTTTGAATTTATCTTACAGAAACTGTCACAGATGTGGATGTACATACAAGAATATGCATGATATTGTTTATTACAGCAAAAATAAAAAGACAAAATGTTTATTTGTGGAGGAACAGAGGATTAGAATGTCTTAGTTTCCTTTTCTGTTGCTGTGATAAATATCCCAGTCATTTTTCATATATGTGTTGGCCATTTTCATGTCTTTGGGGGGCAAATTCTATGCAGATATTTGTAAGTTTATATAATGAATTTAGGATACTGACCTCTTATCAAATAATATACTTTGAAAGTATTTTTTTCCAAGATTACCTTTTCATTTGTTTATTGATGCCTTTGCTAGTTTGATGTAGCCCATTTATTTGTTTTTTTTTGTATGAAAAAAGAATTAAAATACATGGAGATAAAGAATAAATAACAATTGTAGGGGGTTGAGGGGTGGGGAAGGAGAAGAACCAAGTCTAGAAATGTAATGTACCACATTATGCTTATATAATGATAGTGTATTGTATTTTGCATTTTTGCTGAATGAGTACATTATAGTTGCCCCTGAACATACACAGGAATACAAAATGAGGAGAATAATCCTAACTTATTTCATAATGGTAACCAATCCTTTTATTTTTCTCATAATGCTATTTATCTACATTAAATATACACAAAAAATTTTAAAATAGAATAACTTTATTTATATATTTTGAAATTTCCTTTCAAATTATGTTATCTAAAATTACAGTGGATTTTTATGGTTTTCCTTCTCCCATTGCTCTACCACACACATCCCCCTCTTCCCACAGAGAAACTTCTTCCTGACAAGCTCCCTGCCTATTCCCAATATCCCTACTTGTGCATATGTCCCACTGAAGTCTAATAAGAGATGTCTCTTCTTGCATGTGCCTGGGTACCTGCTGAAGCCTAGGTAATATTTTGGTGGGGGTACTACTGACTTATGAGGGTCCACTTCCTCTGGTCAGTTTTGGCCATCAATGATGGTCACTCAGGTCCCATAGATCTGAGCCCAGTCTTGCATAGACAGGTCTTGTGAAGGTGAGTTTGGTTTTAGTGTGTTCATGGTTGTAGTGATTTTGTTTCTAAGGGGTACCGTTTTTGTCTTTGCTCCTCCTTCTAACATAGTCTTCACATACTTTCTATCCCCCTGCCCTGGACTTTGGTCTTGGAGGATAGAAGGACTTCAGATGACCTCTTTATGGTAAAACAAACAAACAGACAAGAAACAAAACAAAATCTTTTCAGTCACTCACTCTGTCTTTAGTTGTGATTCTCTATACTGGCCATTTTTCCATTGAGAAAAGACTTGGATATAAGCTGAGAGTCGCAGTAATATATGCGCTTAGAGTAAGTGTTTGGAAGGTTTTTTGTTGCCATGTCTGCTTAGTAGGTGATAGTTGTGGGATCTCCTGTAGAGCCTGGGACTACCTCTCTATCCAAGGGTTCTCAGCCAGACTTACAGTTACCAGGCAAGGGTTTCCTTTTGTTGAGTGGATCTTAAATACAAACAGAGCACAGTTCCTATAACATTCTTGTCACCATTACAGTGAAATACTCTTCTTGTCTTGTTGCATCATGTTGAAGTTCACAGGATTCCTAGCTGGGTTGAGACTTGATGGCTTTTCACTTTGGCAACTTGTGTATTACCTTGTGATATTATGACAACTAGCTTGTAAGGAGGAAGCTTTCAAGTTACTTCCAGCTTGATTTCTTCATATCCTGTAACTAAATTATATGTTGCCTTCAGTGACAGGATCTTATTGTTAGGTTCTGGCAAACAATCAAGAGCTATATTGTTTTGGGAGTCTCTGGGCCTTCTCTTATCAACAGTTCCTACAGAAGTATCTCGTGGGGGCTTTGTATGTTCATTTTTGTCTTCTGGAAGGAATATACTAGAATGAGATGAAATCTTAAACAGTAGTTTCAATTTGTGTTTCCTAATGGCTAGGGATGTTGAGCATTGTTTATATATATATTTTTAGAAGTTTGTATTTCTTCTTTCATTAATTTTTGGTCTAGTTCATTGTCTCATTTTTCAACTGGATTCTCTGCTTTCTTTTGGTTTAATTTTTGGTATTTTTTGTATATTCTTAACACTAGTCCTCTTTTAGATTCATATCTGGGAAAGATCTTCAATTTTTTTACCAATTGTCCACCATATTGCCTGTGCAAACAGGGTCCTGTTTAGAAAATCTTGAAATATACTATTTATTCTCTCCTCCAGGAGCTTCAGTTACAGATTTAACATTGAGAACTTTAAACAGAATCATTTAAGAAAAAACTAATGAGCCTTGCTTGGGTAGTAGGGATTAAGTACATTATCTACTTTATTTCCAGGCCCAAATTGCATCCTTTATGTTAGACCAGTAATCTTTGAAGAACTGCCTCATTGTTTTCATTTACTCAAAAATAAAATTTTCTCATTGCAAAAATAAGGAAAAGGAAATCTCATTAACAGTTTGTAGGAAAACTTTAGGCCAGGAGAAAACGAGCATTTATTTTAATTTCTGGAACTATAATCCTAATCCTGACTAACTGATAAATGAGTTTTAAATGCTTTTCTGAATGTAGTTTTTTAAAAACTACATCAATGTTAGTAAGTGTAGACAAACTAAAAAAGAAAAGAAAAGAAAAGAAAAGAAAAAAAAAGAAAAGAAAAAAGAAAATCCAGAAACTATGATTTGGATCAAAACAAAAACAAAAACAAAAACAAAAACTCCCTGGGTGTTGTGGAAGCTAGAGTAGCCAGAAATAAAATAAGGTGATCCAGAGAATGGACTTTGATTTTTTTTTTAATTTAAGAAATGTAAGTTTTATTTGAACCGAGGGCCTGGTAACATTGGAACCATAGTTTAAACTTAAGGTGAGAGAGCATTAGAGTTGAAGAGATAGCTTAAAGTCAGGATAGTGAGAGAGTTGCTATGGACAATATAAAGGGAAGAGTGTGCCTTAAAAAACATCCACATGCCTTTAGTGTTTAGAAGGATGTACACTTATTCAAGGTAATGTGCACATCAAAGAGAGATGGGAACCTGGAAGACTTACATGCCCCTGGAAGAAAATGAAGCTTTGTGCAGGTATAAGGGGGAGATGGGAATAAGAGAATATAAAAGCTATGGTAGCGAGGTGAATGCAAAAAGGAACTATAATATTAAACAAAAATGAGTTAGAACTGCATGATTGAGAAAAAATTAGATTTGTCTATACTGCATAGAAGGATAAATGCATGTTCTGAAGGGAACACTGAGTGCGTGGTTGACCCACCCTTTGATAAATAAATAAGAATAGGTACAAACCATGGCCCTAGTCAGTCATCTCAATAGAACCTAGTAACAGAGATAGGATTACACCAGATATAACACTGGTAGTATAATGTTCATGTTTTTTAAAAGTATTTTCTTTACTAGATTAGGGAAGTCCCTTCTATTGTTTTTGAGAATTTTTACAATAAATGAGTGTTAAATGCTTTTCTGAATTGAAAAATATGAGCATGTAATGTCTTTTAGTGTTTTAATTTGAAAAATTATATTCGTGCATGTATGTACAATGTGTGTGTAGGCAGTGTATGTATTATATCCACATGTGTGTACATATGCATATAAATTGAGAGACTATAAGAGGAAATTTAGTGTGTTACACTTACTTTCTGCCTAATTCCCTTGAGACAAGGTCTCTCACAGAATCTGTCTCACCATTTCATTTTGGCTGTACTGACTAGCCAGAAAGCTTTGGGGAGCCTCTTGTCTTCATCATCTCCCCGCCCCCTTTCACTGGAGTTACATGTGTGAGCAGTTACATTGACTGTTATGTGGGTGCTGGGTATTGAAGTCAAGTTCTCAATGCTTATTTAGCAAGTGTTCTTACTCACCGAGTCATTTCTCCAGGCCCATATTGCATCTTTTATGTTAGACCAGTAATCTTTGAAGAACTGCCTCATTGTTTTTATTTACTTAAAATAAAATTTTCTCATTGCAAAAATAAGGAAAAGGAAATCTCATTAACAGTTTTTAGGAAAACTTTAGGCCAGGAGAAAACAAAAATAAAACGAGAATTTATTTTAATTTCTGGAACTATAATCCTAATCCTGACTGACCGATATTTCTTTCTCAAATGTTTAATAGGGTTTGTTAGTAACATCCTCTGGATATGATGTTTCACTTTTTGGGAATAATTTTGACTGCTAATTCTAATTTTAAACTATATTAGTACTCATTATTTTATTTCTTCTGAAATAAGTTTGATATGAGAGAAAGAAAAGAAACTACTGTTTTAGTTGCTATAGCAAAATGCTATGAACTGTATAACTCAACAAAAATTTATTTCTTAAAGTTCTGATATCTGAGGATCCATGATCAATATGTCAGCTGAGTTGATTTTAAATGAAAACTCTCTTTCTAGCTTGTAGATAAAAAACAGAGGTAGATCTCCACCAGAACCTCTTCCTCTTCCATAGAACACTACTTTTATTATATCAGAACTTCTCCCTTGTGACTGCATCTCAATCAGTACAGTAGATGGCAAGGGGGTTAAAGCTTCAATAGATGGATCTTTGGAGGACACACTTAGTCCACATTAATATTTATAGAGAAAGACATTCCTTTCACTTAATGTATGAAATTTATGGGCATATAATTTTTTTCAGAGCATTGTCCAAATTGTCCTTTTTATATCCTAAGGATAGGGGTAAAAATTCTTGATTTGATTGGCCATTTGTTTCTTATCCTTGATTTGGTTAACCTGGCTACAAATTTATCACTTTAATTTCAGGAAAATAATTTTTGTGTTTATTGACTTCCTTCCATTTCCAATTTCATTGATTTTTGGCCTACTTTTTGATATTTATCTGTTGTGTTTGCTTTAATTTATTCTTCCTTATCTGATTATAGACCCTTCTTTTCAAATATATATACATTTCTGTCATACATTTCCTGCTGTAGCTATATTCTACAATTTTTGGTAGTTGTATATTTTCATTTGATTGAAAACATTTTTAATTTCACTTTAAATTATTTAAAATTCCTAGTATATATGTTTTAAGTCCTTTACTATAGATACTCAGATTTTTTTCTTAGATAATACAGGGAAATGGAGCTTAGTTGGAGCAGAGCAGAGCTCCTGAACCAGGTGGTATTTCATTGTTGACCTGTGTTAATTTTGTCCTTCTTGTGATTTACACAATAAAATTGGAGATAAGTGGTTAGTTGCCCATACACTACTACAGAAAGTTATGATAATGTAAAATGTATTTGTAGATCTGTAGCTCTACAATAAAAGAATACCACTAACATTACTGAATTGTATATTTAATGTCAACATTGTATATTTTATGCACTGTACCACAATTTTGAAAAATAACCTTTCCTCACACATCTCTTACCAAAATGATCTTCATGTTGATGCCAAGCACAATCCAGAGACTTGGAGGCCACATAGTGTCTCTGGGTGCCTAATGGAAATAAGCTTCTGAAGTTGGACAGATGAAGAGCTTGACAACTATCTCCTCCCTTCAGCAGATTCTGAAGCCTGCTTTGTATGTTGGAAAACCTATTGCACCACATCCTAGAATAAGAGAGTAACAATATAAGACAACTTTATCAAACAATTCACATGAAGCCATAGGAATAATGTTACAGCTATAATTATGTGAAACAAAAGGCTTAAATCTCAAACAAAGGGGACTGGAGAGATGGCTCAAGGGTTAAGACTGTGTCTTGCAAGCAGAAGGTCTTGAGTTCTGATCCCAGCCCCCATGTAAAAAATGCTAAATGGAAATGGCAGCGGGTGGCCTGCACTTTCAGCCCTGGTGGGTGGAGCCTGGGAACCAAAGCAGAGCCAAAAGGAGATAGAAGCATCCAGGATGATTCCCGAAGTCACCCTTGGTCCTCCACAGGGACACACAGTGCCCTCTAATACACACACACACACACACACACACACACACACACACACACACACACAAAATAAATAAATAAATAAAAAGTTTAAAAAAATCTCAAACAAAGGAAATAATTTGGCATATGGGGAAAAAAGAAAGTCATGTAACCATGTGCCATAGACACAGGTGTCAATTTGATGGTTGAGGGTTCCAGCTCTGGGTACATTTGTAGAGAACTTGTAGTTGACTTAAGTGAAGTCGAAGCAAGCCATATGAGACTGTCTGATCTATGGGGAAGGCCCAGTCCATGGTGGGTGGGGCTAGACCCTGAGCAGATGAATAAAATGGAGGAAACTGGGTAAGAAAATTAGTATCCTTGTGTATACTTGGCCAGACATGCTGGTCTGGCAATTAAGGATTGTCCCTCTCTCAGGAGTCCTATGGATATTGTGTGGCTAGTTCCCTCCGTTTTTGGTGTTGGTATGAGTTCTTCTGCCAAACTGGACAAAGAATTGTAACTGGACTATTGTAAACCAAAATAAAACCCCTTGTTCCCTTATGCTGTTTGGTCGTGAATTTATCAGTAACAATGCAGAGTAAGTGAAACGCCATAGAAAGTGTTCTTGATGTGAACCTACTAAATGACCTGATGAATATGCAGCCAAGTAACTAAACTCAAAAAATGCTAGTTTCAAGTGAGCTTGTGTATGTGTGCACATGCATGCTCACATGTGGGTATGCTGATGGAGAATGAATTTCATGCTGATGTGGGGTGGAACCAATTCATATATAAAAATCCTGTAGCAAGTGCCTCAAAAGAATTTACTGATTACTTTGGAGCATTGTAAAATAATAGGCCATGAAATTAGTGACTAGAGTTAAATTTATTGTGAGAACAAAGAGGAAAGCAATGAAAGGCCTTTGTTATTTTCTTGTTTTCAAGATTCCTGCAAAAAGTATTATCTATGACAGGCTCCAAAAGTAAAAAATGAATTTTATGTTTCTAAAGGTTGTAGACAATAATACAAGGAACACATGGCAAGCCAATATGTGAGCTATAAAACCCATAACATTTGCTATCTCTTCCAAGAAAAATATTTCAACCCATGTTCAATAGTCATTTCTTATTCAAATACTTAAAAGCCCAATCTTAAGCAATTACAAATTAATTCCTTCATTATTACACTAAATATTAATAAGCAGGCATATTAATGTGTACTTTCTAGTTTACTAAGAATACATACATAGCAAAAGATAGCTATTGCAACTGTTGTTCAGGTGGGTTATAATCTAATATAAAAGGAAGAGATTATTGGGTATAGGTATGGATTGGCTATGAGATGTTCCCTAAAAAGGCTCATGCAGTGAAGTCTTGTTCCCCATTTATTGGCAGATTATTTGATTGTGAGTATTAACTCCATCAGTGGGTTGATCAATTTGTAAGTTCATAGCTGAATGTACTATTAGGAGGTAAAGCTTATATGGAGTAAGTACTGGGAGTATGTTTTTGAATGGAATGTACTTCCATTTCCTTTCACATACCATGCTTTCTAGATGCCATGATGTTCTACCTTGACTTAAGCCCAAAGCATTAGGGTCAGGTGACTATGGACTAACAACTCTGAAACTATGATTCCAAATAATTATTTCCTTTTTTTAGTTTGTTTCAGGTATTGGTCACACTAATGGCAGCAGCAGCAGCCGCAACAATATCAACAACAATCAACTGAAACAATAGATTACTACTATTACTTACCATGGTTTTAAACACATAGTATTATCAATAAAAAAATCGCAGGTAGAAAGTGCTTAAGTATATGTAGACAAACTGTCAATATTAAACATGACTAGTGATCTTTGAAGAAATGTCTCATTTTTTTTTGTTTGCTTAAAAATAAAATTTTCTAGGCTGGAGACATGGCTCAAAGATTAAGTCTCTGTCTCACAAACAGAAGGCTCTGAATTCATATCCCAGATCCTGCGTAAAAACGCCAGGCAAAAAAAGGCAGAGGCCTGTATGTACTTCTGGCCCTGGTGGGCAAAGGCTGGGAAATCCCAGAGCAAAGCAAAAAAGAGGTAGAGCAATCCAGGATGATTTCCAAAGTCACTCTTGAGCATCCATAGGGGACATGTAGTACCCTGTCATACACACACACACACACACACACACACACACACACACACACACACACGCTAAATAAAAAAATTTCTCATTGTAAAAATAAGGAAAAGAATATCTCATCATAAGTTTGAAAGCAAACTTTAGGCCAGGTAGAAAACAAAAATAGTTTCTTCTCATATAGGGAAATATGTTTTCCCTAGTTTCACTATTCAAACTCTGAAAAATTGAAACAAGCAGTTTTCAAACTGGAAATAGGTATTTGAAATTCATTATTGTGGGAATCTAACCATTACTCCTTCCTATACCCCTGGCAGCAAGTGATTTTGAGAAATGCTACAAGATAAATAAAGTGAAGGATTGTCTGAAAGGGAAAATTGTGTGATGTAACTTCCATAAAGTGATCATCTATGATGGGGTGGAAATTTGTAGTGATGCAGCTGTTTTGGAGGAACCATTGTTCCTGTAAGTAACCCCTCATTCATGTTCTGCAAGGTAGCTCAGTACACTCATTGATTTGCCAAGTTGGACTTGAGTGAAACTTTTTTAAACATTTTTATTATTATTTCCGCTCATACAAACTTAATAGGTACACCGGTTCTCTCCCTCCCTCCTCCTCCCCCCGACCCCCCTGCTCCCCCTCCCCTCACTCTTCCCTCCCCATCCCCCAGTGCCTCCCCCCCCAACCCAGGACAATCCTTTAATGTGCATGCCAGACTCTCCTATGGGCCCTCCTCTCCGATGACGTACAAGGACCCAGTGGCATTTCCCTGAACCCTTTCCTGTGTTCCCCTTAAGCACAGGAACACTACTATGGCTGTCAATTCCTTGCGTCCAAGGATCTTGGTGCCTTTAGCAAATACTAGACTTTGTGGGGTCAATAGTGTGTGGGACATTGCGCAGGGCATGCAAAGTCCAATTATGATTGCTTCAGCCCTAACTTGTGTGGAGTATCTTGCATATCATTGCTTCTCCTATCCTTGTGTTCTTACAATCTTACTGCCCCCTCTTCCGCAAATTTCCCTGAGCTTCAGGATGGGGAGAGATTAGTGAAATTTTTAATTTGGTCTGTCACTGGTGTGAATGGTTGTCTGGAGTGAATAGTTGTTTCATATCTTCCCAGGAAGTTAATGAACCATGCATATAGTTGAAAGAGTGGCATGGTGGTTAATCTTCATTATCAAGTTGACTGGATTTTATTTATTTCTATTCTTTTAGAGCTTCTTACATGAATACAATGAATTCATGTCATTTTTGCCCCTTATTCTAACACTATCCCTTACGTTTCCCACTATAAACCTTCTTCTTCCCTAATAGTTTCCCTCTTTTTTTTTTTTTTTGCCTTTTTCTGTGTGTGATCCACTAAGTTGCATTTCAGTCACCTAGAGTAGTAAGTGCCTGAGCACTTGGTGGAGCACGGATGATATATTGGTGGGTATACCATTGAGGAAAGTAACTTGCTGTTGCAGTTCACCTGCATTGTTACTGATAAATTACTATTAAAGGGCTTAAGGGAACAAAGTTTATTTTCTCTTATGATAGTCCAGTTACAGTTCTTAGTCCAGCTTGGCAGGAGAGTTCATACCAACACCAGGGCAGAGAGAACTGGTCACACTATCTCCACATAACAGCTCTGATTGAGGGACAATCCTTACTTGCCAGACCAGCATATCTGGCCAAACATACACAAGGATGCCTACTTTCTCAAATAGCTCCCTCCATTTTAATCACCTGGCTGGGGACTAATCCCACCCACCATGGGTTGGGCCTTCCCCATTCACTAGACAATCAACTGCAGGTTCCCTCTGAGTTGAATTCAACTACTAATTATCTACAAATGTGTCCAGAATTTGAACCTTCAACCATTAAGTTCTGTCAACTTAATTCTGCTATACTTAATTATGACATTTTCTTTCTCCCAACTGGCATTAACTTTCCTTGGTTTCTTAGAAAGGTGTGGTGCCTTTTGAGATCTTTTCCCTTCTGTGTTGATAGGTCATGTCTTGAGGAAGTAGACATAGATCTAAAGGGTTCATGGGTGCAGTATCCTTTCATGTCCAGAAGATATTATGTGGCAGCATTCCTCCCCATCCTCTGGCTTTTACATTATCACCACCTCTTCTTCCAGGATGTTCCATGAAACTTGGGGTGAGGTGTAATCTATATGTCCCGTTTAGGGCTGAGCAGTAAATTGACTGGATTTTAGAACTGTCTGAAAGACATACCTCTGGGTATGGCTATGAAGGCATTCCAGAAAGGTTTAAACGAGGAGGAGAAAAGATGTAACCTGAACTTGGGCTGGGTATCCAGAATGAATAAAAAGGGAGAAAAAAGAAAGGAAGACTACTGAGCATCAGCATTCACCTCTATTTTATTTGCTGACTGTAGAGACAATAAAACCAGCTGCCTCATGCTGTTGTCACCAAAGCTAGATTTGCTTTTCCTTTCCATGATTAATGATCTGCTCTTGAACCATTAGTTAAAATATTTTTTCTTAAAACGTTTATCATTTTAACTATTCTGAAAATAGCAATAAGGAAAATAGCAAGGAAGCCCAACACACTCATGGGTTACTTAGAAGCAGAGATGTATTTGGAACCCCTTTCTTCTTTCACTTGCTTTTATCCTATGATATCTTCTGTGATGACTGAACAAAAACGTCTTCATTAGATATGCCCCTTCTACCTTGGATTCCAAAACTTCGACCAAATTCATTCCTAAGTAAAATTTGATGCCAATGGAGCAGCGTTTAAACATTTTAATTTGCAATTGCTTGTTACTAAATGTTTTTAGTTTACATTGAATATTGTGATCTTGCTAAAATCATTTATCACTCTATTGAATGTTTTGGAGGTGTCTTAAGATTTTCTACAGAAGAGATGACATTTATAAGCCATGACAATTTTATATCTTTTTAAACCAAACTTTGTATATTGTATTTCTATTCTTCATACTACTGTACTACTTAGGACCTCAAATGTAGGAGTAGGGAGCTTGTGAATCATTGTTTTGTTTCTGATCTTAAGTCTAAGAACATTAAATATTCCATAAGCATGATGTTAACTATGCTTTTTGGTATTTTTGTTTTCATTGATGGCCTTTGTCAGACTGAATAAGTTCCCTTTAATTTCTAGTTTTCTGAGAGTATTTAACAAAGTGTTGAATTTTATCAAATGCACTTTCTAATTTATTGAGTTAGCTCATTTTCTGCATTTTTCTAATAATGCTTAATAATACTGATTAAGTTCCTACTTTAAAACAATTGGGCAGTTCTCAAATAATCCCCACATGTCATATTACCCATCTTATATACTGTTGAATTCAATATGATGCCTCTTGCTATAGTATTTTGAATATATATGTGATGTATACACTTATGAGAGGTATTATCAAATTTTTACTGCTTTCAAAAAAATGAGTTATGAAGTACATTATATCTTTCTAATTCTAGTAACAAACTAGGGGACAGGGATCCACCCAGGATGTGGGAAAAGAGTAAACAGCAGCTGGGGGAGGAGACTCTCCTGCCAGCCAGTCTGAAGGATCGTGGAGCAGTGAGGAAGTCTGAGAGACGCTGCTCAGCAGACAGGTAGTTTAGTCTGAAAACCCTAGAGCAGCAGTCAGAGACCCCAGAGCATCCCCGGAGCCTGGAGGTGACTCTCCTAGCAAGACCTACACCAGAGAGATCCAGGGTTCAGCTTCTGTGAGTCTCACCATGCTGGAGAAGGCTTTTGGTGATGTAGCTGCTTTAAACTGCCCCTGTTCCTTTCAGTACCCCCTGCCCTATCCTGTAAGGAACCCCAATAAACTTATTGGTTTGTGGTCACATTGGTCTGTGTGGAAGATGGTTCTGTGGTGTCTCCCCAGGAAAAATAATTCACACATATATTCACACCATATATTTTATTATTTCTTCGTTACTTAGTTGATTGCACTAAAGAGTGCAAAGGGGATCTGGAGTTTGCCTTGTAGGCAACATTTTTCTTTCTGGGATTCTAAATCGATGGTAGTATTTTTGTGTGACTCCTATATTTCTTTTATATGATATTTTCCTTAAATCTTACTATCTTTTTGTCTTATATTGCCATCATTCAACTTTGATGTTTTCTATTTATTAAAATGCCCTTTCTTAGTTTATATATAGTTAGAATGATCCAAATAAGCTTTAATTCCATATATTTTACTTTACTCTCTTAGTCCTGCAATTTTCTATTTGCTCATCTATTCCATTCCATCTATTTTCTCCACAAATCTAACATTTTATAATGTTCCTGTCTGAAAACTGAAAATGTCAACATCTGGAACATCTGTAATTAGAGACCTCATTCAGAGAAACTGAAACTTTGCTTTAGTATCATTCCCAAAATTCAAGGAAAAGCACTCTTCTACCTACTAGGTAAGCTAAGAGCCCACACTCACCTGAATATGACAGATGAACTGAATCTGATACGTTCTCAGTCAAATATACTTAAGAAAAAACTATGGATAAATGTGGGAAGATAGCCCCCAGTGTCAAAGATAAGCACAAGTGCTCACAATTACAGTTAGTTTAGCTACCTGGATTGTGCTGTTTCTGTCTGCTGACACTGAGATAACAGAAGGCTGCCATGCTTGCTAAGTTTTTATGTGGGTTCTTGATCCAAACTCTGTTCCTCATGATTAAATGGCATTACAGTTAACTCCAGCTGTTAATTTAATACTTCAGATCTTGATTTTTACATACACCTATGAAGAATTATCTAGTTAATCCTGTAAGAGACTGTTTAATTGCACAGTTGATGAAAGAAGGCCCAGCCCACAGTGGGTGGAATATTTCCTTGGGCAAATAGATAAGGTGGAAAGTGAACTAGCTGGAATATTGCAAGGTGGCGAGCTAGAAAGCAGCATGGGTCCTTGCCTACTCTCTGCTCTTGTTGGAAATAGGATGTGACCAGTTCCCTAAGCTTCCTCTGAATAACTCTTCTGCCATCATGATCAACTGTAACCGGTAATGATGAATGAGAGTAAATAAATTCACTTGTTCTAAATTGGATCAGGTTTTCCCCCCTTCTCAGCAATCGAATATGAAATTACAGCCATTTGGTCCCAGAGAAGTGGGGGCATTGATGTGAGACTGGAAGAATTTGATATTAGAAAAGTGGGGTTATTGCTGCCATAAACTTGACCATGTAAATGTGACAGTTACATACAGATATCTGTTGGACAATTGGGAACCTTTATGCACACCTATGAAGAATTATTTAGATAAGGTGGGTTTCTGAAAAAGACTGTAAGAGATAATGTAATTGAGATAGAAACACTCAGATCATAGTGGGTGGAATCACTGGGTAGGTGGATAAAATGGAAAGAGCTGTTTAGCATTCTGGCCAATTGGCAAGCTAGAAAGCAGTACTGGTCCTTGACCTTCTTTCAGCTGTTGACTAGATGTGGTATGGCCAGTTCCCTTGGCTGCTGCTGGTATAACTTCTGTCATGATGAACTTTAACTTGAAATCATAAGCTGGAATAAAAATTGCCTGGTTCTCCAAAATATTTAAGTCACATATTATTTACAGCAATGGAATATTTATCTAAGCCATCTGACTAACATTGGGGGTATAAGTGTAGCACACAAATACTTTATATTGCATTTAAATACTGGAATTTTTAGTCAAATCATATTTCTGCACTACTACCTGTTTTCACCTCTAAGTAGTGGTAGGGATCACAAGCCTAAGTTTAGATGGTACTCAAGACTTTAAACAAGCAAATATTCAACCTAACGGATGTACAAAATATAACAAAGAAACAATACTTCCAACAAGCCACTAAGACTGAAACCAACATTATGAAATAGCTGAACTGTCAAAGACAATTCAGAACTACATTATTAAAAACATTCAATGACGGGCTGGAGAGATGGCTCAGGGGTTAAGCTTCTGCCTTGCAGGCAGAAGGTCCTGAGTTCGGATCCTTAGACCCCCACGTATAGACGCCGGGCGGAAGCGGGGGCGGCCTGCGTTTCCGGTCCTGGTAGGGCAGAGCCTGTGAATCCCGGGGCAGAGTAAACAAGTAGGAGGCAGTCCATGGTGGTTCCCGAATTCGTCCGTGGTTCTACACACACATACATGCATACACGCACACACATACATACACGCACACACACGTACACGCGCACAATTAAATTAAAAAAAGTAAAAAAATAAAAACATTCAATGACAACGTGCAGGATTCAAACAGATGAATAAAGTAAATCAATTCAGGACCTAGATCAGCAAAGTAGATGAGAAATTCAGCAACATGGATAAAAATATTTTAAAAACCTATCAGGGGAAATTCAACAATAAAATAGCTTCTGAAAAAGAACCAAATCGAAATAGTTTAATTTAAGGCTCACTTTACAACAGAGATCATATTCCCAGCATTGTAAATCAGAACAAGAACCTGAGAAAGGTGAGGACCTCATCTTTAGGGTAGGCTTCATTAAGGTTTAGCTATAAAAAAAAGTGTATTGAACTGCCTTGTATTTGTCATTATAGAATTATTTGAAGGAACATTCAGCATTTAACATAGAAGCTTCCTTCAATGAAAGGTGTTTATTAAAGAAAAACACAATTGGCAAGAGTGAAGAAAATAAGGGATGGCAGACTGCTGGGCCCTAAATTGGTCTAAGCAACTTCCCCCTCTAACCCCCTACTCCCCCCCACTGCCACACACACACACACCCCAGGCTCAGGGAACATCAAGGAAGAGGGAGCAGAAAGACCATAAGAGTCTGAAATGTGGCAGGGATATGGCCAGACACTATCTTCTGGACATAACAGAGTTGTTGTATTCATGATTTTATAGCAGCTATGTATATTTTCCACAAGACCTGAATGGGATTTGTCCTATCAACATTTCGCCATGAAAGGTGAAAGAATTCAAGAAGCCCCACACCCTCCTGAGTGACTGATGAGAGTTAATGGTGATAGAGGAAAGGAAGATGCTTTCCCCCAATGGTATACATACTGATATGATTCATGCTCCATTAAATGCTTAGGCTTATGCCATCAAAACAACCCAGATGAAATTCAATGGGCCACTCTGTAAAAATACAAGAAAATTAGGAGGGAAAGTGACAAGGAAAAAGAAGGTCTGGGATGGGCCAGAGAAAGGGGGGAGGGTAGAGTTGGGGATTAAAGTGTGAAAATATAAATTTGTTATAATCATGCATAAATAAATAAGTTAAAAATAGTTGTGTTGAGTTAACTATCAAATAAAAATGCCCAAGAGGTAGCACCACCTACAGATAAGATCAAACAGAATTAACATCAGAGATGGAATACAAGGTCATGGTAATATTACATTTAGAATCAGTAAAGAAAAAAATTAAACAGTATGACCACAACTTCAAGAACTCTGGTATATGATCAAGAGACCAAATCTAAGAATATACAGGGTAGAATGTGCTGATATAAAATCCAAAGGCATAGAAACTCTATTCAATGTAATTGTAGTAGAAAATTTCCCAAATCTAGAGAAAGAAATGGACATCCAAGCACAATAGGCATTTAGAATGCCAAGTTGCCATGACTAGAGAAGGGACTCTCAATGTCATGTTATAGTTGAGATGTCAAAAATATAAAACAAAAAATCAATATTAAAAGCTATAAGAGAAAAGCATCAATTCATCTACAAGACAAGCATATCAGAATAACAGTCCTCTCCTCAGCAACTCTAAAAGCCAGGAAAGCTGTGGAAGTAAATAACCGCCAATCAAGACTGAAGTATCAAGCAAATCTATTTTAATTGATGGAGAAATCTGGACATTCCCAACAAGCATAACCTAAAGCAATTCATGATCACCAAGCTAGCATTGCAAAAGGTACTTTAAAAATCGTAAACAAGGAGGAAGAAAGACGATCTCGACCATAACTGCACAAGAAACAATACATTTCATAAGAACATTTGAATAAAGAAACAAACGTGCAAATGATTTATCATGCCTAACACAAAAATCCTTCAAGCCATTAATACTACTATAGGAGAGAGAAAAGAACAAACAATAATTTTTTAATAACAACAAAAACAACCAAAAGTCTACAGGAATTGGTAAATCTCAATAACAATACACAGGACTTCAGTTTTTCAATTAAATGACAGAAAAGCTGACCAGTTTAAAAAATAAGATTCAACTGTCTATTGTCCAAGAAACATTCTTCACCGGCAAAGGTACTTAGTGATTCAAAATCAAATAATGGAAATGAATTTACTAGGCAAGCAGAATGACTTCAATATCAAACCAAAATTAGCCAGAACAGATAAAAGAAAGCATATTAACAAAAGGAATACGTTGAGAAGATAAAACAGTAATTATTAAATTGGGGCCCTTAAGTTAATAAAACAAACAGTAATGGACATAAAATATGAGATAGGTCTCTAATAATAGTGAATGAGTTCAGTACCCCACTCTCATCTATAGAATCATGCAAAATAAAATCAGCATAGATCATATGAGCCCAGCACACACACACACACACACACACACACACACACACACACTATATTCCAGTCAGCAAACAGAATACACGTTCTCTTCAGTAGGCCATGGAATATGCTCTGAGATAGGTCACATAGCCCATTTTCACAAATACGAAAGGATCAAAATAACTTATTCTTTGCAGATAATAGTAGATTAAAACTGAAAATCAATAGGAAGAAAAACTACATAAACAATGCAAATACTTGGTGATTAAACAGTACATTCTTAAATAACTAGTGGGTCATTAAAGAAACCAGGGAAGAAATTTTTAAAAATTATAAATTAAAATGAGAATGAAAGCACAGCCTTTGGGATGCAACAAAGATACTTCTAATGGGAAAGTTTATATGTGTTTTCATTAAAAATCAGAAACACCGTAAACAAAAAATTTAATGATGGAGCTCAGAAAACAAGTCAACCCTCAAAGCAGCAGACCGAAATAATAAAGATCTGAGTGGAAATTATTGAAGTGGGAGCTAAATAACAAATGTAAAATTAATAAAACAAGATTTTTTAAGGAAAAGTAAGATTGCCAACCCCCTAGCAAATCTAGTCGAGAGAGAAAAATCCCAAATTAATAACAATTAAAGATGAAAAGTGGAACATTACAACATATTATGATGAAATCCAAAGTGTTATGAGAGAATATTTTGAGAACTTGTATTTAAAAAAAACTGAAAAATCAACAATGAATAAGGGATCCTGTTTCCCCATATCTTCCAGTCTCCAACACCCTCACATGTATGTGTGTATAGGCCTAAGGTTCACATTGGGTGTCTTCCTTGGTCTTTTCCCACCTTTTTTTTTTTGAAGTCCTCCAATTGGCTACATTAGCTAATCAGTGAGCTCCTAGGATCTTCCTACCTCCATTCCCACTCCCCAGTACTGGGGTTACATGTGCATTCCACTGTGCCTGGCTATTTACATAGGTGCTAAGGATTGAACGCAGGATCTCATACTTGCACACCAAGCTATTTATTCAATGAGCAATCTCCCCAGTCTCTTATTCATTTTTTTACTCTGCTACTAATACCAAAAACAAGGCTTCCAACAGATCATCAAAGAATTCTTCTAGGACAGTGAGATGGCCCAATGGGTAAGGTGCTTGATATCCAAGTCTAATGGCCTAAACATAATACACAGAACCCATAAAAAGGTGTAAGAGACAACAAACTCCATAAAGTTGTCTTTTGACTTCCACATGCAAATCTAACCCTAATAATAAAAACAAAACCCTGTGATCCACATAACACAGAGAAACAGGAGGGTGGGGGGGACATGACTGGATCAAAGAGAGGTGGGGAGAACAGGAGAAGAGGAAAGTAAGTGAGGAGAGTGTGGGGTAATAACATAAACTCATTTTGTTTGTATATGAAAAATTCTCAACAAAAAGAAAAATCTTCCTTTGCCTATAGTCTATTAACATGATTTAAATATAATTAATTTTAACATGTAATTAACTATATAGCCTATATAATTTAATATATTGTATAACTATATAATTTAGCATATATTAACTATATTACCTATGTTCTGGTGTCCATAAGGTTATCATGAAATACTTGTTGAAGGAATTTCATTTACTTGCTCACTCACATAGATTATGCCATATTTCCATAAACTATCTTCAATGAACTTGTCAAAAATAAAAGTCAAGTTTGTGTTGAATAACTGTTGATATCCTTGTAATTTTTACTCATAAATATGTTCTGAAAGTTAACACAAAAGATATTTAGCTCACTGATTAGTAGAATGAAGATTCCCTCTTCTTCATTAAAATCGGTAATAAATTTACACAAATCAAGTCTTAAAGGTTATCTCTTCTTTTGCTTAACTCTGATCAATGAGGAATGTTTAATCATACTGACTAAACTATGAATTACCATGTAAAGATACAAGTTTTTTTATGTTTGAGAATATAGTTAAATGTTCTTGTTGTCTTGACAAATATATATTTATATAAGCCTGGGATAATTTGGGACTTTATTCTTCCAAATGCTTTTTTGTTAGGCACATGCAAGTTGTTACATTCATCTTTGCTTTTATATTCTTTTTTCATCTTTTATTTTTTAAAGGAACTATGAACTTAGTGTAAACTTCTGCAACCCCACAATTTTCTTTTTTAATTTAATAGAATGATTTGTAATCTCTTATTCAAAATTATGTTTTTGAGGGCTTCCCGATCTTTGGAGTCCTAATATAAATTAAAATCCAACAAGTATTAATCACAATAACAGAACCTTTTGGAGAACAGTCATAGCTAGAAATTAGGCAATTACATAACAGGTTAATCTGAATCTTTTCATGGTTTACTAAGGAAGAACCATTATTTCCTGAAAGGCATTAGGCCAAGATGCCATTTAGCTGCTGTCGGTTTTTTCTTCCAAGGGTCTTTCAGATTTGTTCTCTTTCTATTCCTATAGATACCTCTATCACCTCCTATCTGGACTACTGCTATAGATGGTTTCCCTACCTACAGAGCATCTATACTTCAATCCATTGTGTACATTACTGCCAGATTAATCTTCTTAAAACATTTTCATCATGTCATCCTCTTGACTGAGAACTAAATTGTCACCTTTTTTGCAAGGTATACCAGTTCTCTTGAGAAGTGTTAGTAAACTATCCAGTCTATTTTATCAGGTCTCTCTGTGAATATCCTTTGTCATGAAACTAAAATTTGCACAACAATTGGCTTAATATCACCATTTATACCAAGTTTCTTAAAGGAAAACGCAAGGATTGAGTCATCTCCTCACAATGGCACTTAAGTGTTTATATAATTGGGTCCATCTATTACCTATACTACCTCAAAGTCATCACATGTATTCCTTTCTCTACCTACCTTGCTCTCTTCCTCATTCTTCCTGTTCATTTTCCATGTTTTGTATTAAGCATTAACTGATGAACCTTCCCTAAATCTCTCTTCAGTTGTTTTTGAGGAGGTATTTGTTACCTGATCATATATATACATGTATTGAAATATCACAGAATAAATTTCTGGTTTTACTGAGGTTGCGACATGATGTATATGTCGTCATCTACAAAGCTCATGCTTGAGAATCTTGCAATTGTTTTAAAAAATCACAAAAATTTCATAATGTTTTAAATAACTTTATGATTTTGCGATGGATTACATTTATAGCTATACTGGAGTGCACATGACCTGTGAATGAGAAAATAGTTAAAGATTAATATAATATGTATATTACATAAATAATTAAGTGAAAAAAGTTTTGAATAAAGCAGCACAATATTTTTCTGTACTTTTGCCAGTTGTGATCTTTCTATAATAAACACATTCAAGCTTCTAGGTTGAGTGTCCCTCCAGTCTGTGGGTACAATGACAGTTGTTTAAAGGCGGTTTGATATAGTGTCTTTACAGCTAAACCTGAAGGGTTTGGACAACTGCCCCCCACCCCTAGGTCTATGTCCATCTTTTTCATAAGTTCTTATTCTGGTTTACAGTAATTGGATGTGATCTCCGATGAAAAGTAGGCCTTAAATCCAGTCAAAAAGCTGTTGGTTAGCCCCCTTTGACTTTTGTGGCACTATTACACTGATAGCTGCCTCTCTTGTCAGGGTGGTTGTTGTTGCTGCTTTCGTCTTCACAGATTAATGAAACTGTGGGTTGATTTTCTACCCCAGCAGCTTATATAGTACTTTCTGGTACTATGAAAGCTGTCCAATAATGAGAAAGCTTCCAGACCACTTCCAACTGGTGCTTGTTATCTTTATCCTGTGATATACATGTGTTGTGTTTTGAGTAATAGGGTTTTACTGTCTGTTTTTGGAAGACAACCAAGATGGCAGACTGCTCAGGCTTTAATAAGACATCGAAGCCACTCATTCATCCCAAGGCTTAGGGAACACTGCAGAAGATGGACTGGTAAAGTTGTAAGAGCCTGAAGGGTAGCAGGAGTGCAGTCAGAGATTATGTCCTGGACATAACAGAGCTGTTGCACCCATGAATTCACTGCAGCTATATGTATATTTCCATAAGATGTGCACAGGATTTGTCATCATCATTTCACCATGAAAGGGCAAAGAATTCAAGAGGCCCCACACTTCCCTGAGGGACTGATGAGGGTCAATCTTGATGGGAGGAGGTAAGATACTTTCCTTAACGATATACCTAATAATACATGATTCATGCTCCAGCAAAGTGCTAAGACACTTGCCATCAAAGGGAACTCAGATGAAATTCAATGGGCCACTCATGCAAAAAGACAAAATTAGGAGGGATATTGGCAGGGAAAAAGAGGGCTGTAATGGGAAGATGTAGGGGGAATATGGCACATACCTGTAACCTCATCAGTTGGGAGATAGCAGCATTAGGATCAGAAATTCAAGGTTATTCTTGATTACACAGCAAGTTTGAGGCCAGCCTGTATGTTGTGAAACCCTGTCTCTAAACGAAAAAAAGTATAGTGGAGGTTGGAATTTTAACTATGATTGTCAGAGTTTACATCACTGAAAAAGATGGCATTGGTGAAAAGGGGAGTTAGTTATGAGGACATCTGGGGTAAAGTAAGCTTTACATAGAAGTCAGTATAAAGACTCTAAGCTGTGAACATGTTTATTAGGGCCAATGAGTAGCAAATAAACCAGTATAGCTGAGAGCAATCAAGGTATAGAAAAATAAGAGACGAGTTAGAAAATTGGTCAGGCTGGACCAGATCATGTGAGAACTTTCAAGGTAATAGTTAAAAACAATACTTATTTTTTTAATTTTTTTTATTCAATTGTGCGTGTGTGCGTATGTGTGTGTGTGTGTAGAACCACAGGCGAATTCGGGAACCACCATGGACGCCTCCACCTCCTCCTTGTTTATTCTGCCCCGGGATTCACAGGCTCCGCCCTACCAGGACCAGAAACGCAGGCCGCCCCCGCTTCTGCCCGGCATCTATAGGTGGGGTTTAGGATCCGAACTCAGGATCTTCCACCTGCAAGGCAGAGGCTTAATCCCTGAGCCACCTCTCCAGCCCCAACAATACTTATTTTTATGAAATGAAAGACCATTATAGGGTTTAAGAGGAAAAGAAATAAAAGGATGATAAATTTTAAATGGATTGTTCTGGCTACTGTTTAAAAAAAATTGTAAATGGGCCAAGGAAAGAAGAGACACCTATTAGTAAGCTAATGTAGTCTTGCAGTTGCTGCAATAATCCATAAATGACAGTGGTTTAGACAAGGGTAGCAGCAGCAGATGTGGTGAAAAGGACCTAGAATCTGTGTAATTTTAAGGTACACACAACAGGATTTTCTGATTATAGAACAGGGAAAAGATGAATGATGATCCATGTCATTTGGACTAAGAAACTGAGGATAGTTGTCAGTAACAGATGAAGACTATAGGTTTGTGGGAAAAGATCAGGAGTTGTCTGAGATGTTTATAAGATTTCTAAGTGAAAATATCAGAGAGTTGTCTGCATTAGTAGGGGACCAGGCCTCTGTGGCAGTATAAGTGCCCCTTCCATAATTGTCCAGAGATCCTCACTAGTTAATGGAGAATTTTGATGTCAGCCATTGTGAAGATCCAGTGGAGGTAGATGTTATTGCACTGAGCTACTGGATGCAGCGGCCCTGTCCTGACTGGAGTGACCTGGCTGGCAGTAGACCTTCCCACCTTTACGCTTTTACAGTCTTACTACCCCTCTGCCACAAGGTTCCCTGAGACTTAGAATGGGAAGAGATTTGGATGGCCTGATTCAGGCTGAACATTGTAAGGTTGGTTGTGGTTTTTTTACTTCACTACACTTCCACTGCAATAGGCTGTATCTTGTTTCGGTGTTGAGATCTTTTTTATCCAAGGATATAATGAGACATGTCACACAAGCAATCAGGCACAAGGATGGGAGGGAGATGGATGGATTGGTGAAGGGAGGGGAAGCTGTGGAAGAAGGTGGCGGGAGGGGGTCAGGGACAACCACTCATTTTTGTTGTATAAAAGAAAAAATTCTTAATAAAAAATCAGAAAGGTAGCTGGGTAGCTTTAAGTTCCAAAAAAGAAATGCAAACTAGACATACAATTTTTGAAATTATCCAGTTGTTACTATTTAAAGCCATTGATATTGGATGAGACTACCAAAATAATCAGAATATATAGAGTTATTAAAACATATGATCATGCATTTATTTACTTTATTTTTTGTTATTATTTAGCTAATGTATGTTTGACATATTGCAAAATATCCAGGAAAGCAGCATCTGTGTCACTTTTTTCGCATAGTAACTACTAAGTAATATATTGGATTATATAAGCTAAAAGTCTCTTCACATGAAGGTCTCCAAAATTAAATGCCTACAGAAGCTAAGAGAATAACATAAGCAAATCAAGTGCAGAAGTTGATGGGTTGTAGAGAGAAGGGTAAAACGAAGATTTGGCAACATAGGCCTGCCTGGCAATAATCATATAGAGAGGAGCCAGATATCCAGATTATATATGAAACCTTTCAAATTGTAATGTTGACAACTGCATTAGTTCCAATCCTCTAAAAAATAGATGCCAAGATAAGAATATATGTGAAGGTAATTTATTGGGGAAGTCTTATGTGAGTAAAAATGGGGAGAGAGTCAGGAAAAACTGGGACAGTCATCAAATTATGATGCAAGACTAAATCTCTGAAGAAGGGGAAAGCGGCAAGGTCTTAGACTGCAATGCAGTTGTAAGTAGCAAGGCCATTAGATAGATCTCAAACAAAAAGTAATCATTAGAAAAATCTGGATCTGCAAGGAATGACCTTTATTAGTATTTATGCCATGTTTATTTCAGTAGTTGATAGCAGTTCATAGGAACTATGACTTTGGCAAGAAAATAATAGTGTTTTATACAACATAGTTGTCAGGCACTTGGCTAACTATACTCCTTTTAGTCAAATATTCTAGAGTTACTCTGTCACAAGGCACTATAATAACCGAATTCAACACTGTGTATTAAAAATGCATCTTAAAATTATGTTAAGTTAAAAGAAGGAAAACTATGAACCTCTGCTTTAGTCACTAACAAATGCTTTAACCTTAAAGGACTAATCACACATAGATCTGGAGGTAGGCCAAAATTGATAACCAACAGCATGTAGGCAGTAAGGTTTAAGGTACCAAATTAGGATTTGAAAAACATCAACCAATATGGATTGTAAAATACTAGGACTGGAGAGATGGCTCAAGGGTTAAGACTCTGCTTTGTAAGTAGAAGTTCAGATCCCTGATCCCATGTAAAAAATTCCAGGCAGAAATGGTGGCAGCCTGAAGTTCTGGCTTTGGAAGCAAAAAGGAGCCAGGGTAATTCCTGATGTCACCCCTGGGCCTCTACAGGCACACACAGTGCCCTCTGATACACACATACAAACAGACAGACAGACAGACAGACAGACACACACACACACACACACACACACACACACACACACACACACAATGCACTATTAGAATAGAAATGTAGTTTCACAACATGGAGGAGTAAAAAAGACAATTCCCCCCCCAAAAAAAAGTATGAATTAAAGCAAACTGTCAGCAAGCATTATGGGAGAATACACAGTGAATTTTAAAATTCAGAAATGAATGATAAAAATCTACAAAAAGCCCAGTTTCAATATCTTTTACCCTAAAGAAAAAATAGATACTATTAATACAATTTATTTGGTACTGAGAATCTGCTGGGAGAAAAATAAGAGCTTAAAAAGTGTGCATGCATACACACACAGAGCAGAAGTGGAACTATTTGGGGAGAGTAAGGGAACAAGAAAGAGGGAAAAGAGAGTGGGAAAAGTGAGTAAAGTACAATTAATTATATGTATGAAAATGTAATGATAAATTCCATTACTTTGTACATTAACTAATGAACAAAACCAAATTGGGTCTGAAAAACAGTAACAACTGTGGACATTAGCAAGAAAATAATGTCAGGCAGGATATGACTAATTTCATCAATGCATCTACCATAATAACTGTGCTCTGTTGGAGAAATCATCCTTTTAAATGTATACATAATATGGGATAAGATGGGATATAAGTAAAGATTCCTTCTAAATGCTGTGGGTTGCTCTAAAACCACAGAATAATTACTTGGGAAACTGAGTAGCTACAAAAAGTTCTCCAATAGAAGAATTGATGTATGTTTGATGTCTTTTAAATTTGGTGCAAAAAGACTTCAAGTTTACCAGTTATAGTCTTCTATTTTGTTAGCTGGCTCATTAGATAGCATTATCAATATGAAGAGAAGTTTCTTTTCTCAGGGCCATACTTGTAAGACCATTTCTTCTAAAGGAACCCCATGTTAACACTGGAATCATTGTTTCAAGAATAGATTTTCTGAGATTCTAGTACTACAATCCAAGGTGGAATTTAATCTAAGCCTAAGCAGGTAGATTGTGAAAATTCTAAAAGTAGCAAAGATACCATCAGATTTCATCCAACAAGAAGTTTAGTAATACAGTGAGATAAGGCCATGGTCACAAGACTCACAATGAGCACTTATAAAGGATAAGGCAGATATGCAATAGGGGAAACAAATGGCCAAGTTGATTTCTGAGAGAGTTAAGAAAGATAATGTTCAGAATTGTCCTATGAATTTTCTGCACATGTGGCAGGATTTCCTATTTTATGAGTTTCCTATTTTATTAGTTGAGGTACATGTTGAAAGAGTATATGATTAAATAAGACATATCAATAGTCCTCACAATTACCTGTGGTGGTAATTGCATAATCTTAGACTGTTAAACTCTATAATGATTTGAACTTTTTGTAATTGATTCAAGTATGTAAGCATTGCTTCTTCATGTAAGTTATAAATTATTTTAACTCAAGGAATAAATTTCCCTGATTTGCAACCTTCGGAGAGTCAAATACATATTAAGGACTCACTAATTTGGCCTGAATTAAATCAAGACCCAACAATTAGAAGGAAGAAGGTTCCAGACTGGAGACACCCACTATAGTCTAAGGCCTTCAGGAAAGTGAATTTCAATGAAAGGTGTATAGCCTACAGTGAGGTAGGGTAGTGTAGGAAAGGACTGGAATGTCACCTTTGAGTTATATATGTACCTCAACTCATAAAACAGAGAGTCCTGTCACATATATAGGGCAGTACCTTAATGGAGCAGTAAGGGGGTGAGGTTCCTCTCAGCAAGACTTTGGGTAGAGAGGATAGCAGTTTTGTTGATTTCCACAAAGTCCAGAATCCAGCACTTAAACACACACACACAAACACACACACACACACACACACCCCACATACAGCTTGAGCACATACAAGACCTATGATTTGTGTACTTAGGTGATGTTGAAGAACAGGTTGGTATACTTCCCAGCATATTCACATGATATCTACTGGGACCCCCCTCTTCATGAAACTCCTATGGTCTGACCTTACTGCTTAAAGAGTTAGAAATCTCAGTGTTTCTTATATCACCAGGTTTTGACAGTCTTTTATCAATGGTTCAGTGGATGGCACTGTGATTTAAAAACTTTGTAAACAGGGTGAAGACTGGAAACCTAGTATCAAATAGGAATAGAAAACCAACATACTAGAACCTTGGCTGGGGATACAGGGAAGGCAAGTTGAAGGAGTAACTTTATAGCCAAGAGTGCCTACATCAAAGAAACACACAGATCTCTAATGACTTTATGACTTATGACAATGTTTTTGAAAAACAAGAACAAATAATAATAAAACTCAAGAGCTGAAAATTAATGACTTTCTAATGAAATTAATTAATGAATCATAAAGAATGATTGCTTAACTATAAGGTGATGAATTTCATTCTTAAAAACCAGTTTGCTCCCAAGGTGCCCCCATGTCCCAGCGGCACCCAGGCAGCCTCCGGCTTTGCCTGGGCCCCACCCCGGACCATAGGACCTTGCGTCCTCCCACTCGCACTGCTGCTCCCAGCCCTCCAGGTCCCAGGTGAGTCCGTCCAGCCCCCCCCAGGTGCCCCCGTGTCCCAGCGGCACCCAGGCGGCCTCCAGCTTTGCCTGGGCCCCGCCCCGGACCACAGCCCCTTTCTTCCTACGGCTCACGCCTGGGCCCAACCAGACAGGACTTGCTCACATTCCTCCATCCCTGGAGCTTGGGTGGGCCACTAAGCCAAGTCCCAGGTCTCAAGTGAAAAATTCTGCCATCAACATCAAACCCTCTGCCTCTCTGGCCCACCGGGGACCTACACATGTGATCCACGGAAGACACACTGCTACTCAGAATTCAATAGAGTCCAAAGGAAACTCAAACAAAACTCTAAGGGACAAAGGCCATACATTTGGAGTCCTCTACAATCATCCTGTCACGTGGAAGAGATTCTTCACATCCAGCCCAAAGATAGTAACCCCCTTTTTTTCACCTACTGATCCTTTCTAGTATCAATTGTCTGTAGATAAACTTCTCCATACAGCCACCCCAAAAACATATACAACCGAGGGAGTAACACCACTCACCCTCACATATCACCAAGTACTACATATCATAAAAGTGCACTCCTTCTATTATTCACCCCTGTCTACTTAACCTGACTTAACTGATGTACTAACAGATATAGCCTCATCTAGGAAATTACAATAACATAGACAAACATACCCAATCAAGGCAAGCACTAGTAATAACTGGCAAGGTATAATTCAACTAATACAGTTCAGTGAAAACACACAGAAACTGAAAGGTCCTAAGACAAAACAAAAATGCCCAAGTCAAAGTGCAGATGCACAAGAACAAAACCAAGAAGACCAATCTCCCACCGAAAGAATTAACCCCATAATGATGGATTCTGACCAGAACAAATTCACTAGCCAAGAAGCCAGACCCAACTCCAACTTTCAGAGTAGATCATTACCATGATTAATACTATGAAGAGGGAAATCGAGAAGAGTTAAACACTGCATCACCACTTTGAGCAGGCCCAACATGCCTTGAGGGTGAGAAAACAGTTCAAGAAACAAAAATAGGCATAGAGCAGTAAAAAACATGTCTCAGGCAGAGTTTAAAATTGAACTAAAAGACAGTTATCTTCACCCAAAACTCACAAGAGTCTTATCAGCAGAACAAATGAGCGACAAATAGAATTTCAGATCTTGAAGACAAAGTGGGAATTAACCAGGTCAATGGAAGAGAGTTGTTAAAGCAAAAAGATACGTGAGAGGAACATTCAAGAGATATGGGACACCCTGAAGAGCCTAACATGTGCATTCATGGAAACCAGACAAGAATCCCAAATACCACACCTGAGGAATATTTCAAATCTCATAATGAAAACTTCCCACACTAAGAATGAGAAGCACAACCAATACAAGAGGCATTTTGCACTCCCAACAGATATGTCCAAAATAGAAAATCTCCATGGCAATAATAGTCAAAACCTCCACATTCAAGCAAAGAAAAGGTGCTGGAGTTCAAGAGAAAAAAAGCAACTCACTTTTAAAAGTAAACCTTTAGAATAACAAATGATACTCACTGGAAACAGTAAAAGCAAGAAGAGCTTGGGAGACGTACTTCAAATATTAATGAGCAAAATGCCAACCCAGACTGATATACCCAGCAAACTATCTGTCTGTGATTGAGGAGAAAGAAAAGTTTTCCAGCACAAGACAACTTGAAGGATACATGTCTACCAAACCAGGCCTTCAAAAATGATACTCAAGCTTGAAGAAAGAACAAGCGTATCCAGGAGGACAGAAGGAAGTATAATACCACCAAATATAATATCAAACAATACGCTTACAAAATCCACTAAACATAAAAATGTCCAGATTAAAAATAATTTCCCCATATAACATTAATGTCAAATGGTATTAACTCACCGATTAAGAGACTAGATTACAAACTTGGATTAAAAACCACAATCAACAATCTGCCTTCAGGAACTCATCTCACCACAAAAGATAGGCACCATCCAAAAAATGAAAGGCTGGTCCAAAATCTTGCAAGCTAACGGAACCAGGAAACAGGCAGGGGTAGCAATTATGCTTTCAGACAAAGTGGACTTCAACCAAAGAAAATCATAAGAGACAGCATGGATACACATTTTAGTCACAGTACAATTCACCAGGAAGACTTCACAATACTGAACATGTATGCACCAATACGGGCCCCTCCACATTCATTAGAAAACTCTACAGTGTCTAAGCAAGAATCAACCTCCAAACGATAATTCTTGGGGACTTCAACACTGCCCTCTCTACATGGGATAGATCAACAGGTCAAAACTTAACAGAGACACTTGGAACTTATCAAACCCTGAAAGAAATAGACTTTACAGATCTCTATCGAACTTCTCTCACCACACATAGGAACTTTTCTCCAAAGTAGATCACATATTGGGCCACAAATGAATCTACACAAATACAAAAAGTTGAAATCTAACCTGTACCCTATCAGACACCATGGCCTAAAGCTGGACATCCACAACACAACAACACAGAAGAAATACACTACACTGGAAACTTAACACTATGATACTGAATGAGACTGGATTCAGGAAGAAATTAAAAAGGAAATTCAGATTCCTGAAAGCGAACAATGAAATACAACTTACTAAAGTCTTTGGGACACAATAAAGCTGTCCTAAGAGGTAAGTTCATAGCTTTAATGCCTACATCAAAAAATGGAAACATCAGAAATAAATAACTTAATGATGGAGCTTAGGCTTAGAAAACTAGAACAATCTGTCCCAAAAGAGTAGTAGAAGAGTGGAGATTAGCAAAATAAGGGGAGAAATATCTGAAATTAGGAAAGACTAGGAGAAATCAACTAGGCAAAAGCTGGTTCTTTGAAAAATCAATAAGATCGATATATCCCTAGCTAAATTAACCAAAAGCAAAGAGGGAAAACCCAAATTACCAAAGTTAGAAATGAACATGGAGTTATCACTACTGATACCCAAGAAACCGAGAATTATAACATCATATTTCAAAAACGTAGCTCTGTGCAGATTGACAACACAAAAGAGGGATGAATTCCTAAGTAAACACAACTATCCTAAATTGAATCAGGAAGTTGTGGATTTTAAATAGTCTTTAACATGAGGAAATTGAGGAAGAATCTCGAATCTTCCCACCAAAAAAATGTCCTGGACCAGAGTGATTCAGCACAGAGTCTACACGACATTTAAGAAGTTATATTACCAATACTCCTTAAACTATTCCATCAAATAGCAAAGGAAGGAATACTCCAAATTCCTTCTCATAACAGTTAATCGTTAATCCCAAAACCAATAAAGATCCACTTAAAAAAACTATAGGCCAATCTCTCGAGAACACAGATGCAAAGATTCTCAAAAGTCTTAGAAATCGGATTCAAAGACATATCAAAAAGATCATTCACAGGGACCAAGTAGGCTTTATCCCCGGCATACAAGTTTTGGTTCAAATACACAAATCAATAAATGTAATTCTTACAAACCAGTCCAAAGTCCAAGACCCCCTAATACTCCGTAGATACAGAAAAAGCTTTGACAAGATCCAACAGCCCTTCATGATCAAAATGCTAGAGACAGTAGGAATGGAAGGAACCTTTATCAAATATATAAAAGCTGTATACAACACGCACACAAGGATTATACTCAATGGGGAAAAACTGGAAGCATTCCCACCTTGATCGGAACTAGACAGGCTGTCCACTCTCACCATTCTATTCAATATTGTACTGAAGTCTTAGCTGAAGCCATAAGACAAGAAAGGACATAAGAGGGATTCAAATCGGCAGGAAGAAGTCAAGCTATTCCTATTTGCAGATGACATGATCTTATACCTGAGGGATCCCAACACTCCACCAGGAAGTTCCTGGAACTAACTGAGAAGTTCAGAGGGTGGCAGGATACAAAATAATGTACAAAAATGTGGCCTTCCTATATGCCCCGAATGAAAGAAGTAAAAAAGCCTTGAGAGAAACAATCACATTACTTAGCCCTAAAATAATGAAACCTTGGTATAAACCTAACCAAGGAGGTAAAAGACCTTACAATGAAAACTTTAAAACCCTGAGAAGAAATTGCAGAAGACACCAAAGTGGAAAGACCTCCCATGTTCCTGGATTGGCAGAATCAACATCATAAAAATGACATCCTATCAAGCAATATACAATTCAATGCTATACCAATTAAAATCCCAAAGCAATCTTTAAAGAAGTTGACAACAATCTCAAAATTCATATGGAGCACACAAAAGACCCAGGATAGCAAAAACAATCCTGAGTAACAAAACACTGCTGGAGGGCACCATACCAAACCTTAGTCTATACTACCAGTCCATAGTTTATAAAAACAGCCTGGTACTGGCTCCAAATGCACAAATCATGGATAGGGTTGAAGACCCAGAAGCCCACAAAATTACAGCCATTTGGTCTTTGACAAGGGACCCAAAATCCAATGGAAAAAGAACAGTATCTTCAAACAATGTTGCTGGCAAAACTGGATCTCCATATGTAGAAGATTTAAAACTGGACCCATCTTATCACCATGATACGACTTAAATCCAAATGGTCAAGGATCTTGATATAGCCAGAGACTATAAAAACCATAGGTGAAAGGTAGGGAACTCCTCGAACTGATTGGGCTAGGTCACAGTTCTAAACAGCATCCAATGGCACGTCACTGCTACCAACTCTCAACAGTTCGTCTTGTGAATTAAAGAGCTTCTGTTACGATAAAGCGATTGTAACTGAGCTCAAGGCAACCCACCGTGGGGGACTCTCCCCCCTATCTGTGGCTCTTTATCCACGGTGCACAGCTTGAACTAACCCCTGAACTAATGGCCCAATTAAAAATGGCCCTGGAACTTAAAAGAAACTACCAGGGATGAAATTAAAATGTCTAACAATATCTTAAAAACTGCACTTCCTTAGCCATCAGGGAATGCAAATCAAAAATTCCCTGAGATATCATCTCACCCCGGTCAGGATGGCAAAATCCACAATACAACAACAACAAGTGTTGGAGAGGTGTGGAGGAGGGGAACTCTCCTACATTGCTGGTGGGAATGCAGGGCATGCAGCCACTCTGGCGAGCCGTGGAGATTCTTAAAGAAATAAGATGAGTGAAATGCCATATGACCTGCTCGTATCCACTTGGGAATACACCCCCATACAGCAGACATTACCCTCGATGCACAAGTGTGACCATGTTCATAGCCGCCACTGTTACAACAGACAAAGTCATGGAATCAACCCAAAGTTCAACAGTTGACGAGTGGATAAGGAACTGTGGTACATCTATACAATGGAGTTCTATTCAGCCATCAAAAATGATGAATTACTGGAATTTGCCGGGAAATGGATGTTATTAGAAACAATTATATTAAGTGAAGTATCCCAGACCCAGAAAATTAATTGCCATATGTACTCCCTTATAGGTGGCTCTAGTACCAAAACCACCACAACCTAGAGATACTCAAAGATAAAATCTCTGTAATATCTACAGTAATTGCAAGATTAGAATAGGAGGGATGGGGTAGGAGGGCCACACCAGAAACAGGAGAGGGGACCATGGTACAGCAGAGAAAATTGGCCTCCATCAAGGACTGCAGTAAGTATGGACATCTAGTTAAGTTCACAGACTTTTGTTCCTGGCATTTCATAACTGAGGGGTATGATCTCACCCGAAGGGGAGGGCATGTCTGGCAGATAAAAGTAACCATTTTGCAAATGGGGATTGACCCCTCCTTCACTGTGATTCCTACTTTTATTACATCTACCTTTCATATATCGTCTTATAACAAGACTCTAGTTTAACCTGGTTTTATCTCTGGCCAGGGGGTGACATCCAATAATCCATCAGGATGGAGTGAAGGCATTGCAGGAGCAGCAAAACTGCAAAGAAAATCAACAAACCATAATCCCGAACTTCAGAGATTCTATATCAACCACCTAGACGTTAGGCCAGCCTAATCTCTCCCATCCTGAACCTCAGGGAAATTTGGGAAGAGGGGGCATAAGATTGTAAGACCACAAGGATGGGAGGAGCAATGATATGCAGATACTCACACAATTAGGGTCGAAGCATCATAATTGGTACTTTCTATGCTTGCGCAATGTCAAATACACTATTGACCCCACAAAGATAGCATGTGGCTAAAGGCACGACATCCTGGAGGCAAGGGGATTGACAGCCACAAGTAGGTGTTCCTAATGCTTAAGGGGAACACAGGAAGGGTTTCTGGAAAATGGCAAATTGCGTCCTTCGTACGTCATCAGAGAGGAGGGCCCAGAGGAGCAGTATGGCATGCACATTAAAGGATTTTCCGGGGAATCGGGGGGAAGGCACTGGGGGAGGGGGAGGGAAAGGAGGAGGGGAGGGGGAGCACGGGGGGATCGGGGGAAGGAGCGAGGGGGTGAGGGAACCGGTGTACCATGTTAAGTTTGTATGAGCAGAAATAATAATAAAAAAGGTTTAAAAAATCAGTTTACTGTTTATAAATAACATTAATAATAAAAAAGGATGGGGGTAGGGCTCTGGACTCCTCTGGCAGCTCAGACCAGGGCTGGTCTGGCACCCTTAGCCCAGATCTCAGTCTCCGGGTTGAGAATGAAGGATGTCGAGGTGGCTTGAGAGCTGTCTCATTCTTCTCTTAATAGAGATTTTTTTTAAAAAAGCTTTCAATCCCTGTCAGAAGCAGGTTGACTTCTGAGCCTAACAAAATGAGAGAATTTAACTTAATGCTGCTCCCGTATTTGAAGGAGAGAGAGAGAGAAAAAAAAAAAAAGGTAGCTAGGAATATACATCGCTCCATGGAAGCCGTGAGGGCTACGAAGTCACAGGACAGCACAAAAGGACCAGCATTCTCGCATTATTTGCGATGATTCTGAGCGGCCGAATAAGCAGACGCTAAATAGTCTAAACAACTGTTTCATAGAGAAACTTCTACAACAGCATAACGCAGAATGATAGCTAGTGATGAGCGTTTCATGATGCTCACGCGTGCTATATTAATGGCCTTCAAACTTTTGAAGATGACAATTTGTTAGATGGTAACACAGCCGTTTGTGTTCTTGAATGTTACAAAATTTTTTGATTGTGTAAAAATCTTACTGCAATTATTTTGTTTACACACTATGCTCTTGAAGTGGACAACAAAATGGAGCTATGAGCTAACATGCTTCTGAGGAACTCTTGCTGGCTCACAGAGCTTATAGGTGGCAGAGCTAGAATTTAAGTTTAGAACCTTCTGACCACCAAAACAAAAGTCAAGGAATTTCTTTTCTATGCCATTCAAAATGAAAATTGATATCTTCCCAGTCTTCCTTGTTGCTGTATTTTGCTCAGCAGGTAGTATAACTGGAAACCAGACTGGCATTTGATAGTCAAGCCTCTTGAAAGTTTTCCATTTTTCTCTTGAGCTTGTGAATTAACACACTTGCAGATCATACTTCCACATATTCTGAAATCTATAAAAGGCAGCAGGAGCTTTGTCTTACATGCTTTTCATGGTTTAGCTATTAAAAATCAAGTGGTTTTATTTGTCCATCCTACTATCAGTGTGCTAGAGTTGTGACAGGTCCAATATGGATCATCTCTTCTTACCTTCCATTTCTTCCTTTCTCTCTTTGGAGTTCAAATCTAGGGCCTGGTTCATGTTTGACAAGGGCACCACTGAGCTACTCACCAGCCCTATATGCTGATTTCTTGGCTGGGGAACATACTTTGATAAACCTCTCAGGACTGCATGCTATATGAAGTAGAAATTTACTTAAAAAGGTTGTGCTGACAAAGAATTAAGCGCCGTATGTACTCCCTAATAGGTGGCTCCTAGTACCAAACCCACTTAGAGACACTCAAGGATAAACCTCTGTAATACCTACAGCAATTGCAAAGATTATGAACAGGAGGGATGGGGTAGGAGGGCCCCACCAGAAACAAGAGAGAGGGGACCATGTTACAGCAGAGAAAAAGGCCCATCAAGGACTTGCAAGTAAGTAAGAGAACATCTTGTTAAGTTCACAGACTTTCCTTCCTGATCATTTGCAACTGATGGGGTATGATCTTACCAGAAGGGAGGGCATATAGTCTGGCAGATAAAAGTAACGCAGTTGGTCAAATGGGTGATTGACCCCTCCCTCACCTCATACTTTTATTACTCTACCTTTGAATATACTCTTATAACAAGACTACTTTACAGATTTTTATCTCTGGCCAGGGGTGACATCCAATACCCATCAGTGAATGGAGTGAAGGGCATATGCAGGAGCGCAAAAAAGAAAAAAAAAATCACAACCATAATCCGAACATTAGAGACTCTATATCAACCACCTGGAACTAGGCCAGCCCTAAGCGCTCCCCAGCCGGAACGCCCTGCAAGGGAAATTTTTGGAAGAGGGGCGGTAAGATTGTAAGACCCAAGGATGGGAGGAGCAATGATATGCAAGATACTCCACACAAGTTAGGGTCGAAGCAATCATAATTGGACTTTGCATGCCCTGCGCAATGTCCAACACATTATTGACCTCACAAAGTCTAGCATGGGCTAAAGGCACCAAGATCCTTGGAGGCTAGGGGTTGACAGCCACAGTAGTGTTCCTATGCTTAAGGGGAACATAGGAAAGGGTTCTGGGAAATGCCACTGGGTCCTTGCACCTCATTGGAGAGGAGGACCCAGAGGAGAGTTTGGCATACACATTAAAGGATGCTCCGGGGATGGGAGGGGGAGGCACTGGGAGATGGGGAGGGAGGGGGAGGGGGAGAGGAGGGGGGCACAGGGGGGGAGGGGTGGAGGGAGGGAGAGGACCGGTGTACCTGTTAATTTTGTATGAGTGGAAATAAAAAAAGGTTGTGCTGAGAACTATTAAAATTGAATATTTGAGTGAGCTTGTAATAAAAGGATAATAAAATCTTTAAAATTAAAAACTGGTGGAAAAGATGACTAAGAAAACACATATATTTCAGGCATTGTTTGCTTTCTTAAATTATAGTATACAACAACAAATATAATAAACTGAGCTCACTAAATGATGTCTATATATTAAACAATGTTAACTTGCTTTTAGAAAATGTGAACAAATATGTCCATCTTACAAATAAGAGATCATAAATAAAAAGCTTATGACTATATATTATATTATTTTATATATTATATTTATATATATTTATGTATATAAATTTAACTTAGAGAAAATGTAAAAAAATTGAAGTTAATCCCCAGTTTAACTAATATAACTCTATTGTTTACTTGGTTCTCTCTCCTTCTGTGATAGTTAAGCCTGGGTGTCAACTTGACACACTCAGTATTAACTAAGTTGGGCTGAGACCACCTCTGGAAAGGATCAACTGAGACTACTTGAAAGGATTATACACACCCCAGATCCTATCAGAACCTCCAAAGCTCTCAAAGGATTCTCCCAATACTGCATCATATAAAAAGGAGCCACCAAGGAGAACGGATGCCTTTCTTGCAGCTGTGCTAGGAATCGTTCTTTCTTCCGGCCGCCTGGTTTCTTTGACCTTCTAGCCTTCGACTAGACTAACTCTAGGAGTTCTCCAGCCTTCCGCCATCACCCACTTGACTACCGAACTGAGCAGCTAGTTATTGGCAGCCATCGTTGGACTACCTTGGCTACTGGACTACCTCAGCCTTATCTGTAAGCCAACTCAATAAATTTCATATATATATTCATTCTGTGAATTCCATGACTCTAGAGAACCCTAACTAATACAGAAATTGGTACCGGAAGTGGTTCTAGAGAAACAGAATTGTAAGAATGAATTTTGCTGGCAAGCTTTGTGATATCTGGAGTTGGCTTTTTGACCCAGTGGAACCTCCAGCGACTAAAGACTCCCCTAGTGGCATGAAGAGCACTGCAACCGTTTGGAGTGAACTGTTTCTAGAACTGGTAAAAGTAGGTGTGTTGGACAGTCTTGATGTCCCTCTTGCGAGGATTGAGAATCTCAGCGATTCTGTATATGAAACTTTAGATAAAATGAGTAAGAATAAGGAAAATGATGATGCTGGCTGGTTGTTTCTAGCATCTCTCATTAAACTACAAATGGAAAAGGAAGACCTCAGAGAGGAAAATATCCAACTCAGAAAGTGCGTAAACAGGGCTAGAGAGGTGGCTCAGGGGTTAAGCCTCTGCCTTGCAGGCGGAAGGTCCTGAGTTCGGATCCCAGATCCCACGTATAGACGCCAGGCGGAAGCGGGGGCGGCCTGCTCTTCTGGTCCTGGTAGGGCGGAGCCTGTGAATCCCGGGGCAGAAGGAGGTGGAGGCGTCCATGGTGGTTCGCGAATTCGTCCGTGGTTCTACGCACACACGCACACATGCACGCACGCACATGCGCACAGTTGAATAAATAATAATAATAAAAATTGAAAAAAGAAAGTGCATAAACAACTTAGAAGTTTCTAAGTGTGCCCTAGAGGAGAATCTTTTCTCCAGTAGCAGTAGGGCTCAAATTGCTGAAAATCAAACCCAAACTTTGATTAGTAGAGTGGCTGAGTTACAATGTAAATTAAATTCCCAGCCTTGAAAGCTGTCGGCGGTTAAAATAAAAGCACCGATTGGCAAAGAGTGAGATCCTGAAAAGTGGGATGCTGATGTGTGGGAAGACCAAACTGATGATGAAGACCTCCAACCCTCACATTTTGATGGATTTATTTCGCCTGAGGAAATAGTTGCCCCTACGTCAGCAGAAAATGAATCCCCACCCCCACCCTCTACAGAAGTGCTGTTTTCACCTTTGCCACAAAGAAAATACTGAAGTTACAGCACGCCCACCTTGATTGCTTCCAGGCCTATAACTAGGCTCAAGGCTAAACAGGCTCCTAAAGGTGAAATAGAAAGTGTGGTCCATGAGGAGGTGCGCTATACCCCTAAAGAACTCCATGACTTTTCTAACATAAGCAGCGGTCTGGGGAATATCCCTGGGAATGGATTGTAAGGCTATGGGATACTGGTGGAAGAAGTATAAAACTGGATAAAAGTGAGTTCACAGAAGTGGGCCCATTGAGTAGAGATTCTAGGTTTAACACTGCTACTCATAGAGTTAAAAATGGTGCCAAGAGTTTATTTGAGTGGGTAGCTAAAGTATTTATTAAAGTTTGGCCTTCTGAGAAGGAATTAGAGATTCCAGATATTACTTGGTTTAGTGTTGACGATGGGATTAAGAGGCTCAGCGAAATTGGTATGCTTGACTGTATACGTTCTTTAAAGTCCAATTCTCAATGGCAGAATCCAGATGACATGCCTTTTACCAGAAATGTACTTAATAAATCGGGGAGAGGGGCAGCACCAAATATGAAGGCTCCTATCATTGCTCTTCTCCTGGTTCCAGACCTAACAATGGGAGATGCTGCCGCCCAGTTGGAAGACTTAAATTCAGTGGGCCTAGGTGGATCAAGGAGTAGTAGGGGGCAAGTGGCAGCATTGAATCGCCAATGGCAAAGTAAGTGTACTAACCATAATGTGCAGCATAGACAGAACAGTACTTATGAGGGCTTAGACCTTTGGCATTGGCTAATTAACCATGGTGTCCCCAAAAGTAAAATAGATAAGAAGCCTACAAAGTTCTTATTTGACCTGTACAAGCAGAAAAATTCTAACAGAAATGAAGGAAAAGCTGGCTTTACTCGTAGCAGCAGAGAATCACGGCCTGTCAACGAATTTCCAGACTTGAGCCAGTTTACAGATCCAGAACCTCTTGAATGAAGGGGAGGCCGGGTCCCTTTAAGGAAGGACCTTGGCACCATAGTAAAAAGCTTTAATATTAGTCTTTCTCCTGTCCTTCCACAAAAGGACCTAAGGCCTTTCACTAGAGTAACTGTGCATTGAGGAAAAGGAAATAATCAGACATTTTGGGGTCTACTAGATACTGGGTCTGAGTTGACATTGATTCCAGGAGACCCTAAAAAGCATTGTAGGTCTCCAGTTAAAGTAGGGGCATATGGAGATCAGGTGATTGATGGAGTTTTAGCTAATGTTCGACTCACAGTAGGTCTAGTAGGTCCAGTAGGTCCCCAAACTCATCCAGTGGTTATTTCCCCAGTGCCAGAATGTATAATTGGAATAGATATACTTAGAAGTTGGCAGAACCCTCACACTAGTTCCTTGAAATGTGGAGTAAGAGCCATTGTGGTTGGGAAGGCCAAATGGAAGCCTTTAGAATTGTCTCTACCAAGGAAAATAGTGAATCAGAAACAGTATCATATCCCTGGAGGAATTACAGAAATCAGTGCCACCATCAAGGACTTGAAGGATGCAAGGGTGGTGGTTCCTACCACCTCTCCTTTTAATTCTCCCATTTGGCCTGTGCAGAAGACAGATGGATCATGGAGAATGACAGGCGATTATCACAAACTTAATCAAGTCGTGACTCCAATTGCAGCTGCTGTACCAGATGTGGTTTCATTGCTTGAGCAGATCAACACATCTCCTGGTACTTGGTATGCAGCCACTGATCTTTTTTTTTTTTAATTTTTATTATTATTTATTCAATTGTGCGTGTATGCATATGTGCATGTGTGTGTATGTATGTGTGTGTATATGTATGTATGTGTGTGTAGAACCACGGACGAATTCGGGAACCACCATGGACGCCTCCACCTCCTTCTTGTTTACTCTGCCCCGGGATTCACAGGCTCTGCCCTACCAGGACCGGAAACGCAGGCCGCCCCTACTTCTGCCCTATACGTGGGGTCTAGGATCCGAACTCAGGACCTTCCGCCTGCAAGGCAGAGGCTTAACCCCTGAGCCACCTCTCCAGCCCCTGCAGCCACTGATCTTGCAAATGCTTTTTTTTCCATACCTATTCATAAAGATCATCAGAAGCAATTTCAGTTGGCAAGGCCAGCAGTATACATTTACAGTGTTGCCTCAAGGGTATATTAATTCTCCAGCCCTATGCCATAACTTGGTTCACAGAGATCTTGATCGCTTGTCTCTTCCACAAGGTATCACACTAGTCCATTATATAGATGATATTATGCTGATTGGACCAAGTGAGCAGGTAATAGCAACATTTTGGATTTGTTGGTAAGGTATATGCGCAACAGAGGATGGGAAATAAATCCAACCAAAATCCAAGGACCTTCTACTTCAGTAAAAATTTTAGGAGTTCAGTGGTGTGGGGCATGTAGAGATATCCCCTCTAAGGTAAAGGATAAGTTGTTGCACCTGGCCCCTCCCACCACTAAGAAAGAAGCACAACGTTTGGTGGGCCTGTTTGGATTTTGGAGGCAGCACATTCCTCACTTGGGTATGTTACTTAGGCCCATATACTACGTAACTCGGAAAGCTGCCAGCTTTGAGTGGGGCCCAGAACAAGAGAAGGTTCTTCAGCAGGTTCAAGCTGCTGTACAGGCTGCCTTGGCACTTGGACCATACGATCCAGCAGACCCAATGGTATTGAAAGTGTCTGTTGCAGATAGAAATGCTGTTTGGAGTCTCTGTTAGGCTCCCATAGGTGAATCACAGAAGAGACCCTTGGGATTTTGGAGCAAGGTCCTACCATCATCTGCAGACAATTACTCTCCTTTTGAGAAACAACTCTTGGCTTGTTATTGGGCCTTAGTGGAAACTGAACGTCTGACAATGGGTCACCAAGTTACCATGCGACCTGAGTTACCCATCATGAGTTAGGTGCTATCTGACCCAGCAAGCCATAAAGTTGGACGGGCACAGCAGCAATCTATTATCAAATGGAAATGGTACATATGAGACAGGGCCCGAGCGGGTCCCGAAGGCACAAGTAAGCTGCATGAAGAAGTTGCCCAAATGCCTATGGTTCCCCAGCCTGTTGCAATGCCTGTTCCCAAGCATGCACCTATGGCCTCCTGGGGTGTGCCCTATGATCGGCTGACTGAAGAAGAAAAGACTAGGGCCTGGTTTACAGATGGTTCTGCTCGATATTCAGGTGCCACCCAGAAGTGGACAGCTGCAGCGCTACAACCCCTTTCTGCAACAACCCTAAAGGACACTGGAGAAGGGAAATCTTTGCAGTGGGCAGAACTTCGGGCAGTGCACATGGTTGTACACTTTGCCTGGAAGGAAAAATGGCCAGATGTGCGACTGTATACTGATTCATGGGCTGTAGCCAATGGTTTGGCAAGATGGTCAGAGACTTGGAAGGAACATAATTAGAAAATTGGTGAGAAAGACATCTGGGGAAGAAGCATGTGGATAGATCTCTCCCAATGGACAAAGGACACAAAGATATTTGTGTGTCATGTAAATGCTCATCAAAAGAGGACATTGGCAGAAGAAACATTCAATAATCATGTGGATAAGATGACCCATTCTGTGGATAGTCAGCCTCTTTCCCCAGCCATTCCTGTTATTGCCCAATGGGTCCATGAACAAAGTGGACATGGTGGCAGAGATGGAAGTTATACATGGGCTCAACAACATGGACTTCCACTCACCAAGGCTGACCTGGCTACAGCTGCTGCTGAGTGCCAAATCTGCCAGCAGCAGAGACCAACTCTGAGTCCCTGATATGGAGCCATTCCTCGGGGTGACCAACCAGCAACGTGGTGGCAGGTCAACTACATTGGACCACTTCCAAGATGGAAAGGGCAGTGCTTTGTTCTTATTGGGATAGATACTTATTTTGGCTATGGATTTGCCTTTCCTGCACATCATGCTTCTGCCAAGACTACCATCCAGGGACTTACAGAATGACTTATCCACCATCATGGAATTCCACACAGCATTGCTTCTGACCAGGGAACTCATTTCACAGCTAAAGAAGTACGGCAGTGGGATCATGACCATGGAATTCATTGGTCTTACCATGTTCCCCACAATCCTGAAGCAGCTGGCTTGATAGAAGGGTGCAATGGCCTTTTAAAGGCACAATTACAGCGTCAATTAGGTGGTAATAGTCTGGAGGGATGGGACAGAATTCTCCAGAAGGCAGTATATGCCTTAAACCAGCATCCAATATATGGTACTGTGTCTCCTATAGCCAGGATTCACGAGTCCAGGAATCAAGGGGAGGAAATAGGAATAGCTCCTCTTACTATCACTCCTAGTGACCCATTAGGAAAATTTTTGTTTCCTGTTCCCATGAGCCTGTGTTCTACTGGCTTAGAAGTTTTGGGTCCAGAGCAGAGAATGCTTCTGCCAGGAGACACAGCAACTATTCCTTTGAATTGGAAGCTAAGGCTTCCTCCTGGTTATTTTTGGACTTCTGATGCCCTTGAGTCAACAGGCTAAGAAAGGAATAACAGTGTTAGGAGGGGTGATTGACCTAGACCACCAAGGGGAAATTGGATTGATTCTACATAATGGTGGTAAGGAAGAGTATGTCTGGAGTGCAGGAGATCCACTAGGGCATCTCTTGGTATTATCATGTCTTGTGATTAAGGTCAATGGGAATTTACAGCAACCCAACACAGGAAAGACAGTAAATGGTCCAGATCCTCCAGGAATGAACGTATGGGTAACCCCTCCAGGTAAAGAGCCAAGACCTGCGGAAGTACTTGCTGAAGGTGGAGGAAATACAGAATGGGTAGTAGAAGAAGGTAGTTATAAATACCACCTAAGGCCACATAACCAGTTACAGAAATGAGGATTATAATTGCCATGAGTGCTTCTGGTTTAGACTGTCAAGAATAGACTGGTGCATGGACACATACTCTAAGAAGATATTTATATTATATAATGTAATGTTAATCTGTAGTTATGAGATGAAATATTGTAAACTACATTATGATATTGTGTTATGGGACACTAAGGCTAAGCATTTCTCAAGGGGCATTGTCATTAATCTTGTAAAAATAATGCGTGTATGGTTGTACGTGGATAGCTATATTATGTTAGGTGGAATTATGAATCTTACTGCTTTTATTTGGAGATTTTTTAATGGCCTAAGGAAATGTGATTTGGTGTCAAGTTGAAAAGGGGTGGACTTGTGATAGTTAAGCCTGGGGGTGCCAACTTGACACACTCAGTATTAACTAAGTTGGGCTGAGACCACCTCTGGAAAGGATCAACTGAGACTACTTGAAAGGATTATACACACCCCAGATCCTATCAGAACTCCAAAGCTCTCAAAGGATTCTCCCAACACTACATCATATAAAAAGGAGCCACCAAGGAGAACGGATGCCCTTCTTGCAGCTGTGCTAGGAATCGTTCTTTCTTCCGGCCACCCGATTTCTTTGACCTTCTAGCCTTCGACTAGACTAACTCTAGGAGTTCTCCAGCCTTCAGCCATCACCCACTTGACTACCAAACTGAGCAGCTAGCTATTGGCAGCCATCGTTGGACTACCTTGGCTACTGGACTACCTCAGCCATATCTGTAAGCCAACTCAATAAATTTCATATATATATATATATATATATATATTCATTCTGTGAATTCCATGACTCTAGACAACCCTAACTAATACACCTTCCTTTTCTAGCATACCTCAGGCAGTAAGGCAAAACTGCTCTTCATCTGGCTCATTTTAGAAACTCTAAGCCCTTTGACTTAGATATTTTTCTTTTTATTGCCATGTGTAGATATGTGTGTGTGTGTGTGTGTGTGTGTGTGTGTGTGTGTGTGTGTGCGCGCATGCATGTGTGCGAGGGCACTGTGTGTGCCTGTAGAGGTCCAAGAAAAATCATACTGGTTTGCTCTACTTCCTTATTGGTTGGCTCTGGGGTTTCCCATGCTCCACCTTCTGGGACGGGAAGTGCAAGTCACCTGGAGTTTTTATATGGAATCTCGGATCTGAACCCAGGTCCTTCTGCTTTTGAAGCAAAGGCCTAACCCCTGTGCCATCTCCCCAACCCCTGATTTAAAAATTTTTTTGGAATACAAAATTTTATTTCTTGAAATCAAAAGTATTTTTTTTGTGATTTCATCTTTTGTGTGAATTTCAGAATTTAAAATCTGAAGCTTGGAAATGATGGTACTGAATCTTTATGTTATAGTGTGTGCATTTCTTAAAAAGAGGAAAAGATGGGTTAAATACTAAAATAAAGAAAATACAAACCATCAAATTCTTTCTAAAAGAAATAAGGGTAGAAATATTTTATTGGGAAAAATATTTCTGGCTAACGAAAACAAAACTGTTCAAATTTTAGGAAAAAATTATAGAATGGGGGATTAGGAATGGGAAGGGGAGGGGGGACTGGGAGAAGGGGAGGAAGAGAAGGGAAGGGGCAAGACTGGGAGGGAGTAAGGGGATTCAGGGAGGGGTGGAGGGAGGGAGGGGAATGGGGTATCTATCAACTTTATATGAGTGGAAGAAATAAATAAAAAAATAAAAAATAAAAATAAAAAATTAATACATAATAGGAGAAAAATATGTTCCGACCAAACAAATTCACAAAAAATTGTATCAATTTGACTTCTTTAATGAAACCATTCAAATAAACCAAACTTGCTTTTGTTGAAAAAAAATTGTATCAATTCATGACAACCCTTAAATCTCTCTTAGTAAATTAAATATGGGATGAAAATACTTTAGCCTGTAAAACACAAACACACAAAAGAATACTTAATAGTAAAAGCATTTCTATTTTATATTTTATCTTTCATATTGATGATGAGAAAAATGATATAAAATTATTTGAAAAAGTTGTCAGCTTTCAACAGGAGTTTTGCTACTTCTAGGAAGGATGTTAAAAATCTGTAAGGGTAGGGTTGTTACAATGACTGGGGGGGTATTATTGATGAGGCAAATAAAGTCAAGGAGATACTGTAGCAATAGCAAAGTAAGTTAACATAAATGTCAAATGTAAATTAGATCAAATGCAGTTCTCTCTGTTGTCATCTCCTATCTTTACCTATGCCACTACACACACTGGCCTTCATAACTGTTTCTCAAAACATTCTAAGGATGATCTTTAGCTTTTCTCGTAGCCTAGAACACTATCCTTCCAAATTAACTCTGACCTCATTCATAATATTGTTCAAATATACCTTCTCAAAGAGACGTCTCTAACTATTAATTAGCACTGCATTTTAATATAAGCTTCAGATCCACCATCCCACCCTTTAGTCTCACCACTGGTAACCTCCCTTTAATACCATCCATCCTTTTATATAATCCTTACCATTTTCTATATTATCTATCATCTGTCTGTCTGTCTGTCTATCCGTGTGTAGGTGTGGTTATGTGCATGTGTGTGGATATGTGTAGAAGAAGACTGTCTAGTATTTTTATATAGGATGCCTGAAGTCAGGTTCTTTTGCTTCTGAGGTAAAGATTTTAACTCCTGAGCCATCTCTCTAGTCCACAATTTATCTATTTATTCTACCTATGGTTTGTTTCATTATTTTTCATGATGCTATACAAAGTATAAACCTTGGTGTCCATTGACACTTTTCTACCTATGCAGAATGTTTAGAAACTTCTATAGCAATTCAAGACATTGACAGCAATTTTAATAAGCCTTTTGGAAGTATTAGTGTGAAATATATTAAAAGTTATAAAATTCAGTCTTTGGAGTTCGATCTCCAGATCCCCTCCCTGTAAAAAAGAGAATCAACCTCTCAAAAATGCCCTCTGACCTTCACACACACACAGCATGTGTGCCATAAAGACTTATATACATGCAGATAAGAAATTTCAAACTGGGTATTTTGCTTTAGACCTTGAAAAGAATTCTCTAGTATATAAATCCTATAAGAACAAGTAGCTTATTTGCCTTGTACATGTATCCTCATTACCAAGAAAAGTGTCTGACTAAAAATAAGTGTTCAACAAATGAAATCTCATTTACAGTGTAATAAAATACAAAGAGACTACTAAAATACAGCAATTTTGTTGCACAGCAGGGTGAACACAGACAAGAATAATGAAATGCATATTTCCAAAAACTAGGAGAATTTTGAAAGTTTGTATAATAAGAACAAATGAAAAAATATTCTTAGCCTGATTCAAATTTTTTGTATGACATTTTTCTCTGAACAAATAGCTATGATTTTTGTCTTGAGAACATTTAGATCACACATTTTGACCACTGATGCCACCTCAGAGACAGACAGTATGAAGAAGGTCATTGCACTCTCACCTGGGACGCTGACATTACTTGCAGTGTCTCCCCAGCCATTACAATGATTCTGTCTTAATTACATGTGCACTCACATGTTCTAGGAGCCTTGCAGTCTGGGGGAGGTACTAGGGTATATAGGCTGAGAAAGGTTAATTGAGGAAGGAGTCCATCTATGCAGCCATGGGGAAGCTATCAGCCACACTGGGGTGGGTGTCTGGTGATGTAACTGCTTTTGAGTTGTCCCTGCTCTTGTCGGTAACCCTCACCCCTACTCTAAGTAACCCTAGTAAACTCAATGGTTCACCAAATTGGATCTTGCTGTAATCATTTGGTCTGTCATGGAACACCTATCTGGGTAGAAAGTTGGTTGTGTGGTGTCTCCCCAAGAAAAGTGTCCACGCAGCAAAATATTGCATTGCATGATACTCCATTAACATATACAATTTGCATGTTTTTAAGAGACAAGATAAAGAAGTAATTAAAAAGTAAATATGAGTGACACAACAAAACCATTAAAGCAAGGTATTGGCATAAAACTACACATTAAACCAATGGAATAGAACAGAAGACCTCAGGGCTAGAACCATCTGATTTCTCAATAAAGGTGCCAAAAACATAATTTAGAGAAACGACAGCTTCTCTAACAAATGGTGCTGGGAAAAACAAGAATGAAGAATGAAGGCTGAACCTAGAGCTCTGTTTCTCACCCTGCACAAAAATCAATTCAAAATGGATCAATGACTTTCATGTAAGACCTGAAAACTCAGAAACTGCCAGAAAAAGCACAGAGAAAACACTCAAATATAGGATTATAATAGCTCAATAAATAATTACAATAATAGATAAATTGAACTGCATGAGATTAAAAAACTACTGTATAGCAAAGGAAACTATTAGCAGATAGGAGACTGTCAAATAGAAAATTCTTTGCCAAGTATATATCCAACAGGGGATTAATATTCAGATTATCTGAAAACAACACAAAAATTGAACTTCAAACAAGCAAGTAATTCAATCAATAAATGAGCAAATGAACTAGATAGGCAAGGAGCCAATAACTACATGAAATAAAAAAACTGTTCAATTTTTTCAGTCATCAAGGAAATTCAAATAAAAATTTTACAGATCCTATTTCAATCCAGTCATAATGGCTAACATCAAAAACAAACAAATGAACAACAATAAAGTACTGGCAAGGATGGAGGGAGAACTCTTATATACTATTAGTAGAAAGGTAAATAAGCTAAATTATTATGTAAGTATAAAAATAGGAGTATAATATTATTTCAGCAATACAATTCTAGCACTACCATACTTGGGAAGAGATCAAACAAATCAATGACAACATACCACAGAATTACCTGCACATCTATGTTTACCTTGGTACTATTCATGATAGCCAAGTTATGGAATCAATTTAGATGACCATCAACAGATAAATGGATAAAGAAAACATGACACATACACAGTGTTATTCAGCCATAAAAAAAAACTCTAAGTTTTGCAGGAAAACAAATGGAACTAGAGGCCACTGTGTGAAGTGAAATAAGCCAGATTCACAAAACAACTATTACATATTTTTCTCATATAGGGAATCTTTAAAAGAAAAAGACATGGAAAAAAAAAGAAAAAGACATGAAAGTAGAAAGAGAACTATTAGGGACTATAAAGGGTGGAAAGTAAGAAGAAATAAATGTGGGTAATGGTAGAGGTAAGCTCAATCAAAGTGCCTTATATACATGCATGAAAATATAAGGAAATCCAGCATTTTATGCAATTTGTGTATACTAATAAATATTTCAATTATACTTTTATTAACCAGAAATAATCATTGCTATTTTTCAATTTTTCCATTATTTTGTAGTTTACATTTTTTTCTGTGTACCGTATTAAGAATTTTTCTATACTACCTTCTAATGATCACCATTCTATTGCATGACTGTGTCACAAATAACTTTTCTCTTGTTTGGCCACAAAGATAATTTCTATATTTTCTCCTTATAAATAATGCTGTAAGAAAACAGTACAGTGACACAAATAAGTTACAGCCTCCTTGTGACACAAATAAGTTACAGCCTCCTTAGAGGATAGAAAATCTGAGCTGGCAATAGTGGAAGAGGACAGAAAGAACATCTGGGGCAAGATGAATGAGGCCAGCTTAGGGAGTCTAATTTTAGAATGTTTCATTGGCATATAATTATTGGTGAATCATAGGATGAAAGAAGATGAATTAGATATATGAGTTGAAGAGGTAGATGAGGGCAGACTAGTGGAGGGTCTTGAAGAACTTCCCCTGTAGGGCCTTGAAAGGAGCAGGACTTGAATTCAAGTGAAGATTTCCACAATGAGGGCTGGAGAGATAACTCAGAGGTTAAGCCTGTGCCTCACAAGCAGAAGGACCTAAGTTTGGATCCCGGATCCCATGGCAGCTATCTGTCCTTTCATTCCTGGAAGGCAGAGTCTGGGAATCCCCAGAGTGAAACTAAAAAAAGGAGGTAGAAGTAATCCAGGATGATTCCTGAACTCATCCTTTGGGTCTTCATAGGCACCAAAATGTATAATACTGAAAAAAACTTAGACATATCCTATACAGGGGGGGGAAAGAGAGAGAGAGAGAGAATGAATAAGAAAAACTTCCTTGAGATCCTCCTACCAGAAGTTATAGTTAATTTTTAAAAAATTCCCAATAACATGTGTATGATACTACCTAATGAGCTGTTAGTCATAGAGGTCTCTAAAGTCTCTAAACCTGTGTATGTTTTTGTTGTTGTTCTTGGTTGTCTTCTAGAACCTAATATTAAGACCTTATTGCTTGAAAACACTGCACAAGTGGACCACAGGACATGGATAAAACTAGCTGGGATGGACCTGGAAATTTGGCAATCACAGTATCACCCACTTGCGAATGTTGCAAGCTACAATAGCAACTACTCTGGAAAGAGGTGACTATTACTGCAATAATGGCACGAATGGAATGACGGTAATAAGCTATTTTGTGATTTGATTCAAGGCCCACTCTTTTGATAGGGAATACATGCCTGGAACCCATGAAGGAGAGATCATAGGCCCAGGAAGAAACAAACTACTAAGGTTTAGCTATAAATATCTGACAGTAAACTGCCATCTAAACACTTAACATTTTACCCATAAGATTAGAGATGCTCTCAGCATTCAACCATGAAGCATCCATTTGCAATGCAAATGTTTAATACAAAGAATTGTGACCAGTAAAAATGCAGAGAATTAGTGACTGTGAACTCTCAGTCCTAAACAGGACATCAAAATCACATCCTACACTGAAGTTCAGGGCATTTCACAGAAGAGGGTGAAAGAATATAAGAGGGTGTAAGAATATAAGAGCCTGAGAGTGGGAGGGGGCTGTCAGTCAGCATTCTCTGGTTATGGTAGGGCTGCTACAAGAATTCACTGCAGCTCTATCTACTTCACAAGATTGAACAAGATTTTGTCTGTCAACATTTCAACCATGAGACTGAGGAAAGATGTCAAAAGGCACTTTACCTCTCTGAGAAACTATTGAAGGTTAGTGCCAGACAGGAGTAGGTGAGATACTTTCCTCACTGATTTATCCACTGATAAGTCATCTATATCTCAGCAAGTATTCAAGTACTTGCCCATATAGGCATACCAGATGAAACCAAGTAGACCATACAAGCAAAAAGATGTGAAAATATGAGGGAGACTGGCTGGAAAGGACAAAGTATTTAGTGAGAAATGAGTGGGGGATTGAATATTATGTTACATGGTAATAGGAAGGGGTGAAAATGACATAAAGTCATTGTATTCATGTATGAAAGTTTCAAACATAAAAAATTAAAAATATAAGTTCTGAGTAAAACATACTCCAAGGATATATCATGTACAATGACACATTTCAGATATTAAAACAAATAGGCTAAAAGAATAGAAAGGTAAACATTTATATAGTGTGGCTACACTGGTTTTTCTATTTGTATACAAGAGAGCACTTTTGTGTGTGCACCTGTGAAGTTTTAAGGTTGATAGCAAGAATCATCCTGGATTGCTCTACCTCCTTATTGCTTTGCTTTGGTGTTTCCTAAGCTGTGCATTCCAGGCCACCACCATATCTGTCCAGCATTTTTACATGGAATCTGGAGATCCAACCTCAGGTCTTTCTGCTTATGAAGCAAAGACTTTAACCCTTGAGCCATCTCCCCAGTCCCTACACTTATATTTAATATCAGCAAAATGGATGGCAGCATTTAATTATATCTGCTAACTTGACATGAGATAAAGGCATATGGGTACACCTAAGAAGAATTGTTTAGTTAAGGCAGGACTTTGGCAAGTCTGTAGAAGATTGTTTAGTTGTATAATTGATGTGGAAGAACTGGCCCAAAATGTGTGGGACCATTCCCCAGGCATATGGATAAAGATGGAGAAATTATTTTGCTCTGGCAAACTGACAATCTAGAAAGCAGCAATGGTCCTTGCTCTAGACTGTGGATATGGTGTGACCAATTCTTTTGGCTTCTGTTGGTAACTCTCCTGCTGTTATGATCATTATGATATTCATTCTCCTTTCTCTCTCTCTCCTCTCTCTCTTTCTCTCTCTTCCTTTCTTTCTTTAACTCTCTCTCAAAAATATTAAAATACTCTGTTAGAGAAATAGAAGCACACCATAAACAAAGAAAGCTTCAGTCTAACATCCCTAATGAATACATATGCAAAAATTCAGAGCAAAATGTTAACAACTCAAATCCAGCAATATACACAGAGAAAAAGAATTATGTAGTATGAGGGCTGGGGCTGCAGCTCAGGGACCGAGTGTTTGCCAGCATGTAGGAGGCCCTGGGTTCAATCCTCAGTGCTATCAGGAAAAGAAAAGAATTATTTACTATGGACAAGAAAGATTACTTTTCGGAAGGGAGAGTCTAGTTAATAGTTCCTGATCAATGTAACATAGTATGGTACATTAGTTAGGAATGTATTACACAGAATAAAGAACAACAAGAAAACAATCATTTGATTTGATGCATTAAAAAGGAACTAACAAAATCCAACACCTATTCATGACTTATTAAAAAAAAAAACTAAAAAATCCTCAACCAACTAACAAAAGAAAACTTTCTGACCCTGATAAAGAACATTTAAAAGACACTTTTAATACGTTTTATGATGAAAGGGCAGGAACACAATGAAGATATTTACTTATTACTTCTCTTCAACATTTTACTAGAGATTATAGCTGAGAAATTAAGTAAAAATATATAAGATACACAGATTGAGTTGAGTCAGAGAGAGTAGAAATGTCTTTGATGTAATCCTGTATGAGAAAAATAGCATGAAATACATCAAATACGCACATAAACACTAAATGGACTAATAGTTTACTCATTAGCACTACAGCATATAAAATCAATATATACACTGGCATCTGTACTTTTTGGAAAGAAAAATCAAAAAGTGATATCATTCACGATAACATCACAAAGAATAAAATAATTAGGAATAAATTTTTAAAAAGAGGTGAAAGACTTTCACATTGAAAATGATAAAACATTTCTAATAAAAAAAGTTTAAATAAATGAAACATTTCAGGTTCATAGATTGAAAAGCCAGGAATTTTAAATGGTACTTCTCTCAAAATTGACATTAAATGCAATCTCCATTAAAATGGAAAGCAGTGTCATTTATGCAAATAAACAAGCTGATCCAATATTCACGGAGGAATGTGAAAAATTAAGAATAGCCTCAAATACTTTTGAAAAATAACAAATTTGAGGATGCATACTTTCCAACTTGAATATTGATTACGCCAGGTCCTTTCCTTACCCAGAAGAATACCCCATTCATTAACAGCTACTCCTTGCCTAGAACCTGCAAGTGTGGCACACAGGCTGACTTTTCCCAAGATTGTCTCACAGTTGTTGCTTTTTTCCTGGGGCAATGGGCAGTTTGGGTAGGGCTCAGACACTCATAGCAAGTAGAAAGAACTTCACAGGTGGTATCCAACTGCTTGACTCCAAGCAGAAGATTCTTCACAGCAGAGAGGTTTATTGATCCAAAAGTCTGGTCATAGACTTCCAGCTCTGGCTGCCAGAACCACTGTAGAAACTGCACGATTGGTTTGTATATTTACTGCCACTCTCAGAGGCAGGTGGTGTCTGAGGCAAGTCGGTGATACATGCCTGTCTGTATTTCCAAGAACTAGGAGGAACACACACTAAAATCCCCACACCCCTCCATTACAGTGAACATTTTCTTCAATACACTGCTTGTGAGACAACGTAAGTTTTAAAAATTACAATAAGTAACCATATTTACTTCTCATGATTGTTGTGAAAATGTTTTGCATAACTTATGGCTGCCACTATAATTATCACTAGTTTCTTAATAAGGAAGAATTGGAAGTTGACATGGCAATATTTGTCCATGATGTTTATATTTCTTGTGAATCTTTATAGTTACTTAATGTAAAATCAACTGCATATATGTTTTAGTATCATAAGTTCTGACAAAGGCAATATCAACCTAAGAAGCAGGTATAAAAGACCAGTGTATGAGAATGGATTGTGGACGTTTTTTCTGAATATGAGAATTCATATTTTCATTATACAGTCAAATATCTAGCTTTTTTATTCATAAAATTTGCTGGAAGTGTACTATGATCATTTAACATAGAACATTTTGGGCAATAATCTGTTTAAAATCCTTAATAAAGCAATCGCACGAACATTATTCAAAATTCATTCAACTAATGCACTGAAAATGTGTTTTTCGCGATTATTAAGAAGCTCTTCAGAGTTGCTTTCATAACAGAGAGGTTCCTAGCCTAACTTCCCCAAATGCCTTGTTTTGCAACTCGATAGGCACCCTTGCTCTGGAGGGGCAGACAAAGGGTAAAATCGGATCAGAGAACATTTAGTAGATATTACCGAAAGAAGGCAGCACTACAGTCTTGCAAAAGCAGAATTCTTCCTTGCACTCCGTGACTGAGCAAAGTGAGACACGATGAAATCTAGACACCGAGTGAGTGACAGATCCAGGGCTGGAAGATCCAGTTGAGTTTGAAACAATGTACACTGAGCGGCAGTCCCAGCACGGCTTGCTCCAGCTCATTCACAGCTCTAGGCCCGAAAGGCCCAATGCTGATCTCTAGGGGGACTGTGTCGCAAAACTAGCACAAATCGTGACGAAAGCCTTGCTGCAAAGCAGGAGTGTCCTCCTACGCCAGGGTAAGGTGAGTACCAACACCCAAGGAAGGAGCCTCCCGGGTGGAGGCTGCTACCACCACTGTGCCAGGCCCGGAACAAGAGCCTAGGCCCACTCGTACGTCGCGACCACCCAAGAAACCCCTGTCCCCTACTAGAGGGGCGGCATCTACCTGAGCTGAAAGTCGAGACTCTGAACTCAGCAGAGCGGGCGCAAAAGCCAGCAAAGAGGGACTGGGGTGAAGCCTCGCCCCGCCTTTACTTTTTACGCCCTTCCCCCACCCAGGTCGGGCTGGCGCTCCCCTCCCCCAGTTCGCTCCCGCCCTGCCAGGGAGCCTCAGGCCCCGCCCTGCCCCTTCCGGCTTCGTGAATGGGTGCCTCGCAGGGGCTCCCTAAAGACTCCTATCCGGAAGGATCAGATCCTGCAGTAGGTCGCGATCTTTGAATAGGTGTGGAGATACAGGTCAGGGAAGAAAAAAGACAGGCCCGGGACCCCAGTGTATGTAAGCCCCAGGCTGCCTGCCCGCTTTGCAGTGCACCTCTAAAATCTCACTGTGTTACTACTATTGCTGGTAATTCATTGCGTTCCCTAGAACTACATTCTACGATTATCTCTATGGTATTTTTTTTTTTTAAATCTTACCTGTGTCACGTATCACTTCTGGACTTCCACTGATTGAATTGAAAATCTTGAATCAAAGGTCCAGATTCAGGGAATGAATACGGCGAAAATTAGAAAGAGAATAAACCTTTAGAAATGACATATTTTGCAGGTAAAAAGTTAATCTGGTATAAAGGCAAAAAAGAAAATAGTATGTGAGATTTGAGATGAACCAAAGAAGAAAAATCTTGCTCTCTGTAGGAAACTCCATAATTTTTCCCTGGAATTCTTTCAGTACTTACTAATTTGGAGAATTGATAGTCATTAATTTTTACTCAATTTACATATTAATTCCTCTGTGATTTCTTCAGTATCTTTTCCAAATAAATTTACATTCTCTTTTTCTATTGATTCCATATACCACATATATACCACTAACTCTGGATTATATTTTCTCTATTGGCTATTCCTGAATTATACAACAGAAACAGAAAGTTTGCATTTCTCCAATTTGTTTTCTATGCATAAATGAATTATTTAATTAATATTTGATAACAATTGCCTAGAAATACTAAATATACCCAAAATGTGAATTAATGCTAAGAAGAATAACTGAAAAGGGCAAAGCCCTACTTTTAATCTGGTTGATATTTGTTCATGACATGTGACACAGGTACAATTAAAAAAAACTGTATGACTCCATACAGTCTTTCAGATATAGCACTAATCTCTGGGTAGAAAATAAAGCCAAAATCTTGACTGTGCCCTTATGATCTTATGCTTAATAAACAAAATTGTTGTTGAGCAGGCAAATGGGGAAAGATAGTACAGTTCAAGCAGAGGGAATAGCATGATCCAAAGTCCCATAATAGGAAGGAGCTTGATAGCCGTAATTAAAGTGATGACTGAGATCAGTAAAGATAAAGTAAAATTAACAGATATAAAGTAACCAGGAATGGGCAAGAAGTTGATCATCAAAACCTATTTCAGAGTCATAAAAAGAAATCAGTTACCTTTTTAATAGCAAAGAACACTTACAAAACCCACACTGTATGCCAAACATTAGCTTAAATGTTATTTTGATAATAAATATTTATGACAGATTACATTATTCCTATTTTTAGGGTAAGATAACAAAGATACAGATAGGTTACACAAAATTTCACCAGGATCACATGGCAGTTAAACTTCCAAACTGAGATTCAAATCTAACTAAGTAATCATACCTCACTCTATAAAAATTTTAAAAGAAACTTTTTTTTTCAGGGCTGAGTAGATAGCTTAGATGGTAAAGTACCTATCATAAAAGCATGAAGACCTGAGTTTAGATGCCCAGAGCCCATTTTAAATCTGGGCATGGACTGGAAAGATGACTAAGAAGTTAAAGTGCATACTGTACGAACGAAAGCACTGGAGTTCAGATCTTTAGATCCCATGTTAAAATGGCAGGTGGACATGGTGGCCTGTCTGTAATTGAGACTTGGAGTTCCCAAAGCAAGCTGGCTAACCAGTCTAGCCCTGTTAGAGAGTTCTCTGTCTTAAAAAAGACTATAGCAGAAGAACGATTAAGAATGAATTTCAATATAACCTCTGGCCTACACACACACACACGTGTGTGTGATTGCAGGTGCCCATAACCCTAACAACTAGGTGTTTGGAGACAGGTAGATCACTGAAGCTCACTGGCCAGGCAGCCTGGCTAAATTAATGTCATTCAGATTTGGTTAGAGATTCTGTCGAAAGAAAGAAAGGAAAGAAAGAGAGAAAGAGAGAAAGAGAGAAAGAGAGAAAGAGAGAGAGAGAGAGAGAAAGAGAAAGAGAAAGAGAGAAAGAGAAAGAAAGAAAGAAAGAGAGAGAGAGAAAGAAAGAAAAAGAAAGAAAGAAAGAAAGAAAAGAAAGAAAGAAAGAAAGAAAGAGAAAGATGGAGAGCAATTAACCAAGGAATGACACCTGATGTCAACTCTGAGGCTCCATATTTTTATACATGCATGTGCACATACCTATAGTTAACAGGTACATAACACACACACACACACACACACACACACACACACACACACACATACACACACACACACACACACCTTACAACAAAATATGTTCACTGGCCCTAGATACTTGACATCTACAATAAACCATACTAAGAGAGCATCAATAAAAAATATTCATTGCTGATGTGATCTTTGTTCTGTGATACCATTCAGAAATAGTGATTCCACAGCAGTGGAAAAGGAAAAAGTAGATGTTCTGAGTGCACTTTGCAGCACACTCATGAAATTTTGGGCAAAGACTCACTTCTTTGCCTTCTACTTCCTATTTCATAAATAGGTATAATAAATGTTTTAAATTTATTTGTGTGTGTGTGTGTGTGTGTGTGTATCAGAGGACACTGTGTGTCCCTGTGGTGGACCAAGGGTGACTTCAGGAATCATCCTGTATTGTTTCTACCTCCTCTACCTACACCTGTTTCCCAGGCTCCTCCCTCTAGGGCCAAAAGTGCAGACTGCCACCATTTCCACCTGGTGTTTTTATGTGGAACCTGGGATCCAAACTCAGGACCTTCAACTTTCAAGGCAGAGTCTTAACCTCTAAGCCATCTCTCCAGCCCTAAATAGGTATAATAATAGTGTCTAGCTCACAAAACTGTAAAAATTAAATGAGACAAGGTATGTATCTGTGCCCATCACACAGTGTCAATGAATATTAGCTGCTGTTAATTGATACTGCATTTTAGTGACTGAAGGACAGGAAATATGAGATTGAGTACAGATACAATTTGAGAATGGTGATCATGGAGTGTCAGATAAAGAGTGAAGGGTGGTAGAAGAAAAGTTTATTTTGTTTTCTTTGCGTTTGCACCATTTACAGTTTTTTGTCCTTCAGTCTGAGATAGCACTTATTGTTAGATACAAAACATTGTTTTTATTTTAATTTTATTTTTTTCTTATTCTTTGAAACTTTCATATGCAAATAGAATGAATTTGTGTCTTTGACCCCACCCATACACACCCCCTCCATTCCCCTTCTCTCTCACACCCCGTGTGTGTGTGTGTGTGTGTGTGTGTGTGTGTGTGTGTGTGTGTGTAGCAACTCACATAGTGTCTTGTACAGTGAGTATGTTGAAAAATATTTGTGGAACAAGTTAAATAAATGGTTGGATTAAAAACTAAGAACAGATAGGTATAGTTGTACATACCTGTAATCTTAGCACTTAGGAAACTGGATCAGGAAGATCATAAATTTGAGGCCAGGCGCTGTTACACAATGAGACCCAGTCTCAAAAAAAAAAAAAAAAAAAAAAAAAAAAAAAAAAAGAAAGGAAAGAAACAAAAAATAATAAAATAAAAAATCTAAAGCCAAAACCAATCTATTAAACAACCTAGGAACAATGAGTTAGAAAACTGAAAAGGAGAAAAATGATTGTATCTGGTCCTTTAACGATTCTGTTTTGTTAACATTCCTTCTGTTCCTAGAACACATTAAGCTCATTCCTGTTCTACTTCCAAATTATAATCTCATCAATATTTATCCTTGACTTCACTGTGAACTGTCCAAGCTATGGGTTAGAATTCTTTTTCTGTAAAGTGTCAGATAGAAAGTAAATATTTTGAAGTTTCGAGACATATAGAATGTGTGATAGAATCTGTGTGCAACTAAATTTTACTTTTATAGAACAAATGCAGCCACAGATCACAGAAAAAAATAAACAAATCCATTGGAAATGTTCTAGTAAAAGTTTATTTATGAAGAAAGAGAACAAGAGTTATAAATAAATAAAGAATGAATGAATGAGCAAACGAATGAATAAAATAAATAAAATTTCTACATTTCCACAACCTCCAAATCCAATTTATTTGTATTTTGAATACTGTATGGGATCAAATCATTGATCAGGACACAACTTTTATAATTTCATTGTCAAGAGAAATACACGGGAATATCCAAGGCATCTCTCAATTCAATTAACTGACAATATTAACAATCTATATCTATCTATTTGTTATTAATCTATCTAATTTGTGATTAAAGTTTAATCTATAAGTTGGTCACAGTAAGATATTAACAACAATAATTGACAATGAAAATAAGCAATTTAAGCATAGAGTGTTAAATTACTTAAAACTTATGAATTGTTCATTCTTAGAATTTTCAATTTAATAATTGTAGTTTACTGAAACTGTGGAAAGCAAGACTGGATTGGGGGAACTACTGTCTTTTCAAAACAGGTTGCAGTTTGTTTACATAATAAATTAGATTATAGTTTTCTACATATAGAGACAGCTTTAGGCTGAATTTACTTGAGTGTAACAATCCCCCCATTTTGGTCAGCCCTTCAATTTTGAGAAATTGATAAAAAATTTAGACATCGAAACTAACTATTTTCTGTCACTGTCATAATGAATTTCTTGATCTCAGCATAGAATTTTAAAAATCTCAATGGATAACTGGATAATTCCTATGCTTTAAGTGTTTTTAAGTGTTCTGAGTTTTTAAGTTTAAGTGTATTTAAGTGTTTTTCAAAGACAATTTTATGCATAAAGGAGAGTTTAGATATGATCACTTAAAAATCTGGAGTGGGCTGTCTAGCTGACTCAGCAGATAGGGGTGCCTGTTCGAAAACCTGAGTTTGATCCCCAGTAACCACATAGTAACCACATGGAAGGAGAGAATCAACTTCCAAGTGTTCTTTGGTCTCTACATAGGCACCTTGGTGTGCATTCTCTCTCTCTCTCTCTCTCTTTCTCTCTTTATATATATATATATATATATATATATATATATATATATATATATCTCAAAGTATAAAAATTCTGAGGAAAGACCAATATTAGACAGATTATTATGATAGTTTGAAGTAGGATAATGCTAAGAAACTGAAGCGTACTCTTTAACAGAAGTCTCCCTGAAATGAACTAATCAAAAATAAAATAATTCAAAGTTCAGGCAATAGAAATAGTTCAGCAGTATTTCAGTTGTTTATAGTCTTTGTTCAAGTGATGGTGGCAATTAAGGATCATAGGTTACTATGCAGTGGTCTCAGAGAATTAGCCTTCTCTGTAGTTAACAAAATTGGTAACAGAAGTCATATTAATCTAGAGACCCATGGAAACAACCATAAAGACTGGAAAACCTTGACAGGCATTCTTGCTGCTCACCACTCTCAGAATACCTGTCAACTAACTGCTAGCTTTAAACAACACATCATATATTCCCTTCTCCATGAGAAAATTTCTCAATACATTTGTTTGTGGCAAGTAGAAAGGCAGTAGAATTGACCACCCTTTCAAATAAGCCTGGTGTGGCAGTAAAATGAGGGGAAAGATAAATGCAATATTCAGTTATGTTTAGTAGTTAGCACCCATGTGAAAACATACTTCATTAAATGTTTTGTTGAACAGAATGTTCTTATTCACCTTTCAGAGAATGGTTTTCATGTGTCCGATAGACTAGAAATTATAATTGACTTGGCTACAAAATCTACTCCCACCCCTCCCTAATTTATGTATTAATTTAAAAATCCGTGTGACTACCACCAAGATTGAACCCTCAGAAGTCCTTTTGGAACTATTGCTTGGTGTAAACTAACTCTTGTATGCCATTTTTATACACCTCTGAATATGGGAAGGCAGGAGTGAGTGAGCAGAGCTAACAGGATCTGAACCAGGGCCGTGGCAGGACAAAGCAAGCAAATTTCTCACACAGGACATAAGTCACTGGATAATGGAAAAGAGGGCCACCTAGTGGCATTTGAGCAGAGATCTGTTAAATTTGTACATCCTTGAATCTGTGTAACTCTAAACATGATCCAATAGGAAGCTTCCTTTAAGTGGTCCAGTGTTTTGTGTGTGATGAGAATGGAACCCAGGGACTCCATATGTGGGGCAATCACTGTACTATATCCTCGGACACTATGGCGATCTTCTTAGAGCAGGGTAAAAGGGTAATAACCAAATTTAGTGGATGAGGTCTTACTACATTTAATCTTATAGCATTATACTTGTGCCTACGAAGGTAGTTGCAGGTCTTGAGTACTCAATGTCTGAAAATATAATCTATTTTTTGTATGAACAAGTTGTACAAGTTTTCTATACATGGCTGCAATTAGGCAACTAATGGAAAAGTTCAGGATACTATATCCAGTGAATGTATGAGAGTAAGAGTAATATCTAGAATATCAAGGATAGTTTCCTCTCTTTGTAGTTGCAGGTGATTCTCATCAAGAACAGAGACAGGCATTGACATTAATAAAATTGTTTCTTTACTTAGGAACATTAGTATATAAGCCCAACATTTGCTATTTTTCTCCACTAAAACAGCCTTTCCTATAGTGTATAGCTCATGGACTTTACAGTATGGAAAGAGATGGAATTAGGACAGCAGAATAAAAGGTAAAGCTTTGATAATATCAGGGAAATCTTTATCTGTGGGTTTGGCGAAACTGTCCATATCAACTAGTACCTACTTAGGAAAAAAATTCTCCTGATCAGTTTTACCTTACAGTTTCTAAAAGGTATAGAGTTCTGGGAGTCTGGGAGGGTTCTTTTAAAGTCCTTTTGTAAAAATAAAAAATTATTTTTTGTATTTGTATATATGTGTGTGTGCACATGCCACAGTGTGCATATGGATGCCAAAGGACAATTTGAAGCACTCAATTCTTTCCTTTCAGTATGTGGGTTCCCCAGACAAAACTTAGGTTGTCAGGACTGAGACATTTTGCTAGTCCAAAAAGTCCTTTTGAGACACGTGGATCAAAGAATTGAGAGCCTGGTGTTTTGCTGCTGTGTGAATGATGAAATCTTGGTATGGTCTCTTCTGATTCTACTTGTTGGGTCAAAACTGTCTTCTATTAACAGTTGAAAAATTTTAGTATTAAAAACATACACTTTTGAGTGGAAATATGCATTTAAGGTACCAATTAAATAAGATCCAATTAAGAGTGCCAATAATCCAGTATATGACAAAAATGTTTCGGTTAAGGTTTTTACTGTTTTATTAAGTTTAACAAACCATTTTTACAATTTTGGGGCAATTAACTCACCAACATTTTCACAATTTGGATAATTTTATCTCTTCCACTATGCACTATGTGGTACAGAAGTTTAAAAATTGGAAACTTTAAGAAATCAACAAGGATCCTGTTAGCATCCAGCCTCTCCATCGGTCCACACTTAACATTATTTATATCTTCTTAAATACCAATTTTTATTTCTCCAGTTCAGCAGCACATCACTGTTTATTGAGTAGAACATCCTAGGTAACTCAAAAGACTTATTCAATTTGACTAACTAACTTAGCATGAAAATCTGCCAAATCATTTATTTTGTATTTAGATATTTTGTGACATAAAACTTTTTTGAATGAGTCAGTTTCTTTATGAGAATTATTGGAATTACATTCCCAGATATGATCTTGTAAATAAAAACCTATACATTTTAGTCTTTTTCATGAATGTTCTTGAAGATTAAATACATTAGGTATATAGTTAGTCAAAAATGTACCAGTGTAAACAAGCATTGATGTTTCACAAGATGAACTGGTTATGGTTAAAGCTTTGCTGAGAATTCATTACAATAATAATGTAATTCATAAGCAAATTTATTCATTTCTATTTATCAAAGGCAATATTTTAAGATAACTAGAAATATTACTGATATAGTATTATAAAAATGACTATTATATTTCTGTGACTTTTATAATTTGTAATTTCTCAAAAGTATTAATGGCATATCCATTAAAAGGTAACTCAAAAGTTTACCATAACTTATTGACAGTGCTTACATTATGCTATATCAAATAAAGATAATTAGATTGCTATCTGTTTTTATAAATAAAAATACCTTTTTTGAGATATTCCAAAGGTCCATTTGGAGACTCTCAAAGTTTTTTCTTTTTAAACTTTATTTATTTATTTATTTATTTATTTATTTATTTATTTATTTATTTATTATTTGTGTGTGTGTGTGTGTGTGTGTGTGTGTGTGTGTGTGTGTGTGTATTAGAGGGCATTGTATGTCTCTGTGGAGGACCAGGGGTAACTTCGGGAAACATCCCGGATTGCTTCTACCTCCTTTTTGCCTCATGCAGGTATTTCCCATGCTCTGCTCACTAGGGTGGGAAGTGCAGACCACCACTGTTTCCACCTGGTGTTTTTATGTGGGATTTGGGATCCAAATTCAAAACTTTCTGCTTGCGAGGCAGTCTTAACTTCTGAGCCATCTCTCCAGCCCTCAAAGTTTTTTTGAAGTCATGAAAAGACTTGAAATTTCATGAAAAATATCAACACTTCTAAATATTTCTTGAAGATAGAACCAGACCACTATGAACTATATCTTTCAAATTTTTATCATTTTATAATCATGGTACAAAACAATTAGTTTCTTTTTTTCACTTATATCATGTACTTTGGCTGTATTTACTCTTCTTTCATCCCTTATACTTAGTTCCCTTATTCTTCCCAAATACCCCCCCACAAATGCATTTTCATTGTTTTGTGTGCATGTAACTTAACATGCATTATTTATCTTTCTGGTTCTGACATTTCATTTAGCATAATGATCTCCACTTCTATTTTACTAAAAAGTGACATAATTTTTTTCTTCTTTGCTGATTAAAACTCACTTGTGTATATACACCATATTTTCTTTGTTTCTTCATGTTGATGAATATCTAGACTGATTCCTGAACTTGGCTATTCTTTTTTTGAATGTGGTTTGTGTGTCAGAAGGCACTTGAGTGTGTGTGCCTTTGGAAGCCCAAGGGAGACTTCTGGAATCATCCTGGATTGCCTGGATTTCTCCACCTTCTTAATGTTTTCCTTAGGGTTTCCCAGGTTTTGCATTCTAGGGTTGGAAGTGCAGGCTGTTGCAATTTCCTCCCAACATTTTTATGTGTGATCTGGGGACCTGAACACAGATCCTTTTGCAAAGGTTTTAAACCCTGAACCATCATCTCCGCAGCCCCCTAACTTGACTATTTTAAATAATACTGCAATAAATATATGCAAGCAGGTATCTTTGTTATTCCTTTGGGTATACTCCCCAGAAAGATCTAGCCAAGTCATAAGATAGTTCTATTTTCATTTTCTGAGGAACCTCTATACTGATTACCATAGTGGACGTACTAATTTGTATTCTTACCAGCAGTATATAAGGGTTGCCCCCAGGTCCTAAGCCTTCCTCAGCCACAAATTGACTGGGTTACAGTAGCAGGCATGAATTCTCTCATGTGTAATGGGCCTCAAATCCAACTGTGAAAATTTTGTCTACTTCCATAACTGCTAAGCCACTGTTTTACCAGTAGGCTTCTGTTGCCTGACAAACCAGCATTTTAGTTCATATTTGGGTAAGACCATTGTTGGTGTTTCCTCTACCAGCAGCCTGCATAGCACCCTCCAGTACAGTGAAAACTAACTGGCAAAGAGGAAACCTCTTGCTTAGTTCCAGTTTAGAAGATTCTTTTAGTTTCACACAATCCCATTTGTCAATTGATTTTTTCCCTCAAAATGGCATTGGTTATTCAAGTTTTTTGCTGTTTATAATTGGTTTTCTATTTCTGCAAAAAATGCATTGGAATTTTGATGGGGATAGCATTGGAACTGTAGATCCCTTTTGGTTGTATGGTTTTCACAGTATTAATTTTCCTGATCCATGACTACAGAGTGTCTTTCCATATTGGTATCTTACTCAGTTTCATTCTTCAGTACTTTAAAATGTTTATTATAGCAGTCTTTCTCATCCATAAGTTTATTTGTAGTTATTTTTAGGTTATCATGAATTAAATTGTTTTCATGATTTCTTTCTCAGTATGTCCATTATCAGTGTATAGAAAAAGTATGATTTTTGTATGCTGATTTTGAAGATTTTGCATATTTCTATTTTTCTGAAATTATCAGTTCTAAGAGTTTTTTGTTACAGTTCTTTGAGGCTCTTATATACAGTATCATATCATTTGCAAATAGAGATAAGTTGACTTTATTCTTTCCTACTCGTATCCTTCATATTGACTTTTATTGTCTTATTGCTCTGGTTAAGAATTCAAATATTATATTGACTAGGAATAGAGAGATTGAACACCTTTTTCTTGCCCCTAATTGTAGAGGAAATTCTTTGTTTTCCCCATTTAGTATAATATTTTAAGTGTGTAATAAATAAATATGTTCCTGCCATTCCTAGTTTTGTCAGAGCTTTGATCATGTTGAACTTTGTCAAAGGTTTCTTTTACATATATGGAGGTGATCATGTGATTTCTGTTCTCAGGTTTATTTAATGTGTCTTTTTATATTATTAATTTGTATATGTTGAACCATCTTTGCCTCACTGGAATGAAGCCCACTTACTCATAGTGTGCATGTTGTTTTAAATGTGTTGTTGAATTCAGTTTGCAAATAATTTTGCTGACAATTGCTATGTTCAGTTTCATCAGGGCTATTGAGATATAATCTGCCCCCCCGTGTGTGTGTGTGTGTGTGTGTGTGTGTGTGTGTGTGTGTGGCGTCTCCTTATCCAGTTTTGACATCTGGTAATACAGAACCTGTGAAATTGATTTGATAATGTTCTTTCCCTTTATATTTTATGGAAGGAACTTAAGTGATCAAAAATTTTATAAGACAATGGAAAACATAAGAAATTGGATAAAACATATAATACTTGTTTCCCATTCAATTATATTTTTTAAAAATCACAATTTCTTTAAATCAGACCAGTATTCCATAAAATCTTTATGTACCAGTTACTCTTCTCAGTTGCTATGAATCACTGAGGCTTAAACAACTTTATTCAGCTTATGGTTCCAGAGGGAAGATAGTCTTTCAGCATGGAAAAGGTATGGCTGACTGGCAGAAGCTGGAGTCTGTCTAAGTCAAGGAGGCTCCAAGCTGCTGCTACAAGCTGCAGAGCAGACTAACTCACTCACTCAAGCAGGGTGGGACTAACCAACTTTGAGGCTCACCCTCTGTGACAGTCTTCCTTCAGCAAGGTTCCACCCTCTAAAGGTGCCATGACCTTCCCAAACAACTAAAGATTCAAATACATGAGTCCATGGGGGACAACTCAATTTTCAAACCATGACACTATTTGAACAGTGAGTATCAAATTACAATTTTACATCAGTTTACAATTGATATTAATGTCCATCCTTTAAAACACAACATAAAATTCCCTTTTAACTTTATATAACTTGATGACACCTAAGAGTCCCTTTACCAGATACATCTTCCTTAATAAACCTTATACAACTTTCTCATCACTTTGTTTTTTGTTCTATACTTTTCTTATTTAAGAATAACTCATCATCTTACTTTAGCAAAAATTATACACTTTTATGCCTATATTGTGTTTTAAATCTATAAAATGTTTTCGTATGTAATCTTATATAAAGCCCCTATTTTTTCTCCCACATTTTTTCCCTAATCATACAACTCAATAGGCTCCCCAGTCATCCCCCTTGCACTCCTCTCCCTTCCCCTCTTTTCACTCCCCTCCCTCCCCCTTTCCCAGTGCCTCCTGCTTCCTGCCTCCCATCCCCTGGAGCATCCTTTTGTGTGAATGCCAAACCTCCCTCTGAGTCCTCCATCCTAGTGAGGGGTAAGGACTCAGTGGCATAGTATGGAGACCTTTCTTGAGCTCCCCGTTTGTATGGGAACTTTATTATGACTGTTTAATCCCTTGTCTCTAAGGATCCTACTGCCTGGAGCCTTCTCCTCTGTGATCCATGCTAGACTTTGCAGGGGGGCGGTCATTGACATGTCAACCATTGTGCAAGTCAGGCAAAATCCAATTCTAGCTGCTGCCGCCCTAACTCGTGTGGGGTATCTTGCATATCTTTGGTCCTCCTCATCTTTAAGCTCTTCTGATCTTGCCGCCCCCTCTTCCGCAAGGTTCCCTGAGCTTTAGGATGGGGAAAGATTGGCTGATCTGGTTTCAGGTGATTAATGTAGGGTCTTTGGTGTTCTGAATTATGGTTTGTTGTTGTTTTCAGTTTTGCTTTTTCTGCACTGCCCTTGACTGCATCCTGACTGGTATTGAAGGTCCCCTTCTAACCAAAGATAAAAGACCGTTTAAATGAAGATCATAATATAAGAGGAGACTCAAAGGTAGATAGAATAGGAATAGGACACAGCAGTGGGAGAGAAGGGGTCAGAGTCATGTTTGCGGGATGGTTACCGTCTATCTGGTAGTCCCTATACCCTTCCTGATTGGTGACATCAAACCTATTCAGTTGCAAGTGACCAGGAAGGGAAGTGAGAGTGAGCTGCATCAGATGCCTCACTACTTACATGCAATACTTGACAGTGACCTATTTTCTCTACTGAAGCATAATCCCCTATGCCCTTTCTTTTTTGAGGTCCTCCTTCCCCTTCCCTCCTGTTTATTATCTTTGCGATTATAATGGGTATTACAGAGATTTACCTTTGAATATGTCATTAAGTGGGTTTGGAACTAGGATCCACCTATTAGGGAGTACATATGGTGTCTAACTTTCTGTGTCTGACATCCCCTATTTTTATTAGCCCATTTTGTCCCACTACACTATTTAGCTTCTTTCATTTAATATATATGTATGCATATATATATATATATATAATTTTATGTCCATGTAAAATCTAGGAAGCAAGAGTTAGAGAAAACATGCAAATATTGCTTAACAGGATTAACTACAGTTGCATCAATTTCCAGAAAAAAAATGTAACTTTATTCTTCTTTATGACTGAAGAGGTTCATTATGTATATATGTTACATTTTCCTTATACATTTCTCTGTTGTTAGATACCTAAATTGGTTCTATAATTTAAATGATGTGACTACTGCTGCTTACAACTTTCTAAGTGAGTTTGATATTATTTGTCCATTATCATAGTGACCCATTACAAAATACATTAAACTCCCTTTAAAAATTACTGTTGGTTGATTCCATTCTTGAGAAATGAACAAAATGGGTTGGTAACTTATTTTTGCCTTTCCTGTCTTTCTGATCCAGCTTCTAATTTTAACATATATCCTATTAATACCATGTAGTTAGAATCCACATACTGAATATTTACCTCTACTATGCTATTCCTTCTCCATAATTAATTAGATTTACAATATTTATAGGTACTGCTCATTATCAGACATACACAAAGCTTTTTCTATGATTTTTTTTGGTTAAATCTCTCAAGAAGGGGTCATAGGAATATTTCTTCAATTTTGGCATGTGTATTATGGATTATCTTTTTACTTGAAGTTATTTGGGTTAGATGCAAAATGTTTAGTTTATATCTTCTTGCCATTCAGCCCTCTGATTTATAGTTTTCCTACATCACAATCTTTGCAGGTTTTTCTGATCAGGTTTCTTCTGTAGCTTATCCTCTAGAAGAACACTAACACTACATTTAAAAATACATAGCAGGGCTGAGTGTGATAATTAGTATTGCCAATCTGACACCTAGAAAGAAGGTCTCTGGGCCCACCAGAGAGATATTCTCTAGATTAAGGTTGACCTCTTGATTGAAGAATTGATGTGTGAAGATTCATCCCTTTGTGGGTAATACCATTCTCTAGGCGGGTGGCCTGGGATCCTATAATGATGGAGAGAGATAGCTCAGCATTGGCAAGCAAACACATTCATTGGTCCTTGTTTTTTGCTCTTGCTTTGGATATGATGTAACAAGCTGCTTGGGGCTCTTGTCACTATGATTTTCTCACATGCAACCTGGAATTGTGAAAAACCAATTAAATCTTTTCCCCTGTAAGTTGCTTGAGTCCTTTTTTTGTTGCAGCAATGTGTAATGAAAGTAAAACACTATTCATGATGGCACATGCCTATAATCTCATCCTAGCACTTGGAAGGTGAAAGAAGACCAAGAATTAAATCATCCTTGTTTAAGGCCAGTCTGGGATACATGAAACCCCATTTCAAGTATGTATAGTATTTAACCTCTTTGTGTGTATATTTGGAAAAAAACCAGAGTGGTGAATTTGTTAGGGAACTTGCTGAGGCCATTACATATGCCCTATGCCACAATTCTGCTTTTTCACATGCTAGTTTTTCTACATATGTTTAGGCTCTTCTGTAGATGTTTGACCTACTCCATTATTAAGGCCTATGGCAGTTAATTTTAGGTGTTAACTTCACAACTGAGAGCTGAGCCTTTGAAGAACCATTTAGTTAAGGCAAGCCTCTGAGTAAGCCTATAGGAGAATAATTATTTGGGGAGACCCATACCATAATGGGTAGAACTATCTCCTGGTCAGGTGAATAAGATGGAGAATGAGATAGTTGGAATTTGATAGATTAGTAAACTAGAAGGTATTCCCTTTTTTCTACTCTTCCTGTGGATATGGTGTGGCCAGTTGTCATTGGCTCCTGATGCTGGCATGAACTCTCCTGACATCAAAATTGTCTGTAACCTGAAACTATAAGTCAATAAAAATCCCTAGTTCCTCGAAGTTGTTCAGATCATATATTCATCACAGCAATAACAGGAATAAGTGACTGAAACAAGGCTCAGTTATAGTCAGGCCAAGTTTTTCTGTATGTGTACAACTATTCTTTTTTTGTTTTTTGTTTTTCAAATAACTATTTTTGAAACAGTTAAACACAAATAGATTGTGTTCATGTGTCTTTACTCTCTACTACTCATCTCAACCCCTCCAATCCCACCCAAAACATCCTTTCCAGCCAGTCTTCCTCCAACTTCCACATCCCCCTGCTTGTGTGATCCATTAGGCCCTATCGCAGACACCTACACTGGCAAGCACCTGGGCATGAATGGTCCACCAGAGGGCAAACCATTCAGTAAAGAAACTCCCCCTCTCTGACCTGGCATCAGTTCCAAATAGTCTGTTAGGGGCCACAGCATATCCAGAGATTTTTTTCTCACTCATGGCAACATGCTGATAGCTATTGTAGAGGTTTAGTGAAAACAGACATTGCTACAGTGAGTGCAGAAACCCTGTCCTGACCAAAGGATACTGTCTGGTTTACCAACCCTGCCCTCGGGCTCTTACAATCCAACCACACCCTCTTCCATAAGGTTTCCTAAGCCTTCAGTATGTGGGGTGATTTCAATGCTGTGTTTAGGGCTGAACACTCCAAAGTCACCTATATTCTTCTCTTCTGTCACTTTAGATGTACAATTATTCTGTTATTAGTGGTGTTTCCATTTGTTTATTGCCTTTGAAGTATTCAAGGCCAGAGGAGAGAAATAATTATCCTTAAAAGTGAAAGAAACAAATGTTTTCTCAGGCAAACTAAGATTGAGAGACTATATCTATCAGTAGTAAACTTGTAAGAAATGTTAAATGAGTTTTTTAGAAAGAAGGAGAATGTTAAAGATCAGAAAATGGACCTATATCAAAAGGGAAAGCAACAGAGAGGAATAAATAAAGGTAAAATAATTTGATTTTTCTTATTCTCAATTTCCCAAAAATAGCTATATAAAGTAACAAAAAAGTAAAAATATATGGGGTGATTACAGCATATGAAAAAGTGAGAGGACTAAAAGAAATATCTGAAAATATTTTATATTTTCTTCTCTATATGTGAAACAATATGGGGTTCTTTAGATAGCTCATATTTGTTAAAAATGCACATATATGTTGCAAACTCTAGGATAACCACTAAAGATAACTTAAAAGAAGTAGAGCAGACTTCAAAAAAACTGTGTAATTTATAAAAAAAAAACTGTGTAATTTATAAAAAATTTTATAAAAAAAAAGTAGAGCAGACTTCAAAAAAACTGTGTAATTTATAAGAAGCCACTTTTAAAGGACTAAGTAGCTACCCTGTGGCAGAACATTTGCCTAGCATATGTGAAGTCCTGGGCTCAATCTCTACCATTACAAAATGTAAAAATAGAAAAGAAATTAATTAAAAAATATAAGCCCAGATAAGTATAAACTTAAGGGATGGCAAAAATATTAATAAAGAGGACTGAAATTGTAGCTTTAATAGTAGAGCACCTGGCTTACATATGCAAAATTCTATGCTTGGTTCCCAGAAAACTCCTCCACACTGAAAAATAAGTAAGGTTTCTCTAAATATGAATAAAATATTGGAATAGGTGTGTTAATTTTGCATAAAGCAGACTTAAGGAAAATAGAAAATATTATCATGGATAAACAAAAACATTACTTAAGGGGTGGAGGGAGGTAGGGGACTGGGGTACCTATTAAGTTTGTATGAGTGGAAAAAATAAACTAAAAAAAAATAAGAAAAACATTACTTAATGATAAGGGGTTGGTTCTCCAAGAAGATATAACATTCCTAAATGTTTATGTATCCAATCAAGAGCATTTAAGTATTTAAGTAGACAATTGTTATAAGAAACAATAAATATCCATAAATAAATAAATAAAAAAATATCCATTAATAATAGTTAATTAATTAATACTATTGACCCCACAAAGTTCCCATTTCTTGTTAAAGGCACTAAGATCCTTGGAGGCAAGAGATTGACAGCCACAGTAGTGTTCCTATGCTTAAGGGAACACAGGAAAGGGTTCAGGGAAATGCCACTGGTCCTTGCACCTCATCGGAGAGGAGGACCCAGAGGAGAGTTTGGCATGCATATTAAAGGATGCTCCGGGGATGGGAGGGGGAGGCACTGGGGGATGGGGAGGGAAAGGGGAGGGGAAGAGGGCATCGGGGGATGGGTGGTGGAGGGAGGGAAGGGACCAGTGTACCTGTTAAGTTTGTATGAGTGGAAATAAAAAAATATATATGTATAAAAAAAGAAACAATAAATATCCATAAATAAATAAATAAATAAAAATATCCATTAATAAGAGTTAATTAATTAATACATAATCAATATAAGTGTATTTGCATCCGAGAACAGATCTCCATAAGTTAAGAAACAAAAACTGACTGAATTGAATAGAAAAAAAGACAACTGTTGGAGATTTCAGTATCCTACATGTAAGGATGGAGAATAGACATGAATTCATCTGTAAATGATTATATTAAAAATGATTCATCTCAATGTGTATTTTTTCCACCTTAAAAGACTTGAAAAAAATAAGAGAAAACTGCACCCATTAAACATTAAATTAAAGGAGAATTCAAATAGTATAATAATATCTCATGTTCGTGAATTGGGAGACTTCATCTCATTGAAATGACAACACTCCACTAATTGCTTTCTGAGATGAAGACAAACCAGATCACTGATATGCTGATTGTAATAATATGAAATGAAACATTTTCTATAGAAGACAGTTTCATTTTTTTTCATATAAAAACAAGCATTCAGGGCCAAGGCTTAACAAAGAAAAAGAACAAAAGAATAAAGGAAAGAAAAAGAACAACAGAACAGGCACTTAACGTGTGCTTCAGATATGTGTTTTTGGAAATTTATCTCAGAAAAAATGAAAAAATATGCTCTTGGAAAAAAGGAGAGAAAAACTGATTAAGAGACTTTCTGGGTAAGATAGCAGAGTAGATGTTTCCTCTATGTGGCTCTGTGAAGAGAAGAGTCAAGATAGTAAATGAGATGCTATCTCCCATGATAGGCGAAACATTACTTTAAAAAAGGAAGAAACTATTGGTGCTTGCAAAAAGTTGGACTAATATTAAAGGGATTAAACTTGTTGAGAAAGAACAAAAATTTTACATTCTGCTATGATTCTATTTTCATGATATATTAAATGACAAATTTATAGAAATAGGAAATATATGGTGATTATCAGGAGATGAGATGGGAAAAAGGGTTGTGTGACTATAAAAGGGTAGAATAAAAAAGTTATTCTATACTTTGGCTTCTCTCTGTTCTCTCACTTCCTGTCTTGCTGCGTGATCTCATGCATGGATGACGTTTTTTCAAGATTATGCTGGACCCTCAACAGAGGATGAAAAGATGGTCCAACTTGATGTTTGACTTTCAGCCACCAAAATTGTGGACTAAATATTCTGGTTTTCATTGTAAGTACTGTTCTCAGGTATTTCATCTTCACATTTGAAAATGGGCAAATGTATGACCATAAGAAAGCTATCCTTTGGGCCTGGAGAGATGGCTCAGGGGTTGTGACTCTGTTTCACAAGCAGAAGGTTCTGAGTTTGGATCCCAGGTCCCACATTAAAACAAAACAAAACAAAAAACCAAGAAAGCTATCCTTTAACTGTTAAATATTCATATCTAGGTGAAAATCTAGAAAGGGGTCCATGAAACTGGAAAAAAACAAGGCTTTAGGGGAAGGAGTGAAATTTATATTTTGTTTTATTTAGTGTCATTTGAAACTAGAAAAAAGTAGAAGATGGAATTGAATGATGAATGTGTAGAGTGGGTGAATAAAAGGTGACAGGGAGATGAGGGCAGAATAAATCAAAATGAAATTAATATGAAAACCTACTACTTTGTAAACCAATTAAAGAATTTAGAAAGAAAGCTACAATTTAATATATCTTATTAAAATTATAACAATATAAGATGAAGTAGACTTTAAGGAAAAAAAGTATTAACTGGAGATAAAGAGGAATATGGAGTGATGACAAAATTACAGTACATGGCAGGAACGGTGGCTTTCATCTGTAATCCTAGCACACAGCAAGCTCAGTCAGAGGGACTGTTACAAGTGTGAGTCCAGCTTGGGTCACATAGTAAATTCTAGGTCAGCCTCAGTTCATGATTAAGACTGTGTCAGAAACAAAAAAACAACGAATCAAACACACAAATATATATGCATGCAATAAATATATCAAGAAAAATAGGAAGAACTAAAAACAGAAGTAGAAAATTGATGACATAAAAGTTATTAATAGACTTTTCTCTGTAACAAAACTATTAAGTTCTGTCATGTAAGGTCTCCTAGGAAGTAGAAATCAAGAAAACTTGGAAATGCAAAAGATGTATTGAGGACTAAACAAAAGCTCTTAGATTGAGATGCAGATCTGACATGTATACAAATGAGAAAAGATGAGAAGACAGGAAAAGAAGGAAAAGGAGTCCCTCATCTTAAAACCAGATAGAAACCTTTGTACAGCAGAAAAGCAAGAATTTCCGCACAGTTAACATCTGTTTGAGGTCCTTCTTCCTTTTCAGCTGTAAACCTGAAAATTTTCAGAAATCTCATCAGACACTCCATTCATGGGGAAAAGACCTGTGCTAAACCCTTTGTGGTTTCTGATTTTCTTGCTCAGACTAGAACTCCATTAGAAGCATCTTTAGAGCCACCCTATTAACCTCATTTATCAAAACAGAGAATTTGGGGGAACTTCTTAAGAACCACCAAAATGGTATGTATAGTTAATGCTAAGATAATTAACTGTGACTCTTCCTTGAAAAACCCATGTGTACACTTAGGTTTCATATTTTGTGACTCTTAGGGAAATCCACATCCATGTTCTCCACTGTGTCCTATTTTTCTCCTTTCACACCTCTCTCTCAAACATCATACTTAATCTGTATTGAAATATATTTCATATCCATTTTAACTCACCATATTTCCTATCCCAAAAATTCTTTTCTGTCTGAAAGTCACAAATCCTGGTTGTTCCTAAGTTGAGGTCCCTAAATGACAAGGGGGAATTTCTTAGATTGTCAAGAGTGACTTTGTGGGGCTTTGTTTCAGTTCTCTAGCTTTTGACAAGAGGAGAAATGAAGAGAGAAGGATTGGAGAAGAAGATTCTCAGTTATAATAATCTCCTGATCAATCCAAATGGGAACTGAAGAGCAAACACTGCCTCAAAGAAAATACTGCACTGGGTAGAAATGGGCTCTAGTATTCTAATGAGGTAAACTGGTGGCATAACTCTATGGCTTCAGAACAAATATGCAAAAATAGAGAATTTGAACAATTTGATTGACATACCTGACTTATTTGGCATATATAGAATACCGTATCCAACTACTGTAGAATATATAAAGTGTTTATGAAAATAAGCATGTATTGAGTCATAAAATAATGCATAATTCAATTAATCTTCAAAAGCTAAAAATAACTAAAAATTTATATTAGAAAATTAACTTTCTAAGCTAAACCAAGGTCTGGATTCAATCCTGAGAACTTAAAATAAAAGCAAACACTGGAACAAAGAAGTGACTATGAGACTCTAAAAACTATATTGAACTAAAAGGCAATAAAATATTCTTATTAGGGTTAAATTAATGTTGACAGGAAGCTTAAGTGTATTATTTGATAACAAAAAAGCTTCAAATTCAACAACCTATCTCACACCTCAAGAATTTTTTTATAAAATTTAATTCACTCTCACAAAGGAGCAGAAGACCAACATGATAACTGAATAGGACCCTCTAGAAATTTTCTCTCACAGACCAATTTGAGTGGCTATTTGTTCACATAACTCTGACTTAGCTTTACAGGATTTAAGAAAGTCAGATAAAAGACTACACAGCCTGGTTTTAGTATACTATTATAAAACAATGTGAAAGGCATTAAGGAGGCATTCCTCTGAGACCCAGCACTGAGATGACACAATTTCCTATGGCAGTTAGATTTATATGTCAACCAGAGCATAATCTGTGTCCCAAATGTAAACAACACAATGCAGATATGACAGAGATGATGCATTCATGAACTCACTATAAAAGTTATGTCTACTTCTATGAGACACAAGCACAAGATTTGTCTTATCAACATTTCACAACAGTCAAGTGTCACCACACCTTCCTGAGAAATTAATGAGGGAAGGGAAAGGGGAAGGGGACTCCTTTTCTCCATGGTGTCCCCATTGATTTATCATCCTTGCTCCAGCAGGCATCCAAGCACATGCCATTAATGGCAACCCAGATGAAACTTAGTGGGCCACACACACAAAAGGACATGAAAACAAAAGAGCAACTGGTAGGGAAGAAGATAGTTTCAAGTGGGAAAACAAAGGGATTTGCATTGCATGAAAAAGGAATGAAAAGGATACAAACTCATTGCATTCATGAATGAGACCCTAAAGAAACATAAATTAAAAATAAAACAAAATAAAGTAGAAGGGGAAGAATAAATCTATATTCAAGGAGTTTTAAAAGATATAATGTGAGAGGCAGTTTAGCTCTTTTCCTTTGCCAGATGGTGGTTGCTTTTGAGGCTGCAGACTTCCATCCACTGATGGAGCAGGGTTTGAGCTTGGAAAATTAATTTTCTTTAGGAATGAACAGGTACACAAGCAGCAATGAACAGTTATTCTCAGGCCTTTCATCCCAGAATACAGTCGACAATCCATTCTTCTCTGCAGGGGCAGGTTTCAGCAATGCGACTCTGTTTTCCAGTTCCTTGGGAGCAAAATCCTGTCTTTCTAGTTCTGCAATCTCCATTTAGCATACTTAGTCACCTGTGGTTCTTGTGTCTCACCAGTCAGGATGGATCTGCTTTAATGGCTTTGGAAAAAGGAATGAAATGAAAGGGACTCAAACTGATATTGAGGAGACTGAAAATACATGCACTGAACAAAACATCTATTCATAAGCTTGCTAACTGTGCCATACACGGTAATATTAGTGACTACATTAGTGCCACTAACACAGACACTGGATCTGTGAAAGGAGAAGGAAAAAAGAGAGTAGAAAGGAGCAGTGCATCTTCTGCAGTAGAATTATGGAAGTCTTCTAAAAACAGCAACAGTTTGTTTAACTTAGCCTATGGTGAAGTCGTGCCAGACAAGTGGGCTCAGTCCAATTGTACTTGCTTAAATTTCTGTAGAAATAGGAGTAGAGGTATACTGAGGAACCTTCCTAAGTGTGAAAATGACATTATGGATGAGAAGATAGCTAGGATTCTGTGGAAACAGGATCTTGAATATTTAGGATGGAATGACACAAAGTCAAAAAGTAAACAGGATAGGCAACTATTTTCTAGTATGGCAGCTGAAGGCCCGTAAGAGCCTTAGTGACTGGAAAAGGAATCTAGGCTCCACAAAGAACCACTGTACCACTCCCACTCAGGCCCAGTGAAGTAAAGTTGATAAACAGTCCGAGTTCCTAGCTCTGATCAAGAACCTGAAGTAACAGGACGACAAGAGTTGATGGACAAGAAGAGGATGACTTTGAGATGTCTGAACCCCCATGTTCAGAAGGTAAAACTGTGGTCACCCTGGAGAATTTTCATTACACAGATCCCTTTGTGTTTAAGAGACTCAGTATCAAGTTAATGCAACAGTTCAATGTGAACTAAGCTATATGAAAGAACCACCGATGATAAGATGTGGCTGCTGGTGGGGAGTCTAACACTAACTTCTATGAGGACCACGAAGTGTCATTCATATGATAGATTTGTTACGCCTTCCTAAAAATTACATTTTTTAGATTCTTATTAAAATAAGAAGGTCAATGTAGAGGTCCAATGTGACCTCTAAGCTGCACTGAAAAGTGGTATCCAATAATAGATGTGTATGGTGATTCTGAATCAGATAGAGACCTGAGGCCCAATGATAAAGTTGATAGAGCAATCCAGTTTGATATTACTAAGAAAAAGGTAGCACCTCAAGCTGTGTCAGTAGCTGTGGAGACAGATAAAGACTACCATGTATTCAAATCATGTGTATGCATTGAAGAAAAATGTTAAGTTGGGTACCTCATGTCCTAAGGAAGTGGAGGTATATGAGATAGTCAGTTTTGAATAAATTAATGTAGAGGCCTGTCTGATTCTTCACAAGGGCACGCTCTATAAAGAGGTTGACAGATTCTCAGGACATGCTGGAGGGAAAAGCAAGACATATGGGAAAATTCCTATGGCTAATATAGTAAAGATGAAGAAATCTACCTGTAGAGTGCAACGGGTAGGAATGCAGGCCAAAGTTGATGTGGCAATTCAGTGGGATGAGAGTTATACTAATGTAGAACTTAAGCTGTATAAATCTGAAGAACTGAGTGAAGCCCCTTAACCATTTGAAGGCTGAGAGACACCTAAAAGGAAGACTTTACTAAAAATCTGAAGACCCAGCTGATATACAACAGACAAGATGGGAACAGGCGAGTATGATGGTGCATGCCTGTAGTACTTTCAACATAGAAGACTGAGGTGGGAGACCAATGTGTCTACAGACCTCCATCTTTGAGTAAACAACAGACCTCATTTAGTAAGAGGAAATAACAATTGTTAAATACTTGGAATACTGTAGTGCTACTAAATAACTCATAGTTCAATAAACTGTGATTTAGTACAGGGAAAAAAGATATAATGTGAGGCTATAATGGATAGTTCCAAATCCATAGTCACACATATACTAGTCAAAATCAGTGGGTCACAAAACAAAACAAAAAGACATGAATATGAGACTTGTGTGAGAGAGGGAGTGTTGATCTAGAGAGAAATTCGCTTGCATTTGATTCCTACTCAGAAACAACCATTTGTAGCTAGATCAGTAATCTCAAGTTATACTTAAAAAATATTCTATGCACATTCCAGGAGCTGAAGTATTTCCTGATAGAGAGACTTTGCTAAAACTCCAGAAGTACAGGACAAGCTGTTGGTTATTCTTATGGCACCTATGGTAACTGGAGTGAGTTGGGCAAGTGTGTTTTATGGAAAAAATTCTGTGATAATGGTTTTATTGGATTAGAGATAAGAGAGGATTGGGGCGAGAGTAGTTATAATGTGTTATATAGATTTACAAAATTAGCAAAGAAAAAATGTACTAATTAAAAATGATACAATAGGTGCTATATCAAATAAAAACATATAATGGCCAATTTCAATTTGTGGACCTTATAAGGGTCTGAATTAAACAAAGCAACACAAAATCCAATTTACAAGCTTTAATAACACTTTTATTATTTTATAAGATTTACTAAATAACATCCGAAAGTAATTTGTAGAATATTGTGTTACAAAATTTCTTACCAAAGCCAAACTAATCTTTGAAAGGGATTTAATATTTTATCTTTGATTACAAATAGGTACTGGCAGATTAGAGATAGATGTTATAGATAGAGGTAGATAAATAATAGATAAAATATAGATGGCAGACAATTGAGATAGATGATAGATCATTTACATAGTAAATACAGTGAGTATAGAGATACTGGATTATTTTTGTTTGATTTGCCTAATTCACATATATATAACATATATATATATATATGAAACAATGCTTTGCATTCATTATTTTGTTTTCACATTAATTCAATAAGGTGTCTATCATTAACTTTACAGATGCAAAATGTGAGATACAGATGACTTGCCTCAGCTCGCACAGCTATTAGCCAAACCCAATTTTTTTTCACTTAGAGCTAGAGCTTTTAATCTTCTTTATGAACTATTTGGTACTAAAGATTAGTCAAACTCCAGTCTCATCAAAAGTATTTTGGCAGAAAAGTAGACTGCGAGTTTTTCTGATACATATGGAATGAGAAATCCAGAAATTAGCAACACAAGTTCTAACCAAATCACAAAAACTTTTGAGCTAATAAGTTCTACTGGAGAAAAAAATAAATATTGCATAAAAATAGTTAGAAATGGGGGAAATGTGTTCATAGGTTTTTGAACTATTGTTTTATACATCTGTAAAGTGAAAAAACTTGAGTAGATCTAGACAATTCAATAAAAAATTAATTTCCTTCCATGTCTAAATTTTTACAATTCTATGAAATCTTGATTTAAATCAAGAATCCTTATATATTTTCTTTAGTTCAATATGTTATGGTTTGGTTTTAGAAAAGTGTTCATTTCTCTGTTTCTCAGTTAGGAAAATGTAAACTCTAATAAAAAGGTAACATCCTAGGCTATCTCTGAATATCTTATTTATTTTCTTTGCTTCTTGGAATCATTTTGACTTAGGATGCTGCCATTTGAAAAAAATGGATCTAAGAAGTAAAGAAATTAAAAGGAAAATAGAATCATGGAGAGTAACATCCATAAAGAGGGGATAATTCTAATTAATATATGAATATCTTATTTATTATCTCATTAACTACATCTTAGTGGTCAGATCCACTTGTGGTTTGTTAATAGGATTCAGAATGCAAAATTCTGTATGGAATAGCTGAGAACTCCAAAACAATAGGTAAAAAAATATTTCTTTTTGTTCTTACTATCATCTACTTGGTTAGGGCAATGAAAAGCAGAATATCAAATGTACAGAACTCTAGTTAAAATTAATTAAGAAACTACTGATAACTGGATATCTGCTGAAAATGATTCTGTATGATCCCATTTGAGGTTATTATTGAAGTTTAGGGACCTATCTGCTTCTCTGGAGTTATTGATAAAGGTATTTTTGCAGTTTGCCTGCATGGTTGCTGATAAACTCATGACAAAACGGGTTAAGGGAACAAGGGGTTTACAGTTCTTAGTCAAATTGGCAGGAGAACATGCACCATCATCAAAGGGCCAAGGGAACTGGACACACCATCTCCACGTAACAGCTGAGAGAGGGACAATCATTACTTGCCAGACTAGCATGTCTGGCTAAGTGTACACAAGGATGCCCCCTTTCTCAAACATTTCCCATCATTTTATTCACCTTCTTGGTCCTAGTTCCACCCACCATGGACTGGGCCTTCCCCATCAGCTAAACAATCTCCTGCAAATTCGCTGTCAACTAACTCAATTACTAATTCTCTACAAATGTGCCCAGAGTTCATACCCTCAATCATCAATTTGACACCTGTACTTAACTCTGACAGGTATCATCTTCATATAATTAAAAATGTGAGACATTACTATCTCTTAAGTAAAAAGGAGAAGATATAAAATGTACTTTGCTTCTAGTACCCACAATATATCAAAGATGAAATATGCAGGGCCAGTAGAACCTATTTTTCAAAAGGAAAAAATGTTATAATTTCTTAGCCCTAAAAGGATTATTATACTTTAAGCATCATATAATATGGACATTCTAAATACTCAGTAGAGTGTGAGAAGTGCAGTCTAATAGTTTTTCTGGATGTTTCGTGGGCTTTGCTATGTATAGTTTTATATTTTTTTCTCCCACATTTAATTTTTTTCCTAATCATGCAAGCTCAATAGGCACCTCCCTCCCGTTCTCTCCCTCCCTCCTGTCCCCCCAGTCATCCCCCTCTTGCACTCTAGTCCCTTCCCAATTCCTTTCATCCCCTCCTTTCTTCCCCTCTCCCCGTACCTCTCCCTTCCTCCCTCCCATTCCCTGGAGTATCCTTTTGTGTGAATGCCAAACCTCCCTCTGAGTCCTCCACTCTAGTAAGGAGTAAGGACTCAGTGGCATAGCCTGGAACCCCTTCTTGGGCTCCTCGTTAGTATGGGAACTCTATTATGACTGTTTAATCCCTTGCCTCTAAGGATCCTACTGCCCGGAGCCTTCTCCCCTGTGATCCATGCTAGACTTTGGGGGGTCGTTGACATGTCAACCATTGTGCAGGTCAGGGAAAGTCCATTTCTGGCTGCTGTAGCCCTAACTTGTGTGTAGTATCTTGCATATCTTTGGTCCTCTTCATCTTTAAGCTCTTCCACTCTTGCTGCCCCCTCTTCTGCAAGGTTCCCTGAGCTTTAGAATGGAGAGAGATTTGGCTGGTCTGGTTCCAAGTGAATAATGTAGGGTTTTTGGTGTTCTGAATTATGGTTTGTTGTTGTTTTCAGTTTTGCTTTTCCTGCACTGCCCTTGACTGCATCCTGACTGGTATTGAAGGTCCCCTTCTAACCAAAGATGAAAGACTGTTTAAATGAAGAGGAGACTCAAAGATAGTTGGAAGAATAGGAGTAGGACACAGCAGTGGGTGTGTGTGTGTCAGTGTCTCATTTGCAGGATGGTTACCTTCTATCTGCCAGTCTGTATACCATCCCTGATTAGTGAGATCAAACCTGTTCAGTCACAAGTGACCAGGAAGGGAAGTGAATGTGAGCTTTACCAGATGTCCTGCTACTTACATGCAATACTTGACCATGGCCTATTTTCTCTACTGAAGTGTGATCCCTCCCCTATTTCCTTTTTTTGAGGGGGTGGCTCTCCTTCCCCTTCCCTTCTGTTTATAATCTTTGCAATTACAGTAGGCATTACAGAGATTTACCTTTGAATATGTCATTAAGTGGGTTTGGAACTAGGACCCACCTATTAGGGAGTACATTAGGTTTCTAACTTTGTGTCTGGGATACTTCACTCGATATAATTTTTTTCTAATTCCATCCATTTCCTAGCAAGTTTCATTAATTCATCTTTTGTGATGGCTGAGTAGTATTCCATTGTATAAATGTACCACATTTTCATTTTTTATTTGTCAACTGTTGGGCATTTGGGTTGTTGATTCCATGACTTTGATATTGTAAATAGTGCTGCAATGAACATGGTTGTGCTCGTGTCACTGTAGTAATTGCTGCATTATGGGGAGTAGTCCCAGAGGTGGTATAGCAGGGTCATATGGTATTCCAATCTTTAACTTTTTTATAAATCACCATATTGATCACCAGAGTGGATGTATGAGCCTGCATTTCCACCAGCAATGTATGAGAGTTCCCTTCTCTCCACACCCTCTCCAGTATTTTATTGGATTTTTGTATTGTGGATTTTTGCCATCCTGACCGGGGTGAGATGATATCTCAGGGAAGTTTTTATTTGCATTTCCCTGATGGCTAAGGGATATTGAACATTTTTTAAGATATTTATTAGATATTTCAGTTTTGTCCCTGCAAAAGTTTCTTATGAGTTCTGAGGCCCATTTTTTAATTGGGCTATTCGTCTCCTTGGTATTTAGTTTTTTTAGTTCTTTGTGCACTCTGGATAATAGAGCTCTATCAGATACGTGGCTAGTGAAGATTTTCTCCCATTCTGTGGGTTTCCTTTTTGCTCGGTTTACAATCTCTTTATCTGAACAGAAGCTCTTTAATTTCATAAGATCCCATTTGTTGAGTGTTGGTTCTGTCAACCATAATTCAATAGAAAGGAGTGACCCTATGCTCCAGAAGGTTGGTAACCAACCACCTGAAGTTTGGAAGTAACATTTGACTGCTCGGAGTTTATAGTAAAAGCATAGGCAAAACACTCATCATGTATCTATGGGTTGTGGTCCTGCATTGCCCTGTTAGTGATGTTTCCATCTAAGACTCACAGAATCTTATATATATTCTCTGCTTCTGGCTGCCTAAGTTCAAGTTAATTGTGGGAGAACCAGTCCACTATGGGCTTCACCATCTCTTGGGTGAGTACCCTGGATGGAATGAAAAGAAGAAAATGAGCTGTTCCTTTCCTGTATTTCCTTTGTTTCTTTACTATGGATAGGATGTGAGTAGCTGTCACATGCTTTTGCTGCTGTGATTTCCCTGCAATGAACTGTGAGACAGAATAAACACTTTTTCCTTTAAGCTGGCATTTTCAGGGTATTTTATTACAGCAACAGAAATTGTTATCAGAAGTAACATCACTTCTGTGTTAAACCTGACTGTGTGACATTAAAACCTTTAGAATTGTCTTATGAGAGTAATGGGAAAGAGTTTAGAAATCTGGGCTAGAAAAGCTTTTGAATTATATAAGCAGAGATTAATGGACCATTTTAACAGCACTTGAAGACAAACCTGTTGAGATTAATGCAGACGGTGGAGACATGGCTCATATGGTTTTAGAGGGGAGCAACTATTTTTTTAGGAACCAGGATAAGGGATAGTCATGTGATATTTTGGCAAAAAAAAATCCAGATTCAGACTGGTTCTGAGTTAGTAGATGTAAGTCTTGAAGATATCAAAACCACTGAAGAGGACTCTGAACTGTGACAACAGGACAGGTGTTCTGAGAGTAAAACCCTCCCCTTTGGAAGCTCCATACTGTGAAGATCAAAATTCATTTAAAAGAACAAAACCTAAGCTGAAGGACTTCCCTGATCCACAAAAGTAACTGTCTGAGTAAGTATTTTTCCAGGGTCAGCACACAGAAACTCTTGCAACTGCGATCCATGTGGGCCAGGCTCCATTTTGACCTAGCATGAAAACTTGGCAGCACCATCCATGTGGTACTGGTTTTGAACACAAAATGCAGTATGTGTCAAAGTTGGAGTCCCTGCAGAAAGACATTGAGAGATAACTGTGTGAGGCTGTGAACGTAAAGACTAACTTGCAATGGAGACCCCACAATATTAGAATTGCAAAATCAGACATCTGCAGAAGTAATCTGCACTCAGGGAATTGATCTGACTTGACTTAAGTGCAAGATTCTATGTGTGCGGTGGTCAGTATTGCTAGGGGGTGGGGCTACCCAAAACTTTTGGTATGCAGTTTATCATATAAGAGTCAGATGATGGACATGGAACTATAGGATTCGATGTCTGCACTAGTGGATTTTTGTTTTGCTCTGGTCCAGTAATGTACTATTAAGCCCTTATTCTATTTTGAAATATGAATAGTTATGCTATCATACATTGGAAGTATGTAACTTGCTTTTTGTTTTATAGTAACAACTCAAGAGACTTTGAATTTTTAATGTGTTGGGTCTCTTAATGACTGTGGGAACTTTAAAAGTTGAGTTGAATACATTTTATATTTTAAGATGGTCATGAGTCCGTTCAGACAAGGCCTTATGATTTAAAAGTGATTTGTTTGTGCATTAAGTTGCAAGGATATAGTTGTTATGGTTAGTCTAGGTTGCCCACTTGATAGAATCTAGAATTAACTAGAGTAAAAGCTTCTTTCGGTTACTTCTTATAATAATGGAAAGCTGACTAGAACTGGAATATTTCAGACTTTGGAATTTTGGATTGGGAATGCTCAGTCTATATAACAAATAAAGTGCTGCAATATTGTGTAGAAGACTTTTCATAAGTATGTCTTTTAACTTTTCTTGGGTAAATACACCAATGTTGTATTTCTTAGTCATGAGAAAAATCTATGCTTAGTTTTGAAAGAATATGCTAATCAGATCACTAAAACAGGTGTACAATTTTATTCTACAAGTATTAATGTATGAGAGTGAAATATCATATTAACTAGTCTGAGAACATGCCAACATTCAATATTTGAATAGAGTTTCTATTGAATGAGTTGTGCTGACATGATCAAAAAGTTAAAAAATTAGGTAAGTCATTAGTTGGGGATTGTTTGTACATAAGTAAAAACCAGAAAATTAAAGTGTAAAAGTAGGTAAAGAACATTAAGAAACCTTTCCACAAAGATGGCATATAAATAGCAAATAAGCATGAGAAAATATGTTCAATATAATGAGTAATTTGAGAAATATAAGTTAAAACCACAACATTATCATAGACCTATTGGAATATCTGCAATAAAAAATCAGATAAATATAGACAATGCAAAATTCTGGAAAGATTTCATAAAAATAAGATCTCTAACATAATACTAATGGGAATGTGAATAGGCACAATTACTCTTTAAGACATTTTTGTAGTTAGAAAGTAAACATATAACTAGTATATAACCCAGCAACTGTGCTGTTAGTCATTTAGACCAGAAAAATTAAAACCTGTACCCTTACCAAAAAAGTTCATACACATTTGTAGCAGGTTTATTTACAATAACAAAAAAACCCTCAAATGTAAATGTTCAATAGATAATAGTAGGATAAACTGATACATACATGCCTTTCAAGAAATAAGATATGTAGCCTCTACTGATTTCGTAGGAATTAGGTTGAGTAGAAAAAAATCAATATCAAAAGGTTATATATTACATTATTACATTTATATTAACACTCTTAAATGATGAGAGATGAAATGGAGAGCAAATCATCTATTGACAGATATTAAGGGAGAAAAGAATGTCTTAAGTAAGTTTAGATATAAAAGATCAAGAGGAAGGAGCTTGTTGATAACATTCCATTTTTTCATTGATCTGGTAATTATGTGAGATTATACATGAGATAACATTTCATAAACCACATATATTTGTGTGTAATGTAAAATCTGAATATGTTGTATAAATTGTACAGATGCCATTTTCCTAGAATACTAGTTATATAAAATTTTACCATTGAGAGAAGCTTCATGCAGACTACCAAAGTTCTCCTTGCATTTTTGCAACTTCTTGTGAATTCATAGTTATTATAAAATAAAAATCTAAGCAGAAAGACCATGCAAGGATTTGGAATGTAACATAGTTGGTAGAATTCTGCCTAGTATGAACAAAGTCCTCCGTTTAAGCTTTAGGACTGAATAATTCAGGCATATTAGTCTTATAATTCATTGCTGCAACAAACATCTTACCCTAACAATTTAGGGGAGATAGGGGACTTACTAACCTCACAATTCCAGGTAACAGTCCATCATAGTTGGACAGCTATGCCATCAGGAGCTGATAAAACTGGTCACACCACATCCAAAGTCAGAATCAAAGGAAAACAACTAATGCATGGCAGTTAGCTTAACAGTGCACAACTCACTTTCTTATATAGCACATAGAATGGTGCCAACAACAAACTAAGTCAGCTTCCTACATCTTGCCCAAAGGTCCACCTTAACTAGATAATTCCTCCTAAGTGTGTCCAGAGGCCTATCTCTTAGATGATAGGCTGATATTTGAGATTAACCAGGTATGATTGTGCACACCTATAATCCTAGCATTTGGAATGAGGATCAGGAATTCAAGGTCATCCTCAGGTATATAGTAAGTTAAACCAGACTATGCTGCTTGAGATCATGTGTAGTTGATCTATTACTGGAGTCCTATCTCTTACACTCATTTAACTCACTCTAATACCATATTGTTTTGTAAGTTCAGCTTTATAGTAAGTATTGTAACCAAATATGTATTATACAATTCTTCTAGTTTAAATATTTGGTGGAAACCTTAAGACATATGCTATACTAGCCCAACATCTGCACACATTTGTTTTCTCTAATGCCCTGCTCCACAGATTTCAGTTGCTTCAGCTATTCTGAACTCTTTTCTTGCCTCTCAGCTCATTGAGATGCCAAGCTCATCTTGAAATCCAATTATTGATGTGGAGGTCCAGAATTGTCACCAGGAAAAGAGTTGGGGTTGTGTTGGGGATTTATTTCTGTTTCTATTCTTATATTCATGTACTATTGTTCAATACTTAAGCATATACTTCACATCTACGCAGTTTTGTAATTTTGTGACATCAGAGATGTTAGTCCACTGTCAGTCATCCTTGATAACAGTTTTATTAGGTGTTTGGTACTTAAATAAGCAATGTTCAGTACTTATTCCATTCACCTAAGAACTCTGGCCTTACTTTATAGGTGGTTTTGATGTGGTTTAGCTTAGCATAATTAACTCTTAAAGTGGGGAATACTTCTGTTGGTCAAGATTTTCAGAGGCTTCATCCCATACTCACTTAGCTTACTGTTTTAGCCTATAGCAAAACAGAACAGCATGGCAAGGAGCATTCTCCTTATGACAGCCAGGAAGTAAAAAGAGAAGGGGATAGGGTCCTATTAACCCCTCAATGGAATGCCCCCACTGACTTCACTCTCTTCTACTATGCCCCACATTCTTAATGTTTATCAACTTCTAGTATCTCCATATACTGATCACCTGCAGTATATGAGTCTTTGAGGGACATTTTACATGCAAACCATGACACAAAACAATAAACAAGAATTATTTCTAACTTAAGAACAAGGGAAGGTAGGGAGGTAGTTTCTGTGGGGAAGCACTGGTTTATTTATTATGTATATATATGTATGTGGAATGTATGTGTTTGTATATCCATGTCTGTGCATGTGAGTGCTGTGTGTGTGTGTGTGTGCGCACGCGCATGCACGCACACACATGTAGAGGTCCAAGACTGATGTTGGGAGTCTTTCTTTTTTGTTTTCTTTATTCATTGAGGCAGGCTCTCTCAATTGAACCTACAGCTCACCAGATATAGGAAATTTGGCTAGCTGGTCTGATATTGAGATTCCCTGGGTCTGCCTCATGGGAATTAGAACTTTAGGTGACTGACATGTGTACCTGGCATTTAAGTGATTGCTGGGTATCTTAAACTTTATCTCCTGTGGGGAAACATTCTATGCAAAAATGTATAAATGTGTAAGATTCACAAGCAATAAATTATTAAACCTTTGCAGTTTTCAAGGGAATAGTCCTAAGGCCTTTATGAATTTTTCTAATCTGATAAAATCATTATCACAGAATTTTCTCCATAAAATACATGTGTCCAACCCACTCCAGTCACCATGGGTGTCATAAGAATAACCAACAGTTTGTCCTGCACTGCTAGAATTTTAGCAACGTCTCTCTACCAGGGAATACTTCAGTTCCTGGAATGTGCATAGAATTTTTTTTGTATAACGTGAGATTGCTGATCTAGTTACAAATGATTGCTCATGACCGAGCATCACCCACTCATACAAGTGAATTTCTCTCTTCAATGGCAGTAATCAATGGATATAGGACCACAGAATCTTGGTGTAGTGAGTCTACCTTCTTTCAATATGCCTACTATGAGAAGTGGATTCTGCTAATAGCTTCAGTTAGAGCATTTGTGTAATCTTTTTTTTCATCATTTGATCAAAGGCCATTGATTTCCTAGCCAATTTCTGAGCAGAGCTATAGTGTGGATATTCACTAATGTAGGATACCTTTAATCAACAATATTTATCTTGGATCTCCAAGTTGGACTTCCATAGAGCTGCATTGTAATCTGAAACCTTTTCTCAACATTCCTCCATCTTTCTGCCTCCTTCATGAATGTCAAACCTACATTGTTATGTATGTACTCCTATTCCTTCAACTTCCTAGCTACATTCACAAAGAATATCTAGACTTATACTTTCATACTGATATCTGCTTTTCAGAGGACCCAATATGATTTAGGTTCTCTCTAGTGGTTGAAGCTTTAAAGTAAATATCTAGAAAAGTGCCAGTAATTATTATTTCCTCTATCATGAATTTCAAGAGTAAATGAGGAGAGAGATCACAGAGGGGAGGAAAGAGAGAGAGAGAGAAAGAGAGAGAGAGAGAGAGAGAGAGAGAGAGAGAGAGAGGCACACACACAGAGACAGAGAGATATTGAAAGATATTTTGACCACATCTCAGATTTTGGTCACTCTCAGATGATAGAATTTGAATCCTTGATTTTGACTAATCTCGAGTCCTTGAATTTTGGTTGTTTCACTTCTTGAGTTCTATGAAATATGTCATTCATTATTTTTCCACAATTTATTTTGATTAGTTTTGGGTAAGTCTTTCTTTCTGAGTCCTACTTCATATCTTTTCACTAAAAAGCTACTTCATTATTTTTGCCCATTTAGTAGATAAAAACTTTGCATTGCTTAAATAATTTTTGGAAATGTTTTAGTATTTAGTTGAAGCAGAATTGTTGTCATGGACAAAAAGCCAAATTCCACATCGCTCTGTGTCTAGAACATTTTTTTCTATTAGGAGTAGGATCCAAAGTGACTCCTGTCTGTGCCTAGAACATTTTTTTTTCTTTTAGGAGTAGGATCCAAAGTGACTCTTTCCCAGGAGCACCATTATTTTTTTTAAAGATTTCTTTTTTATTATTTATTCAATTGTGCGTGTGTGCGTGTGGTGTCTGTGTGTGTGTGTGTGTGTGTGTGTGTGTGTGTGTGTGTAGAACCACGGGCGAATTCAGGAACCACCATGGACGCCTCCACCATCTTCTGCCCCGGGATTCACAGGCTCCGCCCTACCAGGACCAGAAGCGCAGGCCGCCCCCGCTTCCGCCTGGCGTCTATACGTGGGATCTGGGATCCGAACTCAGGACCTTCTGCCTGCAAGGCAGAGGCTTAACCCCTGAGCCACCTCTCCAGCCCCCAGGAGCATCATTATTAGCGGTTCTACTAGCTATCTTTTGAAAATATTTTACATTTAACAATATGGGGGCCAAAAATATGGTGAAGTAAGGTTTTTCTAGCAATCATTTCCCTACAGAAACACCAGTCTGGACAACTATTTACACACAAAAACATTGTCACAAAAGCTAAGGCAAGTGGGTAAGAGATCACAGTATCTTAGTTTGAGCTAGTAATATGAAAAGGTTCATCAAAGAAAGAATTGTTCATGTCATCCCTAAACTAAGCAAAATCTAGAGCTGGGCAGAGTTCTGTGACTTTCGTCCCTAGTCTGGTGCCCACAGTGCCTCTGGATTTGCAATAGTCTTGTCCAAGAGACTGCCTCTACTACCCCTCGCCAACAGGCGGCATAGCATGGAGAAGGACTCCATCTGCTGGGAGTAAGACAGAGTAGTAAGCACAGAATATTGCCTTGAAATTCAGTGTCGGGTTCCCCCACCTTGAAATGTAACCCTAGGTAGAATTAAATGTTCCCACTCTTAAGGCTACTGTTTGACAATGGAGTCTCAAGACCTGATCAGCACTAAATAGAGACCCATAGTCCTGCTAGAATAATAATAAAATTGTATTGTGGCCCATATAACCTCTGGACAGATGTAGAAATCTTGGGCCATCAATGGACTATAAGATCAGCAGTCAATAACAATGCGGGGCTTGTTCCTTCTCCTGTCCTGTGCTAGCTTCAGTGGAATGAAGGCTCTAGGTGTGACCTAGCATTACAGCAGAGATAATGACACCAGTTTGCCAACCTGCTTGTCCTATAACTCTAGGCATCATTGTCTAAATAGAGGGAGAAGAAGGAGATGGGGAGATGTTACTTTGAGGCGTGGGGACAGACACTCTACAGTGGGCCTAGTACTTGACAGAATTCTGTGGTGCCTGATCCCAAGTCAATGGTTTAGGTAACATATCTTTGCCTACCCCAACAACAGAGAAACTTCCCTTCCAGATATTTTCCTAGCCCATTCTGAACAACACAATATAGATTTGTGGCACACTTGAGACATAGAGTGTCCTATGTTGCTGATATGGTGCTATACTAGCACTAACTTTGGAGTAAAATGGACTTAAAGTACCATCTAGTACTGAAATAGTGTCAACAATTACAGATACAGAAGAAGTAAGAAATAGACCACTTAGAATGTCTAGAATGACAGAAGCAAAGTCAGATTATGAAGACTGCACTAAATATCTAATCTGTCAGTGTGCAAAAATCAAGCATCAAACATTAAGAACTTTCTAAGACCCGTGACTTTTTACCCAACAGAAAACATAAAGCATCAAAAATTAATCATACCACAGCAATATATTCAAATGCTCAAAGAACTCAAAATTGATTCCTAACAAGCTAGAAATCACTACATGATTTGGGAATTTCACTGCTGTGTATACAAAGGAAATGAAATCAGTATATCAAAAAGTTTCTTGCCCTCCCATGTTTTTTACAGCATATTCACGATGGCTAAGATAAAGAATAAACTAAAATGTAAATAAATGCATAAAGAGGATGTAATACATATACACAGTGGAACACTATTCATATTCAGCCATAAGAAATGACGGAACCCCATCACTGTGACAATATGTATGAAACTGTAAGATACTATTTATGCAAAATAATTCCGACACAAAGATAAATACTTCATGATGTTACATATTGGTATAATCTTGTATTGTAGAATCTTGTATTGTAGAATTGTAGTTATCAGAGGCTGGTGATAACAGAGAGAGGATGAGATGCGAAAAGATTGGACAATGTGTATTAAGTATAGTTAAGGAGAAAGTTTTGGTGTGTGTTTGCATTGTGGTGATTATGTATAATGATAATGTATATTTTAAAAACCTAGAAATTGATTTTGAGTACTTTCACAATAAAAGTAATAAATTTTTATGGGATTAACTATTCTTGAGTTTAAAATTATACAATGTATACATACACAGAAGTATAACATGGTACCTCACAAATGTGTTCAACTTTTATGTCCTAAGTAAACAAAGAAAGAAGTTAGCTACTCTAAATCTAGGGACGCTGGGACTTCTCTTTCTAAAACACTGGGGTAATTCTATAAAAATTAAGGACTGAAGGATGGCTGAGAATATTTGTACATGAATGAAGACCCAAGTTTGCATATCAGCAGCCACATAAAAATCTGGGCATGGCCACACATGTGCCAGCACTATGTGAGGCAGAGAGAGGAGGATAGTTGGGACTTGCTAGCCAGCAACTGATCTCCAAGCTTCAATGGATGAACCAGTCTCAAAGAAAAAAGGTGGAGAGTGATAGAGTAGGACACCTAATATCCTCCTTGAACCTACACACACACACACACACACACACACACGGGAATGTTTACTCACACACATGCATACATACACTACACTAATTCATATATACACACAGAATCAAAACAAAAAATTGGCACCTCTCTGCTCTTATTCAATAGAGTATTTGAAATCTTAGACAAAGGAGAAATGGGAACTTTTAATTTGTGAATGACATCCATTACAAAGTATCAATATAGATAAAAGTTGGTGTGTACTTAAGTGTCCCACATTAGAGAAAGGGTAAATAAACCATGGTTCATTTATTCAGTGAAATGATGTGATGCAAATAAATGAATAAAATAGATCAGTATGCACCAAAGTAGAAAAGTCTTAAAAACATTTAGAGAAAAAAGTCAATTTCAAAAGTTATGTCAAGTTTGAAACCATTTGAATATTTTTCTCATTGAGACAAGAATTTTATTTTATTTTTATTTAATAGTTTCTATTAATATTTAGTCTTTTTAATTGCAAACATAATGGGTGCTTGTCCTTTCACCCCTCCCTCTCTTCTCCTTCCACTTCTCACCCTCCCCTCCCTTCACCAATTCATCTCTCTCCCACCCATCTGCCTGCCTGTCTGCTTGTATGGACCATAGTGTTCCTTTTGGGTTGTCTGTATTGATAAGCGCTCAGGTCTCTGTGGCAGATTAAGTGTCCTTTCCTTGGGTAGACCCACTGATAGGGCACTGTCCTTCACTTGTGTAACCTAGCCCCCAAGGGTCTATCAGCATGTAAGTATTTCTGAAACCATTTGAATTTTAAGCATAGAACAATAAAATACATTTTAGTTGGTACATGAACATTTACTGAATGTACAAAACCAATGGGTAGCTCCTTAATTTTTATTGTGTTTGAAATATTACAAATAAATGTTATTAATAAAAGTAAAAAGTTTAAAAACATACAAGAGTATAATTTTCACCACTTAGTATAACATCACCAGCATAGCAGAACTGGGCCTTAACAGAAATGTTAAGAAATATCTGCTGCTACAGGTCTATCTAGTTTATTAACTGGGAAGACTAGGTATTGAAAGCATTGAGGGTAGAATGTAAAATCATAACTCTGTAATTGATTATGACCTGTCTAATTTCAGAATATCTATCTGATGGTTTGCACTACTTGGTATACTACTTTCCAGGAACTGAAACATTCTCATGTTTGCCTCACCCCTTAATACTTACTACTTAAAGTTGAAGCCTCCCAAATAAGATATTCATCCGTAGGATAATTTTCTAGGATTGATATTAGTATCAAGTATGGAATGATTTTATTCTGGTTATTGGAGGACCGGTAAGTTCTCTGGTTGCCTCCTAATGTCCCCACTCTGAGGTGATCTTGTCTCTACCCTCGATAATGGGGGGAACTGTGGGAATATACTTCATATGGTTGGCAAAGATGAAACATGGGAATTCCTCACTTTATATGTGGCAAAGTTGGAAATGTTGTTGATGCTTAGTTATGTTCCTTCCATGAAGTTACCCAAAGTGTAGCAAGTTATGTAGCTTTTCCCAGGGAGCACTGATACAAAACAAATCTTAACCAGCCCATCCAATTTCTCTCTCTCTCATTTTTTGTGTGTACACAATGTATGTATGTATGTTCATGTATGTGTGGTGTATGTGTTATGACACGTGCAGAGGTCAGAGGACAACGTCTGGTGTTTGTTCACCCTTTCTGCTACTTTTTTTTTAATCTTTTTTATTTATTTATTTATTTATTCATTGTGCGTGTGTGTGTGTGTGTGTGTGTGTGTGTGTGTGTGTGTGTGTGTGCGGTGTGTATGTATGTGTGTGTATGTGTGTAGAACCACAGGCAAATTTGGGAACCACCATGGACCGCCTCCATCTCTTCCTCGTTTACTCTGTCCAGGGATTCACAGCCTCCGCCCTACCAGGACCAGAAGTGCAGGCCGGCGTCTATACGTGGGGTCTAGGATCCGAACTCAGGACCTTCCACCTACAAGGCAGAGGCTTAACCCCTGAGCCACCTCTCCAGCCACTTTGCTACGTTTGATAGGGGCTCTATTGTTTTTCACTGCATCGTGTGTGCTAGCTAGCTGGCCCATGAGTTTTAGAAATTCGCCTGTCCCCACCTCCCATCTTGTACTTGAAACATTAGGATTACAGAAACATACTACCACACCAACATTTATGTGGGTTTTTGAGATTCAAACTTGGCTGTTTTTGTTTTCACAGGAAGCACTTTATCCACTGAGCCATCTTTCTAATCACTCTCTCCCATTTTTATGTGTCCCCCTTTCCTATCACTCTTTGTGACAAGTCACACCCTATTCTGACCATGTTAAGTCTCTCCCAGATCAGCAATAGTTTTACCCACATCATAAATCTATTACCAAACAGTCATACTGCAAAGGGAGAGAAAAGGGCTGTATCAATCTGCTGGACCATTTTGTAACTACTCTCTATTCTGGCCTTGAAAACTGCCTTACGAAGTCCTTGAAACATGTGGGTTTAATGGCTTGTAACATGCCCAATTCCCTAGATTAGAGTGGACTTATTCGTTGCTTTTTTTCTAGGGTACCTATTCTGGCTGATTCTATTCATTTAGCTTTGATTTTCTCAGTATCTATGATGATCCAATTTAGAAGAGAATTATTTCTTTGGAGCTAGTGAACTTTATATAGATACTGACTAAGGACTTGGTGAGTAGTAATATCACTATTTTTCTCACTTTCAGAGAAATGCCACTCCCTTCTATGTCCTGGAGTCTCATCATCTAATTATTAGTCATTTATAGAACAGTTCTTTTTTTTTAGTGATGTGACCTTATTTTATTATTTTTATTATTATATTTATTTTTTACCAATCATACAAGCTTAATAGGTACCCCATCCCCTCCCTCCCTCCATCCATCCCCAGTCCCCCTTGCACCCTCCCCCCTTTTCCCCTTCCTTTCATCCCCTCCCTCCTTTTCTCCCAGTGCCCCCCTTTCCATTTCCTGGAGCATCCTTTAGTGTGAATGTCAAACTTCCCTCTGTGTACAGGACAGTTCTTTTTTTTAATATTTATTTTTTCCACTCATACAGGCTTGATAGCTACCCCATTCCGCTCCCTCCCTCCACCCCTCCCTGGATCCCCTTGCTCCCTCCCCCTTTTCCTCTTCCTTTCCCCCCCTCCCTTACTCCCATTGTCCCCTCCCCCATCCCTAGAGCATCTTTTATTGTGCATGCAGGACAGTTCTTTAGAAGATTTTTTTGGTAATATCCAGCAATTTTACAACATTATATTCCCAAATGAGCATAGCTTCTACAATGATAGCCTCCTTGATGCATCATGATATTTTGTATCTTTGCTTTGCATTTCAATAATGTTGAAAATAAAATTCACACTTCCATCTCAGGGTTTTCCTCACTTTCCTCTTGTCAGAGATTTCAATTTTTTACATCCTATTTCTTACTGCATCTTGATGTTCACACCTGTTTCCTTATTCAGTTCTTTCTGCTCAGCACAATGAGGTGGCATGATAGGGTTTTTAATTTAGCAATTTGACTTTCTACTTTCTTGGCTAGATTAGAAGCTGAGAAAGAAGTACAATGATATATCTTTTAAGTTATATTTCTTGTAATTTCTTTGTGTTTTCATTCACAGCCAGCTGGAAATCAATATTCTGTTGCAGCAGCAAAATGCTGCCTTTCCTTACCAACGTTCAGTAAGTGGCAATTTTGCAAACAAGTGCTCTAAATCCAGCTTTAGGGTAACACCACATCTATCCACGTAGTGGATTTGAAATATTTAATGTAAGGACCCTTCCTCCTACTTGCGATTAAATGACTGCTTCCTGATTTCCCCTTCAGATAGTTCTTTTCCGTTGCCTATGTTTTTGGTCTCATTAGCTCATCAATTTTATCAGAACAACTTGATTTTAGTGTATGAAAACTAACCTGAAGGTGTTGTGAGACTGAAAGAGGAAATCAATAGATTGTATTATTGTCCAAAGAGTGATTTTTGAGGGGGAATTGCTGACAGAAGCACAGCACTGCTTACATGAATGACTAGACATGATTATTACTACAAACATTTTTGAGAAAAACAGAAAATGCCTGTCTATAAGAGATGATGTATCAACATTCCTATGAGTTCCATTGTATTGTAAATGTAAATATGTAGATTGTAATCCTAAATAAATTAGGTACTCTATGCTGTTTGATCAGCTTTATACTTGATGCACTCAACTCACCATAGAGGACATAAAATTTAACAATAATAACAAAATTCCGCAGTAAGAATTTTATTCACTCAATCAGTACTATCAAGAATATTTAATGCAAGTATTAATAAAAGCCATGCAAAGACACCAATAAAAATTATAAACTTTACCACATTTATTTTTTTCTAAATCTATAATTACTTCCATCTTAAAATGAGTATATGCCCAGAAGTTGTAGGTGGAGTCCTCTAATTTCTCTGTTTTTAGAATATTTTAGAATAAAGATAATTTTATCTTTATTTCACATACAGCCTCCTTACTTATTAATTTACTTTTATCATTAATTTTGTCCATATATTTTGTTATTTTTTTCACCTAACATGCACTGTTTATTTCTAGCACACTGTTTTATAATTATGAAATGGGATTAACATGACTGTGATAACAAAGTTGTTTTGTATGAAACAAAGCAAAATAGAACCAAAAAAACCCTTACATAGCTTACTCTCAGTGTATTTTTTGGAATAATCTTAATAAATCCATATAAAACTAGATAAATTCATATATTATAAAATACACTATATATTGTGAATAAATAGAGTGTATTTAAAATTAGGAAATTTAATTCATTTTACTAACCAAGATGGAATAAAAAATCATAACTAAATGAATACCAAAAGGTAGTTGGTAAAATTAAATATCCATTTCCAATGAACATTCTTAATATTTTAGAAATGGAAAGAAACTCTCAGTCACTGATATAATTACCACAAATCAATAGCAAATATCAAACTTAGGTGTGATAGAACTTCACATCGAATGTAGAAATAACACCAACATAGCCAGAAGACATTTACCACTACAATAATGAATAACAAGAAAAGGTTAATTTGACTGGAAAATGAGAAGGGGCTCTTGGTACCTAGGACCTTTAACCAAAAAGTCCATGTTTCCTCTACTCATTTCCAAATAACTACTTTTAACAGAAAGGCCTAGTTTCTTTAAACCCAGACATAACCATGTAGCTGGCCTAAAATTCTCTGTCTCAGGCATTTTGTTTTATAGCTTCTTTTTTTTTTTTTTTTTTCAGTGCTAGGGATGGAACCCAGGCGTTTGAGTTTCTTAGGTGGTTATTATAACATGCCTCAGCCTCTGGCATTTTAAATGATACTTAGTGGTTACTCTTTCTGCTGCTGTGAGACAACATCTATACAACCTGCTTAAGGGAGAAAGAGGGAGATTTGTTTGGCTTACAGCTCCAGAGGGCATATAGTCCAATAAGTTAGAAAACACATTGGTGGGCAGCAAAAGCTGGAGTCAGCTTAGGTCACCCCAGCCAACATCATCATCATCATCCTAACAAAACTGTAAGGAACTTAATTTATTAAGTAAGAAAGTCAATTTGTTAAAAATGCAAGTAGCAAGTATTTTGTTAAAACATTTAATATGAGAGCTGGAAATATGGCTCAGGAGTTAAATCTCTGCCTCCCAAACAGAAGGACCTGCGTTTATAACCCGACCCCAGGTTCAAACAAAGAAAACAAACAGGGCTGGAGAGATGGCTTAGGGATTAAGTCTCTGACTCACTAGCAGAGTTCACATCCCAGATCCCATGTAAAATGCCAGGCAGAAATGGCAGTGGCCTGCACATCTGGCCCTGGAAGGCAGAGCCTTGGAAATTTCAGAGCAAAGCAAGAGGTAAAACAGTCCAGGATGATTCCAGATGTTATCCTTGGGCCACCACAGGCACACACAGTGCCCTCTCATACACATACCAAAAAGTTATACAGCTAATAAATGGCATTTCCATAGTGTGAACATGCCTATCTCAGGTTCTAGAATTTTTGTTCTTAACCTAAATGGTCATGCAACCCTTAGGTTATTATTTATGAAAAGTATATAAAAGGAGTGAGATAATAAAAAAGCTCTAGAGTGTGGTGACTCTTTCCTTCTCTTAGAGCCTGTAAGTCCCTTGAGATAGTGACTCTGTTGTTTAGTGTTATTGTTTCTTGTGGATAAGCTTCATTATTCCAACTGTATAGGGGTGACAAGTCAATTGAGTTCTCACATATAACAAATTAGTGAAGAAGGTGAAATAATGTAGTGGAAAAATCACTTCACTAGTAGTGAGAAGAATAAGTTGTTAGTTTAACTTTCCCTTAATAGTGAAAAGTGATAGACCTTATAATGATATTCTTATTCAGGTATACCATATATTTTGGCAATTTTTGCCCCATGACCTTCTCGTGTGTACACACACACACACACACACACACACACACACACACACACGGTTCCATATGTGAGAAAATATTTGTGATTTTTAAAATTTCTGCGTGTGTGTCTTTAATATGCGTGTATGTCTGTGTGTGTGTGTGTGTGTGGATCAGAAGGCACTGTGTGTCCCTGTGGAGGCCCAAAGGTGATTTCATGAATCATCCTAGATTACTTCTACCTCTTATTTACTTTGATCTGGAGTTTCCCAGGCTCCACTTTCCAGAACTAGAAGTACAGGCCACTGCCATTTTTGCCCACCATTTTTACATAGATACATGTAAAATGTATCTATGGAATTCAGGATCTGAACTCAAAATCTTCTACTTGTGAGTCAGAGACTTAATCCCTGAGCCATCTCTTTGGCCCTATTTTTTTTTGAAATTATGAGTTATATAACTTAAAATGATCTCTAATTCTATCCATTTTCCTGTAAATGACATAATTTTACTTTTTATGGCTGAATAAAACTGTGTATATATACCACATTTTCTTTATCCATTCATCTGTTGATGAGTACTTAGGCCGATTGCATATCTTGGGTATTATAAATAGGGCTATGATAAGCTTGGATGTGTAGACATTTCTGTTCACTGACTTAGACTCCTTTGGGTATGCACCCAAAAGTGGTACAGATGGGTCATGTGATAGTTGTTTAGAAATAATGTCTCTTGGCTTCAGGAATGTCCTTTCTGTAGAATAAAGAACAGAAAATTATTTTAATTGCTACTTTGATTTATAACTTTAAAACTCTTTTGTAAGAATGATGTCTTTTAAACTCATAATAGCCTATAGGTTAGGTGAAGCAGGTAATTTGTTTCCCTTTCCCAATTTAGCTGCAGTTTGGTAAGAGGATTTGGTCAAATTCACCCAAAACAGACTCAAGACTAAAACAGTTACAGTGTTTATCCTCAACGAGAATTCCCCGAGGAAAGATGCAGCAATCGCTACGCCCATGAACTCTTGTCCTCAGCTACAAGTCCTGGCAACCTTTTTCATTTAGATAGCACACTAGATGCACTTCCATGTACCTCCTCCAATATGTCCCTGTAATCCCTCAATTCTGAGGCCTTAAAAGGCACTGAAACAATCTGCTAGGATGTGACATTTTATTTTAGAGATAATGAAGAAACCGGGGGTTTTGGAGAGGTAGAATCAGATGAGGCAAGGGAACGACAGTTTTGGAAAAGGGAGAGTTACGTATTCAAAACTCATTTAAACTATATTTTAGCTTGATAATGTTTTTGTTAATCACTCTCTCCCCTGAGTCATTCTGATCTCTGAGGCAAGGAGCCAATTTTCTTCTGCAGGAAGGTTATTGTTTCTCCTAGTGCCTGGAGGATGGGGATATCTTCAGAGAGGTGTTTGTGCTTAGTGAGGAAATAGTAAAGACTTGCCAAGGGCTAGAATAAAATCATTTTCCATCTTCTTAAAGGTGACATTCTAAGCCCTAATAATTTCTAACAATTTCATTCAGACATTTGAGATCTATCTATCTATCTATCTATCTATCTATCTATCTATCTATCTATCTATCATCTATCTATCTATCATCTATCTCTATGTATCATCTCTCATCTATCTAATCAATCATCTATCAATCATCTGTTGTACATTCTGCACTCTGAGGTGCCAGAATATAGATATAAAATCTTAAAACAGTTTTTGCCTTTAAGGTCCTGATGTCTGAGAGAACACATGGTATGCTTTTCAAGTACTATATGTATCTAACATAATTTCCTTCTTCGTTAACTAAATATGAAGCACATTTGAAAAGCCACTAGTGTTGCTTCTGGGAAGTCCTTCCTAGTATTATCTAAAACGGGGGACATTGTAGTGGGAAAGGTTCTGGCTAAAAGTTTGTCAGAAATACTGCCAAAGTGTGAAATTAGCCAAGGTTTCTTTGGTGCCCTTCCAACCTCCCTGACTTCTGGCTCTCAAATCTTTACTGTCTTCAGACTGTCTCAGATTTTACGACCCTCCTCCCACTTAGTTTCTGATTCGAGTTTTTATATTCAATCTTTAATCTGATAAAAATATATCCATACTCCTTTTATTTCTAGGAGGCATTAGAATTGGAGAGACTAATTCTCGGCTCTGATGCAGTTAACACTTAAAAGGGCAGCCCACTTTACCTGAGATTAATTCCACTATCAGTTCAGAAAGGCAGTAGTTCTCTTCCACATACCAAACCTTTACATTTGTGGCCTGCACATTTCTCTTATTTACCATTTTTCTTTGAGTCAAATTTCACATTATATCTTTTTATTTTGCCTCAATTCCAGATTTTATAAATGTTTCCTTTCCATTATGGGTGCTACAGTTTAGAAAGAACCCTGGCTTAATTCCTACTGAAAACTCTTTCACTTGGGCAATTTCTCCATCGTACTTTAATTTAAATTTTCACAGTGGTTCCCAATCTATTCCATATTACCAATACAAAGAAAATTTAGTATTTGTATATTTTACTAAGACGAATATGTAAGGTTTCTCATTTTTAGGGTTAAAAGAATCACTATTTTATTGGAACCATACAGCTTATTTGTGATAGTCAGTATAACAAAGAAAATATACCAACTGGGAGGCTCCAAGACTTCCTTTATTAGTTTTTTCACTGTCCACTTATATTTAGGAGGCGATTCCTATACAATGTCTTTTCATGTAGATTTTAGTTGTGTGCTTGAATTACTCCAGTGTTGAGAAAGTCATTGCCTCACAAAGAAAATCTGTTCCATTGTTAATTCTGGTCAGTGATGATATACTGTTACTTATTATCAAACTGGGATATTCTTAAAACAGAGCATATTCCTTTAGGTATTATTTGATCAGAAGCATTAGGTAGGGTTTTTATACTTTCTTTCCTTTGCATACCATACTTTTATTAAGGACAAATGAGATTTCCTAGCTTTTTTCAGAAATGTGATTACTGTTGATTTTCAATTTGACAGGATCTGGAATCACATAGAGCCAAACCTCCAAGTGCACCTCCAGATTATTTAACCTCTGAGCATTCTGGTGAAAGATTATTCTGAGTAGTTGAATTGAAGACCCATCCTAAAAGTGGATAATACCACTCCCTGGACTTGGGTCCTGGGCTGCATAGAAAGAGGGAAGCTAGGTGAGCACAAGCATTCTTTCCTCTCTCCTTGGCTGCCGATGAAATGTGACCAGATGTCTCTGACTCCTGCTGTCTTCCTCTCCCTGCCATGATAGACTGTGTGCCCAAATAAATCCTTTCTTCCTTAAATTGCTTTTGTGAGATGTTTTATTATAACAACAGAAAAGAATCTAAGGACTGGAGAGATGGCTCAGAGGTAAAGACTCTGCCTCAAAAGCAGAAGGTCCTAGTTCAGATCACAGGTCCCATGTGAAAATGCCAGGTAGATGTGGCAGTAGCCTACACTTCTGGCCCTGGTGGGTGGAGCCTGGAAAATCCTAAAACTAAGCAAAAAGGAGGTAGAAGCAATCCAGGATGATTCTCTAAGTCACCATTGGTCCTCCACAGGGAAACATAGTGCCTTTTGATGCATGCTCACACACACACATACACACACACACATACACACACACACATACACACACACACACACACACACACACACACACACAAAGTTAAAAAGAAAAATAATCTAAGAAAAGCCACAGCATACTCTTGATTTACATGCTTAGTGTCATCTCAGTCCTCTGAAATCTGCTCAGGCTTGTGCATCTGGAGTTGTTGTTTTTTTTTTTCCATTGATCACTATCTCTTAATATAATCATATCAGCAACACCTGAATTTTGGAGAGACACATTAAAACTTTAATCATTCTTTTATGTTACTTCTTGTGCATGAAACAATCTTTTTAAATTTTTTTTCATTTATTTAGTGTGTGTGTGTGTGTGTGTGTGTGTGTATGTGTGTGTGTGTGTGTGCACTGTATGTCCATGTGGAGGCCCAAGGCTGACTTCGGGAATCATCCTGAATTGCTTCTATCTCCTTTTTGCTATGCTCTGGGATTTGTCAAGCTCTGCCCTCGAGGGCCAGAAGTACAGGATGCCACCATTTCTACCCTGAGTTTTCACGTGGGATCTGGGATCTAAACTCAGGACCTTTTGTTTGCTAGGCGAGTCTTCCCCTGAGCCATCTCTCCAGCCCATAAAACAATCTTGGATGTCTTTTTGTCCTCTCAATTTCTAGATTTATATTTCCTATCAATTTAGTGGAGTTATTAATTGAAATATAGACTTGTATATTTGCATCTCACACGTATTCACAATGAGAAACACAAGAAATCAGAATTACTTAACAAAAGTACCATAAATAAATTTATCATTTAAATTAAGTGCTCATTAATAAAAACATCAATTTTGGAAATGCCTTGTTTCTCTACTTTGAAAAGAGACTTCTAGAAAAACTGTGCACCTCAAACAAAAACCTGATATTCTAGAAGGGAATATATGTTAATCACATTAATATAAATTATATATATTATATTTATATATTATAACTATAAATTATATATATAATTTTTGTGACTATATAAAATCTAGGAACCACAAGGAAGAGAAAACATTTGACATTTATCTTTCCAAGATTGGTTTAATTTGCTTAGTATCGCTGTCTGCCTTTGCATTCATTTTCTTGCAAATTATATCATTTCTTTATGGCTGAAAAATTCCGCTGTGTATATATATATGCCACATTTTTCTCAGGTCATTCCTCTCCTGTTGGACACCAGGTTTATCACACAATTTAGCTATTGTGAATAGTGCTTCAACAAAAACTGGTGTGAAAGCGTCTCTATGATACATTTTTCTCAGTGTCCCTTTGGTAAATACCGAGGAGTAGCTTAGCAGAGTCATATAATAGATCTATGTTCAGTGTTTCGAGAAACTTACAGACTAATTTCCATAGAGACTGGACTGTTTATTATATAACATTTGTGTTTAAATCTGTAATCCATTTTAAAATAATTGATGCATGGTATAGGATAAAGATAGCATTAATTTTATATAGAGATATTTAGTTATCCCAGCACAATGCATTGAAAAGCCTGTAATCCCTTTCTTCTCTCCCCACACTAAATTGTCTTGACAAGATTGTCAAAACTTAGTTTGCGATATTTAAGCATATACATTCAGGTTTATTTCAGGAGTCTGGTTGTATTACATTGATCTGTATGTCTGTATGTTTTTATGCCAATGGCATGCTGTACAGATTACAGTATGTCATAAAATCAGGCAATATAAGTCTTAAAATGCTATTCTTTTAAAAATTGTGAAGGCTTTTGAGTTCTTTGTATTTCTACATAAACATTAGAATTTTGTCCTATTATTTGCATTAAAAAGTCAAATAGGATCTGATTGGGACATAATTGAAATTATAAGATCCATTTTGGGGAGAATTTACATTTTATGAATATTATTTTCTAAATCATTAATCAATTAACAGGTATAATTATTCATTATTTAAGTCTCCTTTAAATTTTCTCAATAATGTTTTAAAGTTTTCTGCCTACAGGTTTTACATTTTTTTGTTATCGTCTTAAGATTTTTTAGCTTACTATGAATGGATTTTAAATAGCTAAATTACTATTTACCTCGCATCGCTATGTTGAAATACAATTGCAAATTTATCTTATGTCTTTAGTAATTTAACTTATTTTTGGTTACTTTTCTTCTAAAGAATTTTTAGCTCATTGTGAATGGATTTTAAATAGCTAAATTACTACTTTCCTATCATTCTTATATTGAGACAACAATTTCTTGTAATGTTAGAATTATTAGATCCAGTAGTGCTTCTTAAATTACTTATGAATTCTAACATATTATTGTTATCTTATTAATCAAAATTTCCTTTTCCTATTGTGAATGCATTTTATCTCTTTTTCTTGATTTTTGCCCTGTTTAGGCAGCCCAGCACAATGTTGAACAGAAGTCATTAGAGTAAGAGCATTTGTCTTGCTCTTCATATTTAGAAGAAAGCATGTAGTCTAGACAGTGCATCTTTGAAACTCGAGACCTACACAGTTTCTACTAGAACTGCTCAGCTCTGCCTATATAAGAAGATAAATATGTAAATGGTCATGAATGATTATAGTAAAACTTTTAAATTTTTTCCTTTTATTTTTATTCTTTAGTTTCATACATGAATATAGTGAATTTGTGTTGTTTTCACTTCTTTTTTTTCTCCTACATTTTATTTTTTTTCCTAATCATACAAGCTCAGTAGGTACCCCCCTCCCTTCTCTCCTCCCCTCCGCAGTCTTCCCCCCTTGCACTCTCCCTCTCCCCCCTTACTTTCACCCCCTCTCTCCCTTCCTCTCTCCCAGTGCCTCCCCCTTCCTCCCTTCTATTCCCTGGAGCATCCGTTTGTGTGAATGCCAAACCTTCCTCTGAGTCCTTCACCTTAGTGAGGGTTCAGGACTCAATGGCATAGCCCAGAGCCCCTTCTTAGGCTCCCCGTTAGTATGGGAACTCTATTGTGACTGTTTAATCCCTTGCCTCTAAGGATCCTACTGCCTGGAGCCTTCTCTCCTGTGATCCATGCTAGACTTTGGGGGGACGTTGACATGTCAGCCATTGTGCAAGTCAGGCAAAATCCAATTCTGGCTGCAGCAGCCCTAACTTGTGTGGAGTATCTTGCATGTCATTGGTCCTCCCCATCTTTAGGCTCTTCTGATCTTGCTGCCCCCTCTTCTGCAAGATTCCCTGAGCTTTAGGATGGGAAGAGATTTGGCTGGTCTGGTTTCAGGTGAATAATGTAGCGTCTTTGGTGTTCTGAAGTATGGTTTGTTGTTTTCAGTTTTGCTTTTCCTGCACTGCCCTTGGCCGCATCCTGATGAGTATGGAAGGTCACCTCCTGAGGAGCAGAGAGTCTGCCCTGGTCCGGGTCTGGGACCAGGGCAGAAAAGGATAGTAAACTTTTTTTTAAAAGAACAAGAAACTAGTTTGGGGTAGTAGAATACCTACTTCTAATTTAGTTTTTCATTGTCTTTCATAGATGTAACTTTTTCAGGTTTAAGAAACGTTCATTCTAATTTGTTAAGATCTTCTCTTATGAAACCATGACATGCTTTTTCTATCACTCTTGATGTTGTCATACTGGTTTTGTCCCTAATTTTTTGCCTTTTTTCATATTACATTTTTGTACTCTAATCTTTCCTTTTCTTGCTTTTGGTTTAATTTGCTCTCATATTTTCCAGTTTCTTAGGTAGAAGTTTACAGTATTGACATGCAATATTTCTTCTTCATGACAAACTGTATAAAGCATAAATCTTTATTTAAGCAGTTTACATTTTGATATATTTTGTTGTCATTTTCCCTTAATTAAAATGGATCGAAAGTTTTCTTTTATTGGTTAATTTGAAAGCGTGTTTTTGAACTTTCAAAAATCTGGGTAGCTCCAAAATTCTATTTCTAGATTTATTCCATTATCATCAAAAGCACCATGAAGATAATTTCTAACATTTGAATTTATTAAGACAGTTTATGGCCTATTACTTGGTCTCTCCCAGGGAATGTTTCATATATACCTAAGTAGAATATCTGCTGTTATAGTAGGAAGTGTTCTAAATTATCAATCAGATAATTGAAAGTGTGGTTAAAATTTTCTCTGTCTTTGATGATTTTTATCTGTTCGCTTTATCAGTTTTTGAGATTTTTTTTCAATTTTTGTTTTTTGTGAAGTATTTGGTAGACATGTATTCATAATTGTTAGACATTTCTTATGCATTGATCATTTTTATCATTACAAAATATTCCTCTTTATTTGTAGTAATTTTAGAATATTTATTATGTTGGTATGCACATTAAAGGATGCTCCGGGGATGGGAGGGAGAGGCACTGGGGGATGGGGAGGCAAAGGGGAGGGGAGGGGTTGGAGGGAGGGGGGAACCGGTGTACCTGTTAAGTTTGTATGAGTGGAAATAATAAAAAAAAACAAAATATTCCTCTTTATTTGTAGTAATATTTTAGAATATTTATTATGTTGCCATATCTTATAACATTCCTGATTTCTACTTGGTTTCTTTATAAAGTGTGCTTCCTGTGAACAGCTTATATAATTGACTCTTCCATTTTGTGTAGTTTGAAAATACCTGCTTTTTAAAATTTTGTTTTGTTTTTCAAATTATTAATTTACTTTTAATGTAATTGAGATATAAGTACACTTACTGATTACTTTTGCTGTTTCGTATATCGTTCTTTTTTTCTCTTTTACTCCATCCTATTTAAATTGAAAATATTTATATATTTAATTTTTATTTTAATATATTATTAATATTTAATATCTTGAATATTTTAAAACTATTTTGGCCTTTTTGTTGGTAGCCGCTTTGAAAATCATAATGTAGTTCTTATTGCACTCTACTTTGAATAGCCATCTGATATGACATCCCCTTCAGCATGAAAATTTTCTTTTAGCATTTCTTGAGAAAAATCAGTACTTGCTATCTCAATTTAAAGATAATTCTGGGGCAGAGAAATGGCTCAGGAATTAAGACTCTGCCTTGCAAGCAGAAGGATCTGAGTTTGGATCTCAGGTCTCACATAAAAAATACCAGGTGGAAAGGGCGGTGACCTTCATTTGGCTCTGGTGGGTGGAGCCTGGGAAATCCCAGAGCAAAGCAAAAAGGAGGTAGAAACCATTCGGGATGATTGCCGAAGTCATTCTTCAGTCTCCACAGGGGCACACAGTGCCTTCTCTCTCTCTCTCTCTCTCTCTCTCTCTCTCTCTCTCTCTCTCTCTCTCACACACACACACACACACACACACACACACACACACACACACACAAATAATAAGTGGATAAATACATCTTAATGGTAATTCTCCAGAATAAAGGATTTTTGATTGAAAATTGTTTCTTCTTTCAGTGCTTTGAATCACCCTAGATGGCTCAACCTTCTTACTGCTTTGCTGTGGGGTTCCTTAGGCTCTACTTTTCAGGGCCGGAATTACAGGTCTCCACCACATATGCTCCTCCTGTGTGTGTGTGTGTGTGTGTGTGTGTGTGTGTGTGTGTGTGTGTGCGTGTGTGCATATGTGTGTTTGTAACAGAGGGCACTTGAATACATGAGCCTGTGAAGGCCCCAAGGCGATTCTGGGAATTATCCTGCAGTGCTCTAACTCCTTATTACTTTGTTCTGGGGATTCTCATACTCTGTCTTCTAGGGCAGGAACTGCAGGCCGCTACCATTTTTGCCTGACATTTTTATTGGGATCTGGGGACCCAAACTTGGGTCCTTTTGCTTGTTTAACTCCTAAGCCATCTCCCCAGCCTTCCTGTCGTCAAGAGATTTTCTAGAGACTGATTTATAAATAATGTCAAAATCTCGTATTTGTTTTCAGCTATCTCAATTGTTTTTAATCACACTACTGACTTCACAAAGTCTAGCATCTGCTAAAGGCACCAAGATCCTTGGAGGCAAGAGATCAACAGCCACAGTAGTGTTCCTATGCTTAAGGGGAACACGGGAAAGGGTTCAGGGAAATGCCGCTGGGTCCTTGTATGTCATTGGAGAGGAGGACCCAGAGGAGAGTCAGGCATGCACAATAAAGGACTCGCTGGGAATTGGGGCGGGAGGCACTGGGGGATAGGGAAGGAGGGGTGAGGGGAGGGGGAGTAGGGGGCTCGGGGGGGGGGAGGAGGAGAGAGGGAGGGAACTAGTGTACTTATTAAGTTTGTATGAATGGAAATAATAATAAAAATGTATAAAAAAGGATGGCTGATGTGGTGTCATGGGAGTAAGCATATTACGGTTATGTCTTGATCTTTAGGTTGATGCCTTTTGCTCTGATCTTTACAATTTTCTTAGCATAAAAGTGGGTTAATTTTCATATTCTGAGTAGAAGGACTCTGAACTTATTCCTTATCTTCCAAACCTCTGACTTTGACTCTGCTAAAATTGAAAAATCATTCTACAGGTAAATGGTCAAACATACTATGTTATATTCAGACTGCAGAATATTACTCAATAATTAAAATGTACTACTGACACAAGCAACAAATCAAATGGCTCAGGGCTGGAGAGGTGGCTCAGGGGTTAAGCCTCTGCCTTGCAGGCGGAAGGGCCTGAGTTCGAATCCTACACCCCACTTATAGACGCCGGGAGGAAGCAGGGGCAGCCTGCGTTTCTGGTCCTGGTAGGGCGGAGCCTGTGAATCCCAGGGCAGAGTAAAGAAGGAGGAGGTGAGGCGTCCATGGTGGTTCCCGAATTCGCCCGTGGTTCTACACACACACATGCATACATACACACATATACATGCACACACGCACACGCGTGCATACACGCACAATTGAATAAATAATAAAATAATTTTAAAAATCAAATGGCTCATGAGGCATTCTGCTTAATGAAAACAGTCAGTTCTAAAATGTTAAATTTTATGTAGTTCCATTTCCATAGCATTCTCATAATGGCAAAACTTTTGAGATCAAGAGATTAATGATTGCTAAGGGACAAGAACGACATGATATGTGGCAAACAGTGAATAAGAGTATAAAAATGGTTGCATAAGGGAGTTCCTTCATGGTCTTTGTCATAGAGATTATTATATGAAACCATAAAAACACACTAATGAAGATTTTAAATGATGAAAACTGAATAGTGAAGTTAACAACAATAATAGCCATAATATACCAATATCAATTTCTTCATTCAGATAAAAGACAAAGGGACTAATATTGAAAGAAGCCAAGTAAAGAAAAAATTTTTCCTGCATTTTTAGTAAACTTACATCTTTTCCTTCATATATAACTTAATAAAGTCACATTCATATTATGCAGCAAATCACCAGTGAAAAAAGATTTTCTGCCCATTTACTTCGAGAAATCTTGGCTCAATGTGGCCTAGAGTATATTCCAATCTCAATTTCCTCAAAATTACCTAAAACATTCACACGTTAACCTCAGTTGATTTTTTTCTACCTTTGAAATTCTCTGCCCTTTCCGATATAAATTAATCAGACAAATCCTGGCTTGTTTTTTTCCCCTGATTTAACCATTGTCCTGATCTATGGAACAAAGTCCAGAACAGAACGTGCAGGGACAGAATCATCTTTAGTGGACATGTGAGGAGTCCAGGTTACTAATACTTCTATTTTCATTCTTTTTCCTGTCATACGTGCTTGTGCTAAACAGGAGATTGGTTTTAAGTTTAAAGTTTAAACAGAAAGAATGTATTTCCCAAATAAAAGCTTTAAAATTCCTCTCCTATGTGCATAGTTCACAGAAAAATATGTATGCTAAAGGAAAAAGAAAAGACAAAGGCAAACAAACGGCTTCCAGGGTGAAAACAGATAAGAATTGCCCAAATCAGAACAGATGTAGCAAGAAGTGCTTCTAAAACCATTTCTAGTTACAATTATACTTGCAGTGTCTGTTCCAGTAATTATGAGCCCTTTCAGCAGGGCTTTCTTCATTTCCCCTACTGGTTAACAGATATTTCCAGAATTCTTCCTATGTCCCATATTCAATTTCACCTGGTTTATTAGAAGCTTGGAACAAGGATAGAGGAAACAGGAGTTACAGTAACAAATATTAGAGACCTTTCAATTTAATTTTGGAGTGTCACTGTAGTATTGCAGTTGCTAACACAGGCTCTGAGGTCAGTCTACACAGATGACATGACTTCACTTCATATTTGTGTAAACTTAAGCTATTTTAATTCTTAGAATCTCTATTTCCTTATTTTAAAAGGTATTAATTTATTCCTGATGTATCTAACGTGAAGGCCAATATTTTAAAGTTAGTTCACTTTTATTAATTTGTGCTAATTGTACTTTTTAATGGGGTTCAATGTACCAGTCCACACATACTACAATATGGACTGATTAAATCAGAATAATTAGTGCTTTTTGCTCCTTATGTTTTTTGTAGCCATTTTTGGTATGTGTGAATGTGTCTGCATCCTAATGGGTATGGATTTTCCTGATGTCCTTATATGCTTTATTTTTTATTAATATGTGCTACCTTCCCAATCCTCCTTATAATTTCTTTTAAAATATTTTGGGGTCATGAGGATCAAATCCAGGGCCTCATGTACTAGGCAAGTGTTCTACCACTGAGATATATTTCTAGCACTCTCATTGCTATTTATTTATACTTGGAGTTCATAACTCATCTATCCTAGCTATTAAAAATTATATAGCAAGTTATTGTGAACTATAGTTATTCTACTGGTTATGGCTCATCAGAACTTGCTTCTTCTATGTAACTCTATTTTGGTATCTGTGATATGATTTTCCTTTACCTTTCTCCTTCCCACACCTACATTTTACTCTTTCTGGTAATTACTTTTGAACATTTGCTTAGAAGTGGAAAATAGCAAACATTGGTGAAATTATATAGAAATTGGAGCACTGTTCATTGGTATGGTAATGTAGAAATGGTTCAGCTCTTTACATTGCCTCAAAAAAAACTCACAGGGGTTAGCAAGTAAAGGTGCTTCCTATGCAAGTCTGATGATAAGAGTCTAGTACCTGGAACTCACATAAAGGTGGAAAGAGACTCCACTAAGGTGTTCTCTGATATTTACATACATACTGTGATTCATATGTTCCCCCCCCACGATACACATAGACACACCAAGGAATATAATTGTTAACTCATATAGTAATTCTATGTTTATGTAACTAAATATTTGTTTTATTTTATTTTTGTGTGTGTGTGTGTGAAGTGGAAACAGATTTTCAAATAAGAATTTGACATGATAGGTTCCCTATCACAATGATAAAATAATAGAAACAATTCAAATGACCTTGATGGATGAATATATAAACAAAATGTGACATTAACATAACAGATTCACAACAAACCATAATCCAGAATATCAGAGACTCTGTACCAACCACCTGGAACTAGGCCAGCCTAATCTCTCCCCATCCTGAAGCTCAGGGAAATTCGTGGAAGAGGGGGCGGTAAGATTGTAAGAGCACAAGGATGGGAGGAGTAATGATATGCAAGATACTCCACACAAGTTAGGGCCGAAGCAATCATAATTGGACATTGCATGCCCTGCGCAATGTCCAACACACTATTGACCCCACAAAGTCTAGCATTTGCTAAAGGCATTAGGATCCTTGGAGGCAAGGGATTGACAGCCACAGTAGTGTTCCTGTGCTTAAGGGGAACACAGGAAAGGGTTCTGGGAAATGCCACCGGGTCCTTGCACCTCATCGGAGAGGAGGACCCAGAGGAGAGTTTGGCATGCACATTAAAGGATGGTCCGGGGATGTGAGGGGGAGGGACTGGGGGATGGGGGGTGGAGGGAGGGAGGGGACTAGTGTACCTGTTAAGTTTGTATGAGTGGAAATAAAAAAATAATAAAATAAAATAAAATAAAAAGGATTTAGCTCATGTTAAAAAAATAACAGATTCAGCCACACAAATAAAATTATGATAAATCTGACATAGCTGAACTTTGAAAATATGCCAAGTAAAATATGTTAATTAGAAAAGGGCAAATTCTATTAAGGTAGATGTGTAATTGCGTGGCCCAATTTTGTTTTCTTCTATTCCAAAGGAAACATGAAGCATAGCAAGGTGTATTTGGGAAATATTAGCAAGATACAGAAGGAAGAAAGCTGAGAGGAGAGTCCAAAACTTGAAGATTCTTGTCACATTGGGTCTTTGGAGGCAAGACCACCTCTGAGCCAATGGATATATGGGGAAACGAAAGTGGATATTCAAAATGGGTGATTATGGGCAACTGTGTTACCCTTTGGTATGCTTTTGGTGAGTGTGTATTCCTTGGGCATGGTACAAGAGAGCCCAGGCAAAGTGTAAGAGAAAGCTAAGGTCTTAGAGAAACATGAAGTATAATCTTTCATGCATGTCCTGTTAATGCAGAATCCATAGTAACTGCAAGATCTTCCCCGGTGCTTAATGCTCTGTATGGAAGGACCGTGGTGATGGAGAAGAAATGGTTAAACAGCAACAAAAGGGATCCCACTTCCCTGGGCTACTGGGATGACATTGTCTCGCCATCGCCCTTTCTGTTTTATCTCTGCAAAGTGTGGCGCTAGTTTCACATTTCGAGTGGGAACTGACTTTCCTGGCACATAGGGGTTAAGATGATTCTGTGGTACAGAAAAACAGTAAGCAGTAATGCCACAGAACATAAAATAAAAACTGTAACAAGCAGAATAAAGTCACACAGTCTTGTTCACATTGTACAGGAAATTGCTAGAAGGAAACAGTCATCCACAGAAACCTGCTGTGCTACTCTTAGCAAAGGCTTCCTTTAACTTGGCTTGGAGTCATTCTACCTGTGGATTGTTTTAGCAGCCTTTCTAGATAATAACTAGATTGTTATGCTCCCCCATTTCCTTGGATTGGGCCTAAAGAACTTTTTAACTTGTATCTGATTCAAAAATTTGGGGGGAAGTATATGGAATCAATGAAAAATAGAATGCTACAGTACTGAGTGTAAATCCCCTTCACTAACTTCTAATAGTGTCTGAATTCATGTCAAAGGAACACGGATGCCCCAATTCCTTATCTCATTTTACCAACCCTCATGTACTTTTTATGATATTAAAGATTGCACAAGACTCTAGTCTCAGGAGCATTTCTAAAGAAAACTGCTCTAAGCTTGAGTTGCTTATCTATCTCATCATAGACTGACTTGCAATCCCTAAATTTAGTTTAAAAAAAATACACAACTAAAGGAAGGAAGCCAATTGATGTCTCATGTTCTAGTTCTCTTGAAGTAGTTGTTAAGGTTTTCTAGTTGTTTCTGTCACGTAAGGGTGCTTCGGAGACTATTGAAATGTTCAGTTATATGACTACTGGGGAGCCCACAAAGCAGGGACTGAACTGGTATAAGGACTATCATTAAGAATAACTATTGTACTGATAACAATTTAGAGGTAGGGCCAAAAGTAACCTGCAGGAATAACAGACAAAACTTATATTGGAGAAATTACCTCTGAGGGCAGCAGATTTGAAAACTTGAGAGGACTTGTTGCTCCAAGATACCCAGACTGTGTTTCATCACTGATATCAGAAAAAAACTACTGTTTTCTCAGCAATTTGATCTGTAGCAATATCTTTAACCTCATTGAGAATTTCCCGTGTAAACATAAGAACTCATGGTTTTGTTGTAGAGCGAAACTGGGATAAAATGTGCAATTTATATTATATATGGCTTAGCAAATAGCAAGCACCAAATATATTTGATTATTAATATTATGTTCACTAGCAAACATAGTAGGAATGAAAGCATAAAGCAGTGGTAGGAACTTCAGCCAGCCGTAGAGACCTTGAATTGTAACCTGGCCTTCAGATTCCTCATCAAGAGGGTGGGACCAGGAATAAGAGCGTTACACTTGGCACAAGTCCAAACTGCATGACTGCACAAACACTGTAACTGTTCTGTATTCAGACACATTTGAAAGGATTTTTCCAGCATAAATTTCTAAATGTGCTGCTTGTTTTGTAATTCAATCTAGGGCAGCAGCAGCAGTGCTATCATTATTTACATTTGTACCTTTCAGTCTTGGATCCAAGATATTTGCAGCAGTATGAATTGGCTAATAACAAAATTCTTCTCTTTTCTTAAAAATAAATATTTAATTCTACTTTCCTTTATATCTGTAACAAATATTAAGGTGATTTGCTTCTGTAACATTTGGAAGAAATAATTTACAGAAATGAAATGCCTGATTCGGTTTACTGTAGGTAATTTGACTAAGTCAGTCACTCTGTTTTGATTTTAGGAAATTATTTCAGTGGAGAAGAACCTTACTAACAACACATTAGGTTTCTAATTCTGTTAATACATTTTAAAACTTTTTAATGAAAAAAGCAATAGTAAAGACCTCACAAGAGGGTATTCTTCTTTCACTCAATTTATTTTCTTACTTTTTAGGGTTTAATATTTGCAACAATAATATCTAAGTAGCTCTTCATCCTCAATTTATAAGAAGGAGAAAACATTTTATTTATTTATTTATTTGTTATATGTATGGTAGGTCACGGTAGTTATTATAGCGCTCAGTTCTTTTTCATGATTTGCTTCATCTGGGCTGTGCTATTCTTTATCATTAATAATATACATATAGACTGGAGAGATGTAGACTGGGGAGATAGCTCAGGGGTTAAAGTCTTTGCCTAACAAACAAAAGGATTCCATGTAACAATGCTGGAGTGATATAGTAGCAAACTGCAAGTCTGGCCCTGGAAGGCACGGCCTGGGAAACCTCCAGAGCAAGGTAATAAGAAGGTAGAATAATCCAAAATGATTCTCGATCTCATCCTTGGGCTTCCAGAGGTATACATACTCAAATGTCCTCTGACACACACAGATACATGCATATACAAAAAAAATAGTATGCACATATGCATTAAAATTTATTTACTAAAATTCTGGAAAGATAATTTAGACTGCTGCATAAGACTGCAATAAATGAACTACTACATAGTTATCTAGCCAAAGGTAGAATCATGGGAAAGGATTGAAGGATTAATGATTGAATGGGCAGAGTCGTTTTATGTAAGAAGGCTACTGGACGTACTCAATCTGCACACAGACTTTCATTTTCATTTATTCACTTGTTCATCATCTCTTCTTGGCTTTTGCTTGTGGATCTGGAACAATGTATACCTCCAATCAAATATCTGCCCTCAAATGAACTCGGTATTACATGCTTTCTGATCCATAAAGTTTTCTATAAATCAAAGGGGAAATCACAGGGACTTGCACTTTAATGGATGCTGATTCAAAATTAAGTTTGTTTCCAAATCTAACTCAGCAAGCACATAATTACAGAATCCTGATTTGGAAGGGGTCCTAGATCTTTATCTAATTTTCTGCTCATTTCAGGATTCATTATTAGTGCATAAATGATAACTTGAAAACCTATTTTATATAAGTACTTCCTTGATAAAAGACTACTACATAATCAAAGATGTTTCGTAAAATGAGATAAGATTTACCTTTTTATTTTACCAAAGATAATTTATGAAATTATCTCTAAATGGATCAAATGAAGCTTATTTTAAGGGAGACTGTAGTTATTCTATCTCCATTAATCTGCATTACAAAATATTGCAGTTTTATACCGACATAACTCTATGAAGTATCCCACACATCAGTGCCAAAGCCAAAAATGCACACTCCTATTACATTAATAATAATTTTACAGTATGGTGGCAGGAAATGCACTTTCTGTTCACTGGCTGTAGCTATTAAACTATGCGGAAATGACTTCCTGGAAGGCAGCCAGGTCCCTTGACTTAAAGGCCAAACCTGAGGAAGACAAAGGTAATACAAGAAGGGAAATTATACCACCTGATCTAAAGTATTGTTGAGACACTCTAGAGCAGTGATTTTCAACTCTCTGTGGTGAAGGACCATTTTATTTTTTAAAAAGTTATAATCTGCCACAAACTCTAGTAAAGAGGAAATGATGCACATAGATATAGAAGCAACATGAAATATCTTAAAATTTCTAAATGCCATTTGAATACTTCATGAGTGTACTCATCATACTTTCATATTTTTATGTTTATATTTATTTATAATGACTAGGAACTGTTTGGAGATTGGTTTGTGTAGTAGCACTGCTCAAGAGAAGAAAAATAATAAGAATTACATTTGGCATCCTAATTTTTTGAGTAAACTTCAAGTAATATGCTGCAAAGGAACTGTGCTTACTGTACATAATGAAATAATAATCACCTGATATGAGGATATTATTGAAAGTGATAGTTATTTAGAAATCATGCTTAATTAACTGTGAAATATTTGCTAATAACGTGATTAAATGTTTTCTCATAGGTAGATTGTATTGAGTATTATTTTCATAGTTATGCTCATAGATTATATCAAATATTAATTTTCATAGTTGTAAAATTCCTATAAAGAGAGCTTAAGGATTGGTTTTGCCATCCACGTAAAAGAGAGAATCTCTTAAAAAGTAATGTTGCCAAAACAGAAAGTAAATAATGCTGAAGGAAGAATTGTTATTGAAGGCTGTTAGGTTGACATGGTTTATATTGATTACTTGGTAGAATATATTATTCTGGTGTTCAAAGGAGGATCTATTGACAATCATCTCTATATAAACGTCATTTAAACTCATAAAACTGGATGATGTTAGGAAATACATGAGTGTAAATAGAGAAGAGAATAAGACTAAGGAATGAATTTTGTGTTGCTTCAATATTTTGAAGTTGGAAACGAAAATTCCACTACAGAATCTTGAGGAGAAATAATCAGTTCTATAAAGGAAAAGCAATCTACTCTGTGAATGATTCTGACAGATTAAGTAAGATTAGGACCTATAATTGAGCTTGAATTTAGCAATATAAAAGTCATTTATAATACTGAGAAAAAGTAGTTTATAAAATAAGGCCATCAATTACAATGAGCAGGAAATAGTAAATGATATTGATGCTTGAGCAAAGTAGATGACTTAAAATACTCATCAGAGAGCTGGTTATAAAAATAATATAATATCACCAAGCAGCACTATAAGCCAAAGGGAGATTAATAGTTATGAATCAAAAGAGATTAAATTAAATTAAGATCAAACAAGTTAATATTGAGAACAAAATAGATTTGGATTTACTAAATTTTTTTGTCTTTTGTGAATATAATGGCTTGAAAGAAAGGTAAAGTATCAGTAGTATAGTACATGTCTGAAAATGATTGTAATTATGGAATGTGAAATCCAAAGGCAGGTAAGGAAAGAGATGAGAATATGAGGGTAGTGAATGGCAATATAAATTTGTAGGGGGCAGAGAATTAGAAGGCCCATTACTGTAAAATCATTGTTGGAGTGGGGAATTATAAGGACTGAGAAAAAGAAGATTGGAAAAGATTATTTGAGGAAAAGATGTTGAAATTGGGGTTATATATATGGTGCAGTTATTTATTAAAGGAAGGCTGGAAAACCAATCTTGAGGCTTAACTTCCAGAAATAAGCCCAGGATGAATGCTACTTTCCTGATAAGAATGACTATTGCTCCTGGGTTAGATGCCAAGAAATTTACTTTACTGCAACAGCTTCTGCTGCCAGCACTATGCCACTACTTTATTAAGAACTTGACCTTGCAATCTCTGCCATTCCCCAGAGCCAAGTTCCCTTGTTGTCTTCTATTCCAAGCAAAATGGAAATTGTATAGTACTGCTTCATGTATGTTAAAAAATTCTGAATAAAAGTCCTCATGTTAAGACATCTTATTGGTAGAATCTAAATTATATCCCTACAGTATAGTTTAAATACAGACTATAAGTTTCAGTTTTGATTTTAGTATTGAAGAGGTACAAATCATTATGCAAGAATGTCTTAAGCATACAAGGTTATTATGGAACTCAGTATGTTACTCAGATATAAATATAGTGAATGTGTGAGGTTTCAGAAATGAACATAATTGTCAAAGTTTGCCCTTTACCGAGAGTGGCTAGTGATTTGTACACAAATCAAAGCAAAATTATTTATCTGAAGATTGAACAAAGAAATTCTTCCAAAATGCAATACAAAAGGGGAAGATATGAAAAAATTAGACATATAGATCCTGTAGAAACCAAGTAATCTAATGAAAGTTGGAAAGGATGGAATGAGAACTTAAAAAGAAAGGAAAAGAAGGGAATAAGAAAAAAAGGGAAGGGAGTTGAAAAAGTAATGACATAATACAGTATAAGATTTTAAAAACCCACTAAGTCTCAAATGGGAATAACCGCTGAATTGCTAATTCATCTCTATACCAATAAATTTGAATGAATTGTGGATTTATAAAAAGTATAAACTTATCAAAATATCTTAAGTACTAGAAGAAAATAAGGAAAGATATAGCCAAAGACCTAGATATCACTATCCTACAATGAAATGATTATATGCATGTACTGAAATACTGTATTCCACAAATATGTACAATTATTATACTTATCTATTTTTAATTGGTAAAATTACCATATTCTAATTAAAAATGAAGTATTAAAGTAAGTTAAAAAGAATTGAAAGCATAAAATGAATGTTTATGTCAGGAATCTACCTTAATATTTATATAATAATATTTATGCTTATATTTAAATATATATTAATTCTGTACAGACCCATAACAAAAAGTAATTCAATATAAAGATGGACAGACAACACGAAAATAGAGTTTTCAAATCATCACATAAAGATAAAAAGTATGTTTTAAAATATTTTGAGTCATATTTTTTAAATGACCATTCTCCTAAACTCCTAATTGTCAGTTTAAATTAGAAGCTGTTTGAAGAACAATTTGGAACTATTGATGAAAATAAAGACATATTGATTCTTTGTCCCATCAGTTTTAGTCACAGTTTTGAGACTGGGTCCCTAATTGATGCCAGAGCATGCCATAAAGACTCTGCCTTCCACGGCAGGAATTACAGAGGGGCCACCGGCATACTTGTCATTTTTATGTCAGATTGGGGGGGGGGATCTGAACTCCATTCATTTTGCCTGGCAAATGCTTTAACCTCCTAGCCATCGCCTCAATCTTGTTAAAAGATACTTATTTTAACTCTGTTAATAATCTAAAAAATCTGAAAACCATCAAAATATTTGTCAGAGACTGGTACTTTAACAAAAATGATACATTTGAAGTCTTTTATTTTGTGTGTGCAAGTGTGTGTATATACGTGTGTGTACAAAGAGGGTCCTTAAGCATGTGTGTCCATGGAGGCTCAAGGGTCATATTGGGAATTACCCTGGATTGCTCTATCTCCATATTGATTTGCTCAGGATTTTCCCAAACTCCATCTTCCAGGGCCAGAATTATAGTCTATCACCATTTCTGCCTGGCATTTTCACATGGCAAATCATGATCAGGTCATTTGCTTATGTGGCAAAATGTTTAACCCTTGAGCCATCTCCCCAGCCAGAGGTCTTTTTATATGAGAACTAAAGATCCTCTCAAATGTATTCTACCTGCTTGTTTAGTTAACAGCAGGAAAGCATGTAGAGGTCACAGAACAACTTTTGGAAGTTGGTTCTCTCCACCATTTAGACTTCAGGGAACCAACCGAGATGGTCAGACTTGAATGCAAGTGCCTTTACTCAGTGAGACATCGCTCTGGCTCCCAACTATATTCTTTTAAAACAGCAGCTTTACTGAAATACAATCCACCTATGATAAAAGTTATCTTTTAATGTACATAATTTATTAGTTTTTGCACCCTGTATAATATCATAATTCTCATCAACTAAAAAGAAACCTTATATGCTTCTTTTACTTTTGTGATGTCATCGCTTCTCGGCCTTTTGGCTAAGATCAAGTGTACTTTTGTGATGTCTTCAAGGACCATTCATGTATCAGTGTTTCATTCTTATTATGGCTGAAAATATAACATTTTTAATCTACTTAGCATTACAGTTAGGGTTAGTTGGATGATTCCATCTTTGGTTAATTTCAGATTGACATTGTTATTGAACATTAATGGACATATTTTACATGGGTAGATATTTTCAATGATTTCAGATATATATCCAAGATTGAAATTGACAAATCATATAACTTCAAAATTAACTTCTTGAGTGACTTCTAAACTGCTTCCAAAGTGTCTGAATCATTTTGCAATGTCACCAGCAATATTTGAGTCTTCCAATTTCTCCGTGTCCACACTACTGTTTTAATTTCAGTCATTGTAGTGGGTGTGATGCTGTTTATAATTATGTTTTTGTATTTTACTAATGATGGATAATATTGAGCATATTTTCATGTACACAGTGGTCATTAATATATATTCATTGGAGAACTTTTTGCTCAATTTTTGTCTATTTTTTAATTCACTTCATGTTTTTAAATTATTTTTAGAAATATATTATTTGCAAACATTTTCTCTCATTTTACGTGCATGTTTTACTGATATTATCACCAGCAAAAGAAAGGTTTTTAAGGTTTTTTTCCCTGAAAAGGTGGAATTTGTCTTTCTGTCACTCCCACTTTTGTTATTGTGTATAAGAAAGCATTGCATAATCCAAGGCCACAAATATTTACTCTTACGTGGTCTTAGCTTATGGATTTAGGGCTATGATCCATTTTGAGTTAATTTTTTTCTATATTGTTGGAAGTCAGGGTCAAATTTCATTCCTTTGTGTGTGTCTAATTTTCCAGCACTTGTTGCTGAAAAAGCAATTCTTTTCTCATGTAATTGTACTAATACCATGTAAACAATGAACTGACTAAAAATTTAATGTTTTATTTCTAAATTCTTGATTATATACTATGTCACTTTATATGTGTATATTTATGCCAATAGCATACCATTTTATTACTATAGTATTGTGTTTTGAAATTAGAAAGAACTAATACTTCTTTTTTCTTGTTTTTCAGAGATGTTTTGGTTATTTATGTGTTTCATTTCTATATAAATTGTAGAATTTGCTCATAATTTTTGCAAAAAAATCCAGCTAGGTTTGGTAGAAACCATATTGGATCTACAGATCACTTGCGGAAGTGTTGCTATTTTAACCAACTCATTATAACCATGAACATAGAATGTCTCTAAATCTTTCTTAGTCTCAGTTTACTTATTTTAAAATGAAAATATTTTAGCATTTTCCTTAAGTAACATTTAAGTACATATATATATATATATATGATATTTCCTTAAATATATACTATATTGCACCAATATAAGGAATGATTCAATTGAACTATGACATTTAACATTACATCTAAACCAATTGGCACATGAAAAGACAGCTGTCTTCAGTCTAGAAAAAATTGTAAATCAACAAAACATCTTATTTTTAATCATGGGCATCAATCTATTCTTGGCCTATTATACTAAAGGGAGTATTTTTGACTGTTTTTATTATTTTGTAATTTCATATGTGAATACCGTGAATTTATGTCAATTTTATTTCTCATTACCCAGTCCCATGTCCTCTCCTTTTCCCACTGTGAATCTTCTTCCAAACTCTCTCTCACTTTCCTGTTCTTTTACATGTGTGGCCTACTGGGTTGCATCTGGGCTGCCTGCACTAACCTACATCTTACACTTGCTAGAGCATGTAGATATATCAGCGGGTATACCATTGAGGAAATTTCTCCTCTGCCACCTCAGTGTCAGTGTCTCCAGGAGGTGTGATGCTGATACCTCCTCCTAAAAGCTTACTTCCTCCATGGTGAATTACTGATGGGCTATATCTTGTGGAGGAAGTAGACTCACTTGTGGTGAGATCTTGGTTTGCAGCAGCCCTGTTGTGTCCAGAAAATGTTGTCTGTCAGCACTCCTCCTAGCCCTTAGGCTCTTACATTCTTACTGCCCCCTCTTTTGCAATGTTCCCTGTGTCTTAGGGTGGAGGGGTGATTAAGATGTCCTGTTTAAGGTTGTGAAATCCACAGTCACTTGTTCTCTGCACTTTGGTCAGCTGTGATTCTCTGTATTAAACACCTTGCATTATAGGAAGAAGCTTCTAAGGTGGTTGCTATGAACTTCTCTAATCTATGGATAAAATAAAGTTTATATGGCAGTTTCATGTCATGTCTTTATAGTTAACTTTAGTAGTTTGTTCCTCCCAAGGACCTATGATCTTCCTAAAAGAGATACTTCTAAGGAGTTTTCTTTTTCTTTTTTAAATGAAGGCATCAAGAGGAAAGTGGGAAAGGAAGATAGGGAAAAATCAGGAAAGACAACCAGAAACTAAAGAAATCTAAAAGGCAAGAAAGAGGAAAGCAGATGTGGCAAAGAGGAGGGAGTATAATATTAATAAAATTTATGAAGGTAGAAAGGGGTAGTGGAAACCTTGTAACAGAAAGGTAAAACTTAATTGAAGTTAAATAGGAAAAAATTGTCTGAAACAAAAGAAATTGTTACATTTAATAATGGCTATTAATCTAGTTTTGAAAATAAACTGCCTTCAGAGCCAAATGCAACCCTCAGTGCTGTTGTCACCCATAGCAGACTGGCTTTTACGAGAATATGACATGTATACACCAGCAGTCTCATTCATAAAGATTTACCTCAGATTTGCCTCAGTTTGTCTCTTTGTCCTATTTCCAAGCTTTAAAACATCTGACTAATGTGAAGAAAAAGAAAGTTACAGATGAAGAAAGTGAAATAAATGTTGTGCATATGTACAGCAGGAAGATGCTCCACTTAAGTCAATACCAGAATCTCAACACCATGTAGCCAGATGTTTAATACAATATTCACCACCTTCATGGTCACTTCTGGTACATGGAAGTAGAAAGAGGGCTTCGATAAGAATATAGCAGATTATATGCAAGTAAATATTTGAAGGATCCTGTAAGTGTCACAGTGGCTATTCCTATGTTATCTCTGGGAGACTTAGGGACTTTGTATAGGGCATGCTCTCTTTAGCTCTCCCACTCTCTCACACATAAACATCCTGCTCCCATACTTCATTGAAAGAAAAACAAGAAAAAATAGGAATCTTGATGGAATAAAATAGAACCAAACTTCATAATTCCAACTTCACATCATGTCCACTTTTCATCTCTCACCACACTCATGCAATAGCTTCCTAACTGAGCCTTTCTCTTGAATATAAACTCTGCAGAGCATCTAGAGAGATATTATAAAGTTATAGACCAGATTGTCTATAACTGTCTATACATGTCCTGCACAAACATATAATATACTCTCAGGCCATTCTTCATAAAATTTAAAATCTTTAACGTTATCTTTAAAAATCCAAAGGATGTAGCCTTTGCCATCTCTCATATGTTATCACCTTTCCTCACTTCTTTCTACTCTAAAAATAGTTACATTAATTTTTTTTTGCAATTCTGGCCTAAAGGATTTACATTACTGTTCTATCCTATAAGAGATGTCATACTGTAGAGCCCAAAACCTTGCTCTCTTGCTTTTTATTGACTAATTTATTGATTTTGTGTTCTAGGGATTGAATCTAGTGCCTAATATATACAAGGCAAGTGTAGTATCACTAGGCTATACCCCCAAATTTCTATTCTCTCATTATTTTTAAGACTTACATGAAATTTCATTTAATGGGGAAGACCTTTCGCCATTGTCATATATAAAATAGGATATTCCTTCAGCTACCATGCTTAATTGAGAAAGAAAAATAATGAATAGCTGACTGATGAGCAATGGGATATGTAGATATAGAGTTCAGTGAAGAGGTCCGAAACAGAAATACAGATTTGAGAGTTTGAGAGCTCTCGATAATTGTGACTAAGTATTTGTAGCGGTCTAGATGTGATTGAAAGCATGGTACTTTCAAGAATCATGTAAAACTGTTTGAAATGTAGATTTTCTGGTTCTCACTCAAGATCTTTGGAATAAGCACTTCCAGAGGACAAGTTTAGGAACAAATGTCATGGGTGACAATCATCCTAAAAAGACATACAACAAATTTATTATAATTTTCAAATTGTCAAATGCACTATATTCTTCATATATCTTATATAATCACTCTGTTGGAATTGATAGTTAATCATTTTTTACTTCAATTGCTCTAATCTTGCTACCATCATTTACTCGTTATTCTGCTATTATCTCCATCTGTTTTATGGACTTCATTCCTTCCAAGTCCTTTAAATATGCACTCTCCAATTTTTTGTTCTCTGTCCATCGCTATTAGCATCTCAAATCTACCTCTGCCACATCAGGTGACTACAGGTTTCAGCCAACATAGCTAAAGAGCTTGACTTCATTGGAGTATAGAAAGAACTGGACTCCTGTAACAACTGCATGATGAGTTAAAAGATTTCAGCTATGTTCTGGGAAAAAGAGGATGATATACTTTCAGAATTTGTATGTGAGTGTGCTTTATGAAGACAAAATGGATTGCAAGAGAAAGTTTGATTGTACATTCTTCAAATATAGCATTTTATAGCATTGTATTCTGCATGTACTGTAACAATTCACTTAATATGTCTGCCTGCTCAACATGCCAACGAACATCTTAAGACCATGTCATTTTGATTTGATTCTGTAGCATCCATAGACTAGAATAGTTTCTTGGACTAATAATGACTATCATTTATTTAGTCCTTGCATTACTTACTAATTTAATCATTTCAAGTCATTCAATTTTTAACTAATTTTAACTAATGTTTCCATTTCTTCAGAAGGCTGAAGAAACAAAATCAAATATCACATAGCTACTAATTAATGGAACTTGTAAACTTAAATGACGCTCAAGGCCTTCTCTAGATTGGCTTAGTTTCGGAGGATTTTTCTTTGACCCTTGGAATTCATTAGGGTCAAGCTTTAAGAGACTCCTTAGTTGTCATAGTCTTATCCAGGCTTCAGGTGCTTAAGTTCTTTATTCAACAGCATAGTTTCAGGTAAAATTGTAACAAGGACAAGGCTTGTGACTCTCCTTCATTCCAAAGTACACACCATGCTTTGGTTTAGAATGTCAGTCCTTGCAGATTTTCTTGGAATTTGGCTCTTGCAAACACTTTAATCTCCCATTTATCCCTTATTTTCCACTAATTCCTTCCTTTCATTTCACAATTCGCTGGCCTTCCTGGGTTGATGAAATCTTTTAACTCGTCATGCTTTTTGGTTTTTCTCAACTTATTGATGCTTGACTTTCTGCTCTATCATCAAACCTCAATTACTCTCCACTACTCTCTTTTGTGGTTGAATCCATCAGACATTTTAATCTACTTTTCAAATTTCTCTTTTGTATTAGGTCATTTGACTATTGTATCTTTATTGAATTTTTCTCTGCAATTCTGTGAAAGTATGCCATTCTCATCCTTTTCCAACCTGTGATTATTTGATATTTGATTTCTTTAGTAATTCATTATCTTTTTGTCTATTTTCTACATGGCACAGATTCTTTTCTATCTCCCTTTCCTGTACTTCAGAAATTTAATCCATTTTCAAAATTCCAATGATCCTTCCATGTAAACAGGCCCTAAAGTCTCTATTCTGAACTCCCATTCAAATTTCAAATTCTAGTTCCATATCATTGTTTGTACTAAATATTCTCATTTGACAATGTTTCATAATAACATTAAATTCTATAGTTCCTAAAAGCAACTTTAATATCTTACCACCTTCTTTGTTCACTGTACAATCATAAGAATGTTAAATAAGTTATCAATTCCTGACCAGTGTGTTCAAAGGCAGCAAAGTATATAATAATACAAAATATTCAGAGATAGTATCTTGTCTGTTTTGGCTGTTATAACAGAAGATCTTAGATTAAGTAGTCAATAAGCCATAGAACTTATTTGTCCGTGCTGGAGGCTGGTTTATCCAAGATCAAGGCACTGATAATGTTTGGTGAGGTTCAGCTTCCTAATTTATAAGTGGTATCTTCTCACTATATCTTTATATGGCAGAAGGGACAGGCCAGTTCATTGGGGACATCTTGTATAAGGACACTAATTTTATTCATGGGGAGCTCCACCCTCATGCCCTAATTGACTCTCAATAGCCTCTTTTACTAATATTATCACACTGTTGACTAGTTTTCAACATAAGAATTTGATGGAGACCCAAACATTCTGTTCTAGTAGTAGATACTAAATTATTTGGAAGAGTGAGAGCATAAAAAAAAAACCAGTCTTTGAAGAGAGAGTTGTTTAGTGGCCAAGCATGCAAGCTCTGGACTGAGTTGGTCTTCATTAAATCCCAGATCTGTTACAAGCTAGCCACGTAACCTTGGATACATACTCTACACAAGTTAGGTCCGAAGCAATCATAATAGGACTTTGCATGACCTGCGCAATGACCAACACATTATTGACTCCTCAAAGTCTAGCATGGACTAAAGGCACTAGGATCCTTAGAAGCTAAGGATTAACAACCACATTAGTGTTTCTGTACTTATGGGGAACACAAGAAAGAGTTCTAGGAAATGCCACTGAGTCCTTTCACCTCATCAGAGAGGAAGACCCAGAGGAAAGTTTGACATACACATTAAAGGATGCTCCAGGGATGGGGGGGGAGGAGGCACTGGGAGATAGGGAGGGAGGGTGGAAAAGGAAGAAGAAAAGGGGGGAGGGAACTAGGGGGTCCAGGGAGGGGTAGAGGGAGGGAGGGGACCGGTGTACCGGTGTACCTATTAAGTTTATATGAGCGGAAATAAATAAATAATTTTTTTAAAAAACTTCTAAATTCAATACCTTATATAAATTACAGTACAACAGCACAATCCTATGATGTTAGAATTAATCTCTTTAGATCCTTTTTTTGTAAAATTGCTAGTTTATAAATAAAATCCATAGGGTTGTCTTGAAAAATAAGTTAGAACACATAAAATGAATAAGATAGTATCTTGCAAAGAGTAACCATATCCCCCTGGCCAATTGTGTCAACTCTAGGAAGAATAGGAAATATTAGCTGTTGGAATACCAGTATTTGGCTATTGACTGGCCCATAGAGGGCATTGTTAAATGAATGGTCTTCAACATAATTTTAAAAGCTTTATTATTAATTAATTGTGTGTGTGCGAGCATGAGTGCATGCATGTGCGTGCGTGTGTGCGTGCGTGTGTATGTGTGTGTGTGTGTGTGTGTGTGTGTGTGTGTGTGTGTGTATGTATCCCTGTGCAGAACCAAGGGTGACTTTTGAAATGATCTTGGATTGCTTCTACCTCCTTCTTGCTTCACTCTGTGATTTCCCAGGCTCTGCCCACCAGGGCTGGAAGTACAGGCTGCTGCCATTTCAACCTGGTATTTTTTACTTGTGACCTGGGATCTGACTCAGGACCTTCTGCTCGAGAGACAGTCTTAATCCCTGAGCCATCTCTCCAGACCATCTTCAACATAATTTTTTTATGAAAACATCATGAGGTGAAGTTGAGTGACCTCAGTTGTTACCGTTAGTATTTGAATATAGACACACAAGCTAAAGGAAGAAAAGAATTAGGTAAGCCACCTGTTCAAATTTAAAGTTGTAGCCATTTCTTGTCTTTCTTATGGACTGAATTATGGAGAAAACAGTTTTTATCATGTATAGCTACTATTCATTGAGTGCTTTTTATATGCCAAACGCATGGTAGAACTTCTAAATTCAAAACCTTATTTAAATTACAGGACAATAGCACAATCTTGTGATGTTGGAACTATTTTTATTTCTGTTTGAAAGATGAAAAATCAGGGTCACAGAGGCAAACTGAGGTTCTCGAAGTCAGCTCCTTAGTCGAATAGTCAAAAATGTAAATCTGGATCTGTTGGCTTCTATCTAGTTAGTAGTATAATGTTCATCACATTGTTTATATAGAGAAAATGGTTGTCAAATAAGTGAATGAATATATCTTCTGGAGATGAATCTGTAGTTTAGATTTTATGGCTTCCATTATTTCAATAAACTCAAGTATATGAATGATAATTGAGCAACAATATAGAGAAATTATACTGATAAAACATCTTTTCTCAGAATTCTGATTGGAAAACATTTAGATTTGCTTATAAAAGTATACATGTATGCATTATATATATACACATATGTCAACAGAAGAATTTGAAGTAACTTGAATACCCAGGAGTATTCAGATCCATACAACTATGTATTTTTTAAACTTCTGCTTTCTTTTGTCAAGACCCTTAAAAGGATATAAATATTAGAATGCTAGAAAGGGCCTAAACAATTACCTAATCAGATTTCCTTGTGTTAATGTAAAATTGGGTCTCTGCAGTGGAATTAGATTACAAAGGTCACACAAGGAATTAGAGTAAGATTAAAAGTCTGAGTTTCCAGACTCACAAGTTGGTTTTAGTTTCAACTGTCACCATTTACCATCTCAATTTTATAGATGGGGTAACTAAAGCATCTTAAGAATGTTGATGGCCAAGTTCCTGCTACTAGTCAATTGAAGAAAGATTTGATTTTAAATAAGACATTTAAATTTATCCAAATGTTTCTATCCCCAGAAGGAAAACCTTCCCTTCCTATTGAACTAAATAATGGACCGAAGATATTTCAGAAGGGGTTGCTTTCCTTTCTACAAATAAATTAAGACTATTTTATTTTCAGAACCCTAGAAGTCCCAAAGAGGCTCCATAAAGGCAGGAATCCATAACACCTAACACAAAGTAAGGCATTAGATAAATACTTGTTGTGGAATATATGACATACTGAAAGAAGGAGAATGTAGGTTGGGTAATGACTTCCCAGAGGATGATTGATGGACAATCATTAATGCTGAAAAAAGTGGGAATGAATGAAGCAAAGAGGTGAGGAAAGCCCTTAAAGGAGAAGCTCAATCTTTATCAAATTGAAGTTGCAATTACCTAGAAAGGGCTGAGTGGCTTGGTAAGACTCTAATTGGCAGAGATATTTAAATAAGGCCTCCTTAAAATTGTTACCCCCCAACCCCACTCCCCTTTAAATTTTGTTTCAGTCATTATCCAGGGACCGGATACAGAGATTCCTATGGGGAGTTCTAATGGGTCGATTCAATTTCAGCTGGATGACGCCACTTAGTCAAGCATTAAGAGCTAGAGCTCCGGGAAAGCAACGACACAGAGAGGGGGAGAGAAAGACATTATAGCAAGAAGCAATAAATCCCTTCCCATCCTCCCCTAAAATCCATTCACAAGACCTCCACATACCGTCTACATTCACAAAACAGCCAGTTAGCTGAGCTGAATACAGTGCAACCCCTCTATACACACACCGCCGCAGATTATATACCAAACACACCCTGAGCTATATAAATAATCACACACTAGCGGTATCTATTGCTCCGTTGAGATACCCTGTGTCTACAACTGCAATTTCTGCTGTTTCTTTCATCTGACAGATTGGAGGAGACGGAGGCGGAGGCCGGGCGCTGGGGGCGGTGGGCAAAAGGGAGGTGGGGGAGTAGGTAAGGGAGGAGGAAAGGAAGAAGGCAAGGGGAGGGAAGAGGAGGGAAGGGGGGAAAATATATTGAAGGAGGAGGGGGAAAAGAAACAGGAGGAGGAGGAAAAGGGGGAGTAAGAGGCGGGGAGAGGGAGGAGAAAGAGAAGGAGGAGGAGAAAGCAGAAGAGGAGGAGAAACACGAGATTTGCTCTGCGGACTTTCTTTAGTACGTGCTTCTTCATCTCTGATCCAATCTATACGAAGTCTCTGCCACTACAGGTTTGATATATTTATTCGTTCTCTCTCGCGCGTTCTCTCTCGCGCGTTCTTCTCTCTCCCTCTCTCTCTCTCTCTCTCTCTCTCTCTCTCCTCTCTCTCTCTCTCTCTCTCTCTCTCTCTCTCTTCTCTGTCTCTCTCTCTCTCCTCTCTCTCTCTCTCTCTCTCTCTCTCTCTCTCTCTCTCTCTCTCTCTCTCTCCTCTCCTGCTGTGTCGGAAAGACCAATACAGAACTATCTCTGTTTCTGGATTCTCTGCCACTAAAGGAGTTTTCATTCAGACTTCCCGAAGAGAGGAGGCGAAACCTAAAGACTCGGGAGAAGAGGTTCCTTGAGCCAGATGGAGCATTAGTTCTGCTTTTCTCGGCATGGATAAACCATTTTCTCAAGGTAAGCCACAGGGATTAGCTCTTAAAGATTCCAGAATTCCTTCTATGCAATGCACAGATTGCCATTCATTTCCAGCCTGCGGTGTGTGTGTGTGTGTGTGTGTGTGTGTGTGTGTGTGTGTGTGTGTGTGTGTGTGCTTGCGCGCGCGCTCCCGCGCGCGCCCGAGCAACCGCCTGGTTAAAATAAAAATGAAAACCCTTACAATGACATTTAAATGAATCAGCTTCTGTAGAAAATTCAGTATGGGAAATTTAGAAATCAAATAGGAATTCAATGTGACCCTTTTGTGGCCAAATGTCATTTTAATGTCTAGCCTGTTGACCTTTAAATGCATTTTGGTGCTTACCTAAGCCCCTCATAGTGCAGCCTAACCACCCAAGGTGAGGACATAAGAAAAGCCCATACTGAGACCAGTCTGGCTGCCCAGCGGGCATCCTGTCAGCATGGGGCTAGTCTGCTATTGGCTCACAAGTCTGGGCTGTGCATCGTTCAGATTTCATCACATCACCTTGCCCTGGGTAGAAATGGCGCAAGCTGACACGGCATAACCCCCCACTTACATTGAGTCAGAGCAATGATTTAGAAATTTCTGGATCCATGCCTGGGTATATGTGCACATATCTGTATGTGGCATATGGGAATTTTGTACAAAGTGAGAACCTGTGAACATGTCTAGTTAGTCAATAGGTATCTGATAAGACCTAGGGTAACGGTTTACAGCACACTTCCTTTCACGCACATAACTTTAATTATCATTCACCTATAAATGCTGCAAGTCAAGTTATATGAACAGAATATAGACCTTGAACTCTTGAGCAGAAAATGTATTTTGAAGAACAAACTATTTTTGCTTTTTCTGCACATAATGAAACCTCACTCTAATGTGATGTGCCATCATCACATGAATATGTTAAAGCATGGTCTCAACAAGTCAGCTTCATACACATAAGGCACAGACTACCAGTTCATCCACAAATATTTTCTTGTTTCTTCTGACTGTAAACATATACTAAGTCTTTATTGTAAAATTCTGGACATTTTGTTTCTTTGTTTCTGTTTTTAGATCTCTAGCTCTGAAACACGATCTAGTGAAACATGGACTTGGATTTGGAGGTTTTTGTTCAGAGTTCAGTAGTTAAGTAGTGAGGAAGCACTAATTCTAGTAAGGAGGAGACTAATTCTTCATGAAAGATTTTCAGACAATATTCAGCCAAAAAATTTAAAGCATCAGGAAAAATTAGCATAAATTTATAGCAACAGGAAAAGAAGAGGCTTTAAAAACCCTTCTTGCACACCCCTTTATTTTGCAGATAAAGAAACAGAGTCCTCACTTGCCTACATTAACACAGCAAAGTAAAGCTAGCTAGCTAGCATTAGGACTAGAACCCAAGTTTCTTGTTTCTTTTAAAAGAACTTGGCGCTTAAACAAAATGCTTCAATGTCATAAATGAACAACGATTAACTTCTCAGCATTTTCCTTAGCAGTAAAAGCATATTAATTCACTTATTATTACAATTTTTCTCTGCATTGCTCATCACTAAAACACCTATATCTTTAATAATGTCAAGGTCTTAAAACTGCAAGGTTCACTGGTTTGAAATAAACTGCTGTAAGCCTTAATGAAACTATTAAAGTAATGAATAGGACCAGAGTAGCAAAGAGACAAGTTAAGAGTTAAATGTGGTAAGAACCTGGCAGCTCCAGCAAGATGTATGCGGTAGGAGGGAGGCCCAGTCAGTAACAGAGAGGTCAGTAATGTAAACTATATACAACTCGGTATTTGTAAGGGGATGTGCTTTGATAGAGATGCAAATGCTTTTGCACAGAGAGGGATTTTTAGAGAGCAGACTTTGGAATAGTAGAACTAAAAAAACATATAAAGCCATAGCAGAAATCCCCCCTATGTTTGCTTTCAGTTATTCTGAGAACAAGTGTATAAAACAGCACAGTACATTTAAAAAAAAAAAAAAAAAAAAGAAACATACCCAGAGCCATTACACGGTATGGTACAAAACAGCATTGAGCCCATGAGAGTGGGAGAAGACAGAAGTCGGGCCTTTTTTCTTTTCTTCCTCCTTTGAAATCAGCATTGAGTCATACAGAATCAGAAATGATTTCTCATAGAAATCAGAATTGTGTTAAAGCATCAGCATAGTAGATCTTTGGAGAGAAAAGCTTTCAATGTTAGTCTCAACATGGCAGATTTTAGGTTCCAGAGGAAAAAGATACATTATCTTTTATTAACAAACATTACCATTTCACAAGTAGATTTAGCTTCCTAGTCCTTAAATTAACATAAAAAGAATTTCTATTTAGTTGGAATATAGCACATTTCAAGACTATAGAAAAATTGTTCGGAAAACTATGACCATCTGGCCAGCAAGACTGCTGGGAGTAGGCTTATAACACATCATTCATTACTACAGAGGCACTATGTGATAAAAGTTATTAGATTCCATCAATATTCATCCAGGACTTGGAATCATATTGATTCTTATTTAATAATATGTGACATACATAGGGATAAACATATAGTGTTTTATGATTATATATGTATAATTCATCATTTAATGGAATATGGAATTGACTAATAGTAGTTTCTTAATTCTTGGGGCTCACAAAGAATAGCTTTTTACTTTTATTGTGTGTGTGTGTGTGTGTGTGTGTGTGTGTGTGCGTGTGTGTGTGCGTGTGTGTGCGTGTGCGTGTGTGTGTGTGTGTGTATGTGTGTGTGTGTATCAGAGGGCACTCTGTATCTGTGGAGGCCCAAGGGTGACTTTGGGAATCACCCTGGATTGTGCTACCTCTTTGCTTTGCTCTGGAGTTTCCCAGGCTCCATCTTCCCAGGCCCTTGCTATTTCAGCCTGAAGTGGGAACTGGGATCATACTCAGAACTCCTGCTGGCAAAGCGGAGGCCTAACCCCTGAGCCATCTATCTGTCCCAGTATAGCTTGTTAATGGGAAGACTCCTGAATCAAACATACATAGCTTCTCATCTAGTCTACATTGTATAGCAGTCTCTTGCCTATTTCTTCTGTCTTACCTTATTTATTTCAATTCATTATTGCTAACTAGGTAGGATTCATCAGGTTCAAAATGGGAAAAAAATTGTCTTTAAAAATGCAGTCTTAAGTCCTACTTGACACCCTAATTTTACCCTGATCCTATTGCCCATACTGGATCCCAGAGTCTATTATAATAAAAAATTAATATCAGGAAGAAACTGATTTTATACTGTCAGTCCCCTTATCTGATAGCAACAGTACCTCATCATTCTAGATTGATACCACAGCTTTCTTTAGTCATCTAACCAAGTCTCTCAACTTTTCAGTCTTTCAGAAATCTAATAAATATCTTAATACACCTTTAAAACCTAAATACCATGTGTCTTCTGGTCTCCAGACAAAATCCCCTTTTAATATCATTCTCATTATTGGTTCTGAGATTTTTGTATTATGACCCAGATTCATCAAGTTTAGATTTCAACTCTATGGTCACATCTATGGTGCTTTAGTATCATTACTATAATCCTGTTTTTGGAATATAACATGTTTATCTCAACATTTTTCATGTATTTGAAAAGTTGATATATCTAACTGTACCCAGGACACCATTGTACTATAAGTGAAAACAACTTGAAGGACATTACAGTTCTTTCATTGATAAATAAAACATAAATCCATTTCTTGTAATTTTCTCAAAAGACTCTTCACAGTCCAAATCTCCTTCCACTTACATACAATCTCCCAGCCAGCTGAACAGTATGTCCTTGTTTATTTGGATGTTCAAATGAAAACTGTCTGTTCCTTTCCAATGATAAGACTATGAATCTATAAAGATATGGCAATGCTAGGGGTTACAGAGATTTTGAGTGTAAGTCAAGGTTTATTTTTTGCTTTTGAATTGCCCAGATAAACAAGGGTAGATTACCCACAAAGGTATGGATATGTAGAAGTATATGAATGAAAAGAATTATTTTTATCAAATTACAAAGCTATAGAAATGTAGGTCTTCATGGGAAAATATCCTTAGACATAACCTAATTTGCCCTTATAATTATAAACTATGGGTGTGCTACATTTTACTATAACACCATAAAACTGGGACCCAAAGAAAGTAAATGATTTGGCCAAAGTATCATGTGCTTAACATTAATATTATTTTTTAAACAGGCATAAATTTAGCTAGTCAGGTTTATATGGTAATATGGTCTCTCTCAAATCATTTAAGTGACAACATTATTAGGAACTCAGCTCTTTATTAACTGTATCATTTTTCCTGTTATTATTAAAATTTAGGCCCATTTAAGTGTCAAGTTTGCTTTCTTATGGAAACCTAATTCTCTCTGTCTCTGTGTGTGTCTCTGTCTCTGTTTCATACCTCTCTTTCTGTATTTTTATTAGTCATTCAAGCTATTCACCTCATATAGTAGTATCAGTAATTTGTCTATTTGAGGAAGCCTGAAATCTTTTGCTTTTCAAATATATTTGTGTTAATGATCTCTAGATCCTAATGCCCAATGTCTCTTAGATTCATATTTCCATTTCCTTGTGTATATCTTTTTGGCCAGTCAGTCATCTAGGTACAGCAGTCTACTACTTGTATAATATTTTCTGCATGATCACCATTACTGATTTTATACTCTATCAATGCCTTTAAGAGAATGACTACACACACTGTGTGCTACAATGGAGATATAAGAGTATGCTTTATAATATTCAACTAAGTTTGTCACGGTCACTCAGTTCTTATATAAGTTTCCTAAATCTTTATAAGCCATTATCCTTTAAGGGTTTATTTGAAATTTGTTAATGTCAAAATTTGTAGATTCCCCCATTAGTAGATAGTGCCTTTCTTCATATGAGTTGGCGTTAGTAAAACTCCACTTATGCCAAAGAATCCCAAGTTCTTTTGAAAGAAGAAATCTTTCACCATCAGGTTTTTCTTTTCTAACCCCACTGAAGCATTTGGAATATACAGAATCTTGAGTATTATGGTTGGTTAACCTGGTTGATTAAAGTTATTAACTTCAAATTTACTTATTTTAAATTTGGGTAAGAGAGTAATCATGAAAAATAAATGCTTGTCTGTATCTGCCCACAGTTTTTTGGAGAGATATTTCATAACACAGATGTTAGAGGCCAAACTAGTGGCTGTGCTGTAGGTTACTTATTTGTACTTGTTCTGCTTCTGTTTCTGTTGTAGAAAATGAAATTCTAGCAGTCTGCTTTAATTCTGATAATCTTTTGATATTTATAAAAATATATTAGATTTTATTGTATTGTGCTTATCAAAGTCATAACTCTTAAGAATCTTGTTTTTGCATATTGTTTGCTAATACTTTATTTTAATAAACTTTAAAATCTGAAAAAAGTTCACCTAAGCTTAAATATAGTATAAACTTTAAGACAACTACTTTTTAGTATGCAAAGATAGAGAAAACCAGCCTATACAGAATCTGCTTAGTAAATGCAGTAGCACAATTGCAGGTGATATTTGAAATAATTCAGGGTTTGCCTTTTATAGTTTGTTATAATCGTCCCATTTTCCATTTTTACTCATGTTAATCTAAAAATCTGATTCTGAAAATTGAATGTGGTGACACATGCCTGTGGCCCTAACAACTCTGTAGTCTTAGTCAGTAGGATTATTTCAACTCAGGAATCTGAAAACAGACTGGGCAATGTAGTGATATTTCATTTTGAAATTGTAAGTCTGATTCTGGAGTCACTGTGACATTCAAAAGGAATCATCTCCTTAATAAAGTGGTCTGTAACTTAAAAATGATGAATGTTAGCTTCTTTTTGTTCTTGGGAAAACTTTTCCTATCCTATCCTATCCTATCCTATCCTATCCTATCCTATCCTATCCTATCCTATCCTATCCTATCCTATCCACAATTCCTGTCCTTTGTGTCAGTGTGTCTTTCATATGTTTATTTTTACTTAATATAACTAGTTTCTCATGGGAAACTTTTGGAGCTTCTTCTATTGGTTCAGCATTGCTTTAGGAAGAAGTGATCTGCACATTTAACATTTTTATTAGAATTCTGATGCTCAAAGCTTCAAATTAGCTGCTTCTGTGAACCTAGTCACATGAAATAACTAACAGTCTAACATTTGCTTCTGAACTGCTTTATAGTTTGTATGTGAAGACCAGACTTTGTTTTCTAAATAATCACATTCACTTATACTACTGTTAAGAAATTGATAGTAAAGGTGGTAACAAGTCTTGACCTTCACTTGCTTCCCTGCAAATCACTTATGACTGTGTTCTCATTTGTTGTTTCTGTTTCTTCTCTCACAGGATTTTCTAATGTGCCATGAGGTTCATGTAAATACAAGGGCTCTTCTTTATCACCATAAGTGCCACTCTGACCCCAAATCAGTCAGAGCTCAAAAATCAAGGCAAAATGGATACCACAGCGATGGATGAAGTCCAACAAATTCTGCCTATTGAACAGCTGCGCTCTACTCATGCTAGCAATGATTATGTGGAACGGCCTCCAGCCCCCTGTAAACAGGCCCTGTCCAGTCCTTCTCTTATTGTGCAAACCCACAAATCTGATTGGTCCCTGGCTACCATGCCTACTGCTCTCCCACGCAGTATCAGCCAGTGCCATCAGCTGCAGCCCTTGCCTCAGCATCTGAGCCAATCTAGCATTGCTAGCTCAATGTCGCATAGCACCACTGCCTCTGATCAAAGGCTCTTGGCCAGCATTACGCCCTCTCCTTCAGGCCAGTCCATCATCCGAGTCCAGCCTGGAGCAGGTGTCCGCCCAAAGGTCGTAGGTGCTCTGAAGGGAGAAGCTGAGCAATCTGCAGGGCACCCCAACGATCACCTCTTCATTTGTGAGGAGTGTGGGCGCTGCAAGTGTGTTCCTTGCACCGCAGTTCGCCCTCTTCCCTCCTGCTGGATGTGCAACCAGCGTTGCCTTTGCTCTGCTGAGAGCCTCCTCGATTACGGCACTTGTCTGTGCTGTGTCAAGGGTCTCTTCTACCACTGCTCCACTGATGATGAAGACAACTGCGCCGACGAGCCCTGTTCCTGTGGGCCTAGCTCTTGCTTCATCCGCTGGGCAACCATGAGCCTCATCTCCCTCTTCTTACCCTGCCTGTGCTGCTACCTGCCTACCCGTGGATGCCTCCATCTATGCCAGCAGGGCTACGATTGCCTTCGGCGACCAGGCTGCCGTTGTAAGAGGCACACCAACACTGTGTGCAGAAAAATATCTTCTGGTAGTGCGCCTTTCCCCAAGACCCAGGAAAAGTCTGTATGACGTTCTCACAAGATGGTTCCAGAGAGTTCACCTTCTGACCCTCTTTAGTAAAGCATAAGCCTCATGTTGTGGGTTTGGGTGGGTGGGGGGGAATAATAAACTAGCCAAAGTTAGGGCCTCACCTCTTTTGTTCCTGCAGTGTCAGGAGAATGGCAAAGTACATCCTGGTGCAGGATGCCTTGCTCTTTTTCACAGTATCTACCCTTCTCTTCAATTTTTTTTACCACCCGGCCAGCTCAGTCTTTATGGCTGTTATGGCAAATTCAGGTGATGTATGAGTATGAGGTTCGGACACTGAGGACTGACAGAGCCAGCAACGTGGAGGTTTAGGGGCTCCCCACTGTATTGCCTCTCGGTGCAGGCTCTGATTGTCACTCTGCTTTCCACAGTGCCTTTGAAGACTTTCTTCTAAGATAGTCATCACAGGTGCATGTGGAACAGCGTTCAACCTTCCAGGGAATATGAACCTAGTCTCTCTCTCTCTCTCTCTCTCTCTCTCTCTCTCTCTCTCTCTCACTCTCTCTCTCTCTCTCTCTCTCTCTCTCTCTCTCTCTCTCTGTCTGTCTCTCTCCCTTTCTCTCTCTTCCTCTCTACTCTTCTTTCATTATATCCTGTTTTATTCTTCTTCCCCCTTCATCCTCAGCTTCTATTTTTACTTCTTCACATTTCTTTCTAAACCCTGCATTTCTACTTCTTTCTTGTTTTTTTAAAATCAATCTTTTTCTTTGTCTATATTTTTATTTTGTTTGGTCTGTCTTTATCTCTCTCTACCTGCCCCTCTTTCTCTAACACATCCAAAAGTGCTGTTTTTCCATAGGTGTTTCCTTAGACACCAAACTTTGCTATATTGCTCTATTTACTAAATCTTATTAAGGGAAATGGATTGCTATAATGAACAGATCGCTAGCAATAGTCTGTATCCTGATGTGTGTATTCACTTACAACCACACTTATCTGTTTGCGAGCATATACGATTATCTTATATTTCCAAATTCAATTAGTTGGAATTTTTTCCCGTTCCAAATAATCAACTTATAGTACTGACAAATTCTACTAGCATGCTGAGTAGGATAGTAAATCAGGATGCTCATAACTTTGTATGTCTGACCCAAGTGCCAAAGGCAGACGTGCTTTACAGCTAAATGAACAAAGCAAAGGATATTACAGAGGTATGTTTTCTCTTAGAAGCTAACTGCCCTGAGACTGCATGGCTCAGGCCTTAATAATGGACATAAAATCATAAAATTTTAGAGCTGGAAGGAATCTTAAATATTAATCTAGTACAATGCCCTAATTTTACAGATGGGAAAACTGAGGCTTGAAAATAGGAAGGATCTGTCCAATACTACACACTGAGTTGGTAGCAGAATTTGGACAGGAATGTAAGCCTTCTGATTCCTAGTTCATTGTTTCTCCCCTGCACCACACTGAGTCATTGAACTTTTCCAAGGACTTTTAACAATGTCAGAAAGCCATTCCTTTCCAATTACTTTTCAAAAGCGATGCCTAGTTAGTGTAGTAGTCTTCCCACAGTGATTGCTGGGTATTAATCACCAGGTGTTGAGGCTGCCCCCAGTGGACATCATCTTTGGCTCTGTCACCTTGTAGAAGCTCAAATGTGGAAAAAGAAACAACAACAACAACAACCTTAAAGAAGCCCTAACCAGCTGTATCTTCGCCATTGCATCTACTCTTTGCTGCACACACTGTGCTCCCTCTTAGCTTTGCAATGGCAGCTGCCTGAGAACCTAGATTTCAGCAACAGTCAAAAACTGAGATGAAAGATACAACGCAGAGAAGTGACTTCTCTTCTAAAATGTACAGAGAGTCTGTGCTGCAGACCTCTCTCAGTGGGAAAAAGGCTACAGTGGTGATGGCAGACTGCTAAGGACTGCTGCTAAGAAACAAGAGAATTATATAGTTTCCCTCTGTAAGTAAACACAAAATTTACCAATGAATTAAGAGATTGAGGGCACTTGCTTGAAATCAAGGTGCTCCAATATAGTTTAAGACTTCCAGACTCTATATGTCATCTTCTCTTTTAAGGTGTGCATGGATGTGTGTTGCAGGGTGAAGTGAGGAGAAGTATATAGTCATACACAGGAGGAAGAAAAGAAATTCCATATATACCACAAAAATATATGCCACACAGTCTTTGTTGGCTCTGAAACTTCCTGAAGTGTATTGACATTTGGGTTGCACACAGCCCTATACCTTCACTTTCACCGCCTCTTGGAGAATTGCTTTGCTCTATTTTTGTATATATAAATATGTTATGATGATTATTAATAATGATGTTAATGATATTGCTGCAAATGGTGCCATATATAAGGTTAGGCTTCTTAAAACATTTATAAAATCCCAAACCAATACCTGTAACCTCTGATGTTGCTTTAAGATCCCTCATCTTTAAGTAATGATTTTTTTAATCTTACAAATCTGCCTGATTATACTTAAGATTTACCCACCCCTAGAATCAATGCCCAGGTATCTGGGTTAAGCTGGATGATGATTAGCAACACACACACTTCTCTGCTTCTGCCCAAAATTTGCTTAGAGTCCAGATATTTAAGGATTCTATGACACTTGTGCATTGTTCTGGAGCTGAAGTTATTGTATGGATGTTTGCTTATTAGTTTCAAATCCCTCCTTGATAAGCTCCTTGATATTCCAATCCTGCAGTCCTTACTCAGGCAAATTGTGCACTGCCAGAGGGGCCCTGGGCTCTGCCATACACCCAAAGGAGCTCTTCTCAGTGTATTTCTAAATGGCCTTACACTTGGTAGAAGAAACTGAAGGGTTCTTGAATGCAGTTGCAATCTGCTGCTGAGTCAGGGCTTTCACTTATGTCCAAGTTGGCCTGAAAAGGACTGCATCTGGTTTACATAGAGATCGGTCCTGTTGGGGTATGCGCACAGACATGAGAGTGAGTGCGCATATGCATCCCTTCTGTGGTTTCATATAGATATGTATATATATATGTAAATATATATTCACACATCTCTATATATTTTAATGTATTGCACATGTATATTTAAAATATATACAAAAGAAATCTAAATCCTTCAGAGTGGCTCTGTTTTCATTATTTCTCTGCTTTGTGTCATGTATATAAAGAGGAATGTTTAGAGGGTGTTTCCTGCTTGACATTTCTTTGCAGTTATGTCATTTTATTCCTAATTCAACTGCTATCCATATATTGGTCCCTTGATACATTTTTCTATGGCATTAGCCAAAAATTTACTCTTGGTTCTAGTCCATTGTCCCTTATCAAAATAGCTGTAATAAATATAGTGTACCCTTATATACTGCTATATCCTAAATACTATTTTACCACATATATAATCTATATTATCTCACTTTATCCTTATAATAACTGTATGATGTAGGTACTGTTCTTTGCTTTACAGGTGAGAAAATAAACCACAGAGAGGTTAAGTGATTTTTTAAAGGTAGAAATGATAGAAATAGCAAATAGTAGAACCAAGCTTTGAACCTGGGCTCTGAAGATCATGCTCTAGAATCACATATAGAAATATGAAACACAATGTAAACCATTTGGAGAGTCAAAAGCTTCAAGTAGTGATTAGTCTTGTCTCTTAAGTGCACTCTATCTACAGACTAGGAGTTGAGATAAATGTGTTTCTACTTTAGGAATGAAGCAATATTGATTGTATTATTGCCCAAATGGTGGCTTTATAAACTTTTGACTTCAGTAAAATTATGACTGTATTTAAGAGTTTTTATGTTGAGGTACCTTAACCTGGGTTATTTAGAAGTGAGGACAGTGCTAATAAGTTAGAGAAGGATTGTAACCATTAGGAAGTATAATGACACTGAATTGGTGACAGTTATTTTCATGGCAATCTAAGTTATCAATCTCTTATGACAAGCCATGTGAAAGTATTAGATGTTTATGCAGTACATATGAGGCAGAAATGTTTATCTGATAGCTGTCTTTCATTATATAAGTATCTTTCCACATGATAATAAATCTTGTAGGGTAATATACATGTAACTTTATCAGCAATGAAGAGACATTGTTCTACAGAGATCAAGGGATGTGTGTGAACATGGTGAGACATATTAAAAATTAAGCACTGCCAAGCTGTTGCTTGCGTCTTTAATAATATTCTTTTAAGGTGAGTTACAGATAAATTATCATTAAAGTGCAAAGGGCTTTGTTATGCTCACTTGAAGATCTTTTAAAAAATAAACAAGAAAATGAAATCCCTAGTTTGACTAAAAAAGTCAAAAATTTCAAAATACCTTTATTAGTATACAAAAGTAATTTATCTTACTGGACTCCTAAAATAACATATGTATGATTGTACATATATTCACTTACGTTCAGTAAGCATAATAGCAGGGAAACTGAGTGATACATTCAGCAAAAATTGGTTAAATTAGGTATTTTTTGAAACAGTAATTTTCTGTCACTGTTATAATATACATGATAAACATTTTTGAAAGAAGAAAGATTTATTATGACTTATGGTTACTGAGGTTTCAGTCCATGCCTGGTTGGTCATTACTTTTGGGGCGTACATCATGACAGTTGAGAATGGCAGCTAAAAAGTGAAGAAAAACAGGAAGAGACTACTATCCCCATAGTCCCTTAGAGGGCATGCCTCAGCATCCTTCTGTTAGGCCCTACCTCTTAAAAATTTTAGATCTAAGTGAAGAGCCCAGTGATGCAATGTGCCAAGAATGCACAAGATCTTGGGCTCCTAGAACTACAAAAAGTTTCCAACATGACATAATACCACAAGCTTATAACAAAACCTATGACACATGAACCTTTGAAGGACTCATATAAATGTTAGTTATTGGCTTTTAAAAAACATTTCATTTATGTATGAACGCATCAAAGACTAAACAGATTTCAGCCACTAATATCACAGCGATATTTTAAGAGATATTGTATCTTTTATCTTCATATACAATTGTTCCCTATGCTCTGTGGGTCATCATCTTACATGAAGTTAATCATTTGATAAAAAAGATTCCATTGATAATCTTTCATATTTGCAGTTGAAATGATAAAAGCTTTCAAAATGGGCTGGAGAGATGGCTCAGAGATTAAGACTCTGCCACCCCAACAGAAGTACCTGAGTTCTGTTCCCAGTTACTATGTTAAAAAAAAAAATCCACCAGGTGGATATGGCATTGGGTTACACTTCCAGCCCTGGTGGACAGAGCCTCGGAAATCTCAGAGCAAAGCAAAAAGGAGGTAGAAGCAATCCAAGATGATTCCCAAAGTCACCCTGTGACCACAGGGATACACGGTACCCCCCCTCTCTTTCTTTCTCTCATACACACACACACACACACACACACACACACACACACACACAGAGGCACATATGCACATATGCACCCAAAATAAATAAAATACTAAAAAAAAAAAAAAACCCACAAGATTTCTCTCCTTCACAGAGAAATACCGGACTTGATTGTGGTTTTTTCTGAGTTAGTATGATGTTATGGAAATCACATTAACAAGAAGCCAATTAAATCAAAAATTTTGAAGATGGGATGAAAGAATGCATTTATAAAGCTCCTACGTTTGTATAATTAGCAAACATATTTGAGAAAGTCAAATCACTTTATTTACAAATGTATGTAGTGAGGTCTAGATTTCTTGTCTGGATACTGTACTGCTTCTTTCTCTATCTTGTCTATAAAATGCAGATAATAAAGCCTAGAAATTTTGTAGGAATCATTAAAGCAGAAGCATTTTATATAGGTTTGACATGAATGTAAAGGAATATTATATTTGAGGGAATTAATATATACACAAATATGAGATTGTGTTTATAGCTGTACATATTTATAGGATACAAGGGTTATTATGACTTTGGATATAATAAGGAATGACTGAATCAACCCAACCACCTCATCTATTTAAATTCTTCTATGCCGAGAACTGTTGTGGTTTGAATGTGAAGTGTCTTCCTCGTGTGTATGAACACATGAGGCTTTGTTTATGAACATTTGGTCCCCAGCTTTTGGTGCTGCTTGGAAATGTTATGGAACCTTTAGGATATAGAGCCTTGTTGGAAGAAGTAAGCAGAGGTGGTGGGTCCTGATGTTTGTTAACCTTCCTCCACTTCCTCTTGCTCTCTGCCTTCTGATTGTCCAATCAATGTGAGCTATCTGTCATAGCTTCCCTGCCTGCCACTATACCTTTCCCGCCATAATGGAGCCTATCCCTTTTAACTGTAAGCCAAAATAATAAATCCCTTCTCCTATGTTTGCTTCTTGTCAGGAATTTTGTCATAACATTAAGAGGAGCGATAATTATAAGAACATTTGTGGTTCCAGAGACATTGAAATACATAGAACCTAATTCTTAGCTATACTCCTTATGATGCAAGTAGATAATCATTTGGGTGATATGTTTGCCAGATAACATGCATGAAGTTTAAACATTTGTACAAATTGCATGTCTTTAAGCTGACATTGTCTTCAGTGACAATTAAAATTGTAATTTGAGAATATATGAATGACATACTTTGCATTGCTGCCCTCAGGACTGAGAGAAATGTAGAAATAATGGGATGCCTGGATTATCTATGCTCACTCAATCACTACATTAACTTTAGGACTAAGCCCAGAATTTTTATGAAATATATACATTCTAATCTGGGTTGGAGGGGCTAGAACCAAAAACTGTTTCTTCAGAAAGGTTGTAGCAAAGCTGGTGATGTGCTCAGTTGGCAAAGTGATCATCTAACATGTAAGAGACCCTGGGTTTGGTCCCCAGCACAATACACAACTGGGCATTTTTTTATACGCTTGCAATCCCAACACTCAGGAGGTGGAGAAAGGAAGATCATTTTCAGCTGTGTAAGGACTTTCATGCCAACCTGGGTTACATGAGACCTTTGTTTCAAAAACAAACAAACAAACAAACAAACGAACAAACAACAACAGAAAGTTAGTAACAATGGAAAATCAATAGAGAAAGGTATCTAAAGGGAGTTTCTGATACAAAAGCCCCAAAAGAGCTTTTCGACTGGACTGATTAAGGAAGTACATTATCTAGGAATCCACTGCTCTGGGAATAATCTGGGAGTGGGAAATACTTTTTTACAAATCTCAGGGCTCCAACATAGAATATCCATACTCCATATCTGCTCTGTCCACGGTGCATACTAGCAATTTCCTGAAATTATGTTAGCAATTTCATTTCATATTTATGTGAAGATGAATAACGTAAGTAATGAAATTAATAATATTTATATATTATAATTATTAATATTGGTAATAATGAATTACATTTCATTTCATTCCCCTAGAATTATAAATCTGATTCTTGGTTGATTTGGCAAAAATAGAAATCTGTCCTATTCACAAAATGGACTTCACATGTGTTCCTTAGTTTGAAAACTTACTTTTCCTAATTCACCTCTCATTGTTATCAATGATTTTAAGTATTAATTTGAAAGTTATTCATAAATATGAAAATATATTTATTTGACAAGGCAATGCTTTGTCCTGTTACCAAGTCATGATTAAAATAAAAATTCTGTATTTCCTAGTTTAAGTGAGTTACAAAAATTATTTAGCAAATATGTCCTCATTTCATCTTAAAATGTCTCCCTTTTTAAGGGTGAGTAGAGAGATGGAAAGGGAGGAATTAGTGGAAACCAAGAAACAATACTTAGAATCCAGATTTCTATTAGGCAGGGTTTCTTGTCTTGTAATTAAGAGGTAATGAGCTATGTTCAGGAAAAAGTTAGTTATTTAAATGCTATTTCAGTGGTTTATAGTTTCTTAGAAAATATGCCTCCAAAAGTTACAGTGCTAAAGAAGTACTTGTATTTTTCCTACCAATAATGAACATAAGAACCTAAAAATGAACCACATAATATAATAAAGAAGCAGAGTAAAAAATTGGATTTAGTTTGCAGTTCTGAACAAAGGATTAATTTTTTGTGGTATTAACTTCATGCAGCCTGTAATCCCAGAAGTTGGGAGGTTGAAGCAGGAGAATATGAGGCTAGCTAGCCTGTAATATATGAGACCTTTACTTGAAGAAAAAAAATGCTTCATATAAATAGAATTGAGAATGAAGCTGAATAGGGAAATGAAGGGTAATTATTAAATGAACTAAATGAGGCTAGAGAATGTCTAAAATATGATGCAACAGTGGATTTAGAACCAGAGGATAAAGATAGCAGCACTTAAAACAATGTGAGATGGGAGGAGATAGATGATGCTAGCTTTCATGAGTTTCATCCAAAGGGTTACAGCTGGCTCTGCTATATGCTGTGATACCTTTGGAAGTTGCCTAGCCTTTCTGTGCCTGATTTTTGAATCTAAGAATCAACTCGTAAGATTCTGTACTTCTAAATACTATGACCTCCCTTTTAGTATAAAAAGTCTCAATTTTTCCAAGACTGCATCAATTAATATTTATAGCCCTGGTTATTCCCTTCATACTCAGGGAATTTATCTTGATTTAACTCATATAAAATATATAATGTTATTAATGAAAATTTATTTTATGAAACAAATTTTTATATGATTTTTATATTTTATTTATTTATTTAGTGTGTGTGTGTGTGTGTGTGTGTGTGTGTGTGTGTGTGTGTGTGTATCAGAGGCACTGTGTGTCCCTGTAGAGAACCAAGAGTGACCTCGGGAATCATCCTGAATTGCTTCTACCTTCTTGCTTCGCTCTGGGATTTCTGAGACTTTGCCAATTGGGCTGCTGTTGTTTCCACCTGGTGTTTTTTACATGGGACTTGGGATCTGAACTCAGGACTGTCTGCTTGTGAGGCAGTCTTAGCCCCTGAGCCATCTCTCCAGCCCTGCATGATTTTAATATTAGATTTTCCTGCTATCTTCAACCATCACCAAAAATTGAGTCTGAATTTTTAAATTATCCATTATTTCCTTAAATGCTTTAGTCCCTTTTTACCCATCTTATGTTCTTTGGTCAATTGCAATGCCACTTTTTGGGGAAAAAATCCTAGAAAATTAGAAATTTAAGGGAACACCCTCAATTTGATAACAGATGTTTGTAAAAACAAAATGTTCTATGTTTCACATTAAGTTGAAAAATAACAGAAAGATATTCCATACTTCTCATTTTTTACTTAATACTCTAATGAATATACCAATCATCACTATTAAGTCAGTATAAAAAATAAGAACCATCCCATACATTTTAAACTGCAAAATTTGCTGACAGAAATTGAAGAAAATTTAAATTGATACATCTATATTATATTCATAGATTGGAAGATTCAATAATGTCAAGTTACCAATTTCCTCATATTAATTCATCCATTAATTCATTCATTCACTTCATACTCATAAGTATCCTAATGTATTTTGAAGGTATTGACAAGCAGATAGTAAAATTTATACAGAAATGTAAGGTATCTAAATTTTAACAATCTTTTGTAAAACAACAAATTGGGAGTACTCACAGTACTTGATATCAAGACTTTCTATAAAACTAAAGAAGGAAAAGCTTGGTATTGGCAAAAAGTTATATAGAAAAGTGAAACATAATACAGCGTCTAAAAAGCCACTGATTTATGGTCAACTTTTTAAAAATGTTATTTAGTGTGTGTGTGTGTGTGTGTGTGTGTGTGTGTGTGTGTGTATCAGAGGACACTGTGTGTCCCTGTGGAAGACCAAGGGTGACTTTGGGAATCATCCCGATTGCTTCTCCCTTGTTTTTGCTTTGCTCTGGGATTTCCCAGGCTCCACCCACCAGGGCCAGAAGTGTAGTTTCTACCTGGTGGGTTTACCAGGGACCTGGGATCCGAACTGAGGGCCTTGTGCGTGTGAGGCAGAGTCTTAACTCCTGAGCCATTAATCCATCCCCCAACTTTTTTTAAAAGTTCAAAGATAATTAAATGAAAAGAGAATAATCTTTATAGTATGTGATATTGGAAAAACTGGATGTCCATATACAAAGAAACAAAACAAGAAAGGCAAAAGAAAACTGACACTTAATGCATATAAAAGTTAATTTGAAAATGGGCAACTTATTGGAAAGTAAAAGCTTTTTGGGATACGAAAAAACGAGCCATAAAAGTAAAAAGTGAGGCCCCACCCCCCGCTCCGCCGGTCGGGACGCGTAGGCGAGATCCAGCCGGGCCTCAACGCGCGCTCTAGGACCCCAGGTCAGCCCACGGGGACCCGGCTCCGACTCCCGCCATCCAGCCGGAGCCGCGCGGGGGCCCAGGGAACGAGGAGCACCTCCCCCTGCGCCCGGGCCCCGCCCCAGCTGCCCTCGGGTTAAATAGCTCCACGACGACGCGCGCAGCCTCCCTCTTTCGCCCCACCCCCCGCTCCGCCGGTCGGGACGCGTAGGCGAGATCCAGCCGGGCCTCAACGCGCGCTCTAGGACCCCAGGTCAGCCCACGGGGACCCGGCTCCGACTCCCGCCATCCAGCCGGAGCCGCGCGGGGGCCCAGGGAACGAGGAGCACCTCCCCCTGCGCCCGGGCCCCGCCCCAGCTGCCCTCGGGTTAAATAGCTCCACGCCGAAGCGCGCAGCCTCCCTCTTTCGCCCCACCCCCCGCTCCGCCGGTCGGGACGCGTAGGCGAGATCCAGCCGGGCCTCAACGCGCGCTCTAGGACCCCAGGTCAGCCCACGGGGACCCGGCTCCGACTCCCGCCATCCAGCCGGAGCCGCGCGGGGGCCCAGGGAACGAGGAGCACCTCCCCCTGCGCCCGGGCCCCGCCCCAGCTGCCCTCGGGTTAAATAGCTCCACGACGACGCGCGCAGCCTCCCTCTTTCGCCCCACCCCCGCTCCGCCGGTCGGGACGCGTAGGCGAGATCCAGCCGGGCCTCAACGCGCGCTCTAGGACCCCAGGTCAGCCCACGGGGACCCGGCTCCGACTCCCGCCATCCAGCCGGAGCCGCGCGGGGGCCCAGGGAACGAGGAGCACCTCCCCCTGCGCCCATCCTCCCTTTTCGCCCCACCCCGCTCCGCCAGTCGGGACACGCACGCGGTCCACCCGGGCCTCACCCCGCTCCCTAGGTAAGTCCCCGTTCAGGCCCCGCCCACCAGTACCCCAGGCCAAATAATTCAGTTTAGTGAAATTGAGAGATCTTAAGAGTTAAAATGACAATGCCAAAGTCAAAGTGCAAATCCATGAGAAGCAACACTCAAGTAAACAAATCTCCCACTGAAGAAATTAATCCCATAATGTTAGACTCCAAAAAGAACAAACCCGCGGAAAAAGGCCAAGAAAGCCTGACCCAGGATAACGACTTTCAAAATATGATCATTACCATGTTCAATACTATGAAAGAGGAAATCCGGGAGGAATTACATAATCGAATCAATCGCTTTGAAGAGGAACACAACAGACATCTGGAGGAGTTGAGAAAAACAGTGCAAGAAACAAAAAGCGGCATAGAACAGTTAAAACAAACTCAAGCAGAGTTTAAAACTGAGCTAAAAGACAAGTTATCTTCAACCCAGAACGCCACAGAGAGTCTTATCAACAGAACTAATGAAGCAGAAAACAGAATTTCAGACCTTGAAGATAAAGTGGGAGTACTAGCCAGCTCAATGGAAGAGGTTGTTAAAGCCAAAAAGATACTTGAGAGAAATATCCAAGAGATATGGGACACCCTGAAGAAGCCTAACATGCGTATTCATGGAATACCGGAGCAAGAATCTCAAAATACCACCCCTGAGGAAATTTTTCAAACGATCATCAAGGAAAACTTTCCTCATCTAAAGAAAGAGAGGCCCATTCATATACAAGAGGCATTCCGCACCCCAAACAGATACGACCAAACTAGAAGCACACCGCGGCAAATAATAGTTAAAACACTCCACATTCAAGATAAAGAACTGGTGCTGAGAGCTTCAAGGGAGAAAAACAAGTCACTTTTAAAGGCAAACCTATTAAAATAACAAATGACTTCTCAGTCGAAACAGTAAAAGCAAGAAGAGCTTGGAGAGACATACTTCAAGTATTGAATGAGCAAAAATGTCAACCCAGGCTGATTTACCCTGCAAAACTATCAGTCATGATCGAGGGAGAAAGAAAAATTTTCCAGCACAAAGACAACTTTAAGGGATACATGGCCACCAAACCAGGCCTTCAAAAACTGCTAGAAATGATACTCAAGCGTGAAGAAAAAAACAGGCATATCCAGGAGAACAGAAGGCAAATATAACACCATTAAAAGCGAAGCAATATACTTATAAAAGCTACTAAACATAATAAATGTCTGGAATTAACAATAGTTTCTCCATTATAACACTAAATGTTAATGGACTTAATTCACCGATCAAGAGACACAGATTACAAACTTGGATTAAAAATCACAATCCATCAATCTGCTGCCTGCAGGAAACCCATCTCACCACAAAAGATAGGCACGCTCTAAAAATAAAAGGCTGGTCAACAATTCTACAAGCAAATGGAAGCAGAAAACAGGCAGGGGTAGCCATTATGCTATCAGACAAAGTGGATTTCAAACCAAAAAAATTATAAGAGACACGGATGGATACTACATTTTAGTCAGAGGTACAATTCACCAGGAAGACTTCACAATACTGAACATATATGCACCCAATACGGGCCCCTCCACATTCATTAAGAAAACCCTACAGCGTCTAAAGCAAGAAATCAACCCCCAAACGATAATTCTTGGGGACTTCAACACCGCCCTCTCTACATGGGATAGATCAACAGGTCAAAAGCTTAACAGAGACACTTTGGAACTTAATCAAACCCTGAAAGAAATGGACCTCACAGATCTCTATCGAACTTTTCACCCACGCACCAAAGAATACACATTTTTCTCAGCAGCACACGGAACTTTCTCCAAAATAGATCACATATTGGGCCACAAAATGAATCTACACATGTACAAGAAAGTTGAAATTCTAACCTGTGCCCTATCAGACCACCACGGCCTAAAGCTGGACATCCACAACACATCAAACAAGAGAAAATACACTAACTCCTGGAAACTTAACACTATGATGCTGAATGAGAACTGGATTCAGGAAGAAATTAAAAAGGAAATTCAAGATTTCCTGAAAGTGAATGATAACGAAAATACAACTTACCAAAATCTCTGGGACACAATGAAAGCTGTTCTAAGAGGTAAGTTCATAGCTCTTAATGCCCACATCAAAAAAATGGAAACATCAGAAATAAACAACTTAACAATGCAGCTTAAAGCTCTAGAGAAACTAGAGCAATCTGATCCCAAAGGCAGTAGAAGAGAAGAGATTAGCAAAATAAGGGGAGAAATATCTGAAATCGAGACTAAGAAAACGATAGAAAAAATCAACAAATCGAAAAGCTGGTTCTTTGAAAAAATCAACAAGATTGATACACCCCTAGCTAAACTAACCAAAAGCAAGAGAGAGAAAACCCAAATTAACAAAATTAGAAATGAACATGGAGTTATCACTACGGATACCCAAGAAATCCAGAGAATTATAACATCATATTTCAAAAACTTATACTCTGTGAAGTTTGACAACACAAAAGAGATGGATGAATTTCTAAGTAAACACAACTTACCTAAATTGAATCAGGAAGTTGTGAATTACTTAAATAGTCCTATAACATATAAGGAAATTGAGGAAGTAATCTCGAATCTTCCCACCAAAAAATGTCCTGGACCAGATGGATTCAGCACAGAGTTCTACAAGACATTTAAGGAGTTAATAACACCAATACTCCTTAAACTGTTCCACCAAATAGCAAAGGAAGGAACACTACCAAATTCCTTCTATGAAGCTAATATCGTTTTAATCCCAAAACCTAATAAAGATTCACTTAAAAAAGAAAACTATAGGCCGATCTCCCTGATGAACACAGATGCAAAGATTCTCAACAAAGTCTTAGCAAATCGGATTCAAAAACATATTAAAAAGATCATTCATGGGGACCAAGTAGGCTTCATCCCCGGCACACAAGGTTGGTTCAACATACGCAAATCAATAAATGTAATTCATCATGTAAACCAGTCCAAAGTCCAAGACCACATGATACTCTCGATAGATGCAGAAAAAGCTTTTGACAAGATCCAACAGCCTTTTATGATCAAAACGCTAGAGACAGTAGGAATGGAAGGAACTTTTATCAATATAATAAAAGCTGTATACAACAAGCCCACAGCAAGGATTATGCTCAATGGGGAACAATTGGAAGCATTCCCACTTCGATCAGGAACAAGACAAGGCTGTCCACTCTCACCACTTCTATTCAATATTGTACTTGAAGTCTTAGCCGAAGCCATAAGACAAGAAAGGGACATAAGAGGGATTCAAATTGGCAAGGAAGAAGTCAAGCTATCTCTATTTGCAGATGACATGATCTTATACCTGAGTGATCCCAAAAACTCCACCAGGAAGCTCCTGGAACTAATTGAGAAGTTCAGCAGGGTGGCAGGATACAAAATAAATGTGCAAAAATCAGAGGCCTTCCTATATGCCCAGAATGAAAGAAGTGAAAAAGCCTTGAGAGAAACCATGCCATTTACTATAACCCCTAAAAAAATGAAATACCTTGGTATAAACCTAACTAAGGAGGTAAAAGACCTTCACAATGAAAACTTTAAAACCCTAAAGAAAGAAATTGCAGAAGACACCAGAAGGTGGAAAGACCTCCCTTGTTCCTGGATTGGCAGAATCAACATTGTAAAAATGACCATCCTACCAAAGGCAATATACAGATTCAATGCTATACCAATCAAAATCCCAAAGCAATTCTTCAAAGAAGTTGACCAAACAATCTCAAAGTTCATATGGAGGCACAAAAGACCCAGGATAGCAAAAACAATCCTGAGTAACAAAAACACAGCTGGAGGTATTACCATACCAAACCTAAGTCTATACTACAAATCCATAGTTATAAAGACAGCCTGGTACTGGCTCCAAAATAGACACACAGATCAATGGATAAGGATTGAAGACCCAGATATAAGCCCACAAAGTTACAGCCACTTGGTCTTTGACAAAGGGGCCCAAAGAATCCAATGGAAAAAGAACAGCATCTTCAACAAATGGTGTTGGCAAAACTGGATCTCCACATGCAGAAGATTAAAGCTGGACCCGTACTTGTCACCATGTACAAGACTTAATTCCAAATGGATCAAGGACCTTGATATCAGGCCAGAGACTTTAAAAGCCATAGTTGAAAGGATAGGGAACTCCCTCGAGCTGATTGGGCTAGGCCAACACTTCCTAAACAGACATCCAATGGCACAGTCACTGCTACCAACTCTCAACAGTTGGGATCTTGTGAAATTAAAGAGCTTCTGTTCAGATAAAGAGATTGTCGCACGAGCTCAAAGGCAACCCACAGAATGGGAGAAAATCTTCACTAACCACATATCTGACAGAGCTCTACTGTCCAGAGTGCACAAAGAACTTAGAAAATTAAACTCCAAGGAAAACACTGGCCCAATTAAAAAATGGGCCCTGGAACTTCAAAGAAACTTTACCAGGGATGAAATTAAAATGTCTAACAATTATCTTAAAAAATGCTCCACTTCCTTCGCCATCAGGGAAATGCAAATCAAAACTTCCCTGAGATATCATCTCACCCCGGTCAGGATGGCAAAAATCCACAGTACAAACAACGACAAATGCTGGAGAGGATGTGGGGAGAGGGGAACTCTCCTACATTGTTGGTGGGAATGCAGGCTCATACAGCCACTCTGGCGAGCCGTCTGGAGATTCTTAAAGAAATTAAAGATTGAAATGCCGTATGACCCTGCTATCCCACTTTTGGGAATAACCCCCCAAGCAGCAGAGGTTCGCCTCGATAGCACAAGCTCGACCATGTTCATAGCAGCACTGTTTACAATAGCAAAGTCATGGAATCAACCTAAATGTCCAACAGTTGACGAGTGGATAAGGAAACTGTGGTACATCTATACAATGGAGTACTACTCAGCCATCAAAAATGATGAATTACTGGAATTTGCTGGGAAATGGATGTCATTAGAAAGAATTATATTAAGTGAAGTATCCCAAACCCAGAAAATTAAGCGCCGTATGTACTCCCTAATAGGTGGCTCCTAGTACCAAACTCGCCCAGCCCACATTGGGACACTCAAAAGTAAACCTATGTAACACAGTAATTGCAAGGATTATGAACAAGAGAGATGGGTTAGGAGGGCCACACCAGAAACAAGGAGAGAGGAGACCATGTTACAGCAGAGAAAATAGGCCTCCATCAAGGTCTGCAAGTAAGTAATGAGAAACCTGGTTAAGTTCACAGACGTTCTTTCCTGATCTCACCAGAAGGGGAGGGCATATAGTCTAGCAGATAAAAAGTAATCATTGTGCAAATGGGTAATGGACCCCGCCCTCAGTGAGGTTTCCTACTCTTATTACATCTACCCTTGAATGTGCTATTACAACAAGACTCCAGTTTAACAGCTTTTTGTCTCTGGCCAGGGGGTGACATACAGTGCCCAGCAGAATGGAGTGAAGGGAATTGCAGGAGCAGAAAAACTGCAAAAGAAAATCAACAAACCACAATCCAGAACTTCAGAGACTCTATATCAATCACATAGAACTAGGACAGCCTAATCTCTCCCCATCCTGGAGCTCAGGGACATTTGCGGAAGAGGGGGCGGTAAGATTGTAAGAGCAAAAGGATGGGAGGAGCAACGATTTGCAAGATTCTCAACAATAGTTGGGGCCAAAGCAATCATAATGGAACTTTGCATGCCCTGCGCAATGTCCAGCGCACTGTTGCCCTCATAAAGTCTAGCATCTGTTAAGGGCACCGAGACCCCTGGAGGCAAGGGATTGACAGCCATAGTAGTAATCTTATGATTAAGGGGAACAAGAGAAAGGGCTTATGGAAATGCCACTGGGTCCTTATATGTCATCGGAGAGGAGGACCCAGTGGAGAGTTAGGCGCACACAATAAAGGACTCTCTGGGAATTGGGGGGGAGACACTGGGGGAAGGGGAGGGGGGAGGGAGGGAACTGGTAAAAAATTTTAAAATGTATAATTAAATTTTTAATAAAAAAAAAAAAAAAAAAAAAAAAAAAAAAAAAAGTAAAAAGTGATAAATGGAATTCATCAAAATTCATAACTTTCTTTAAAATACAATCTTTAAAATGCATAGCCAAAATAAAAATATAAGTAAAATACTGAGATAAAATGTTTTCAAAACAATACTTGATACAGTGCTTATATCTAGAGTATGTAAAGAACCCTTAAAACACAATACTGTGCAAAATCTGCATGAAAGACATGAAAGTAGGAAGAGAACTATTTGAATATAAGAAAGGAGTCTGCGGGAAAGGGATAGAAGATAACAAAGAATGCATATGATCACAGTACATTGTATATATGTATAAGTGTCAATAAGGAGAAATATAGCAGCACTACTTCTAATACTACTATTACTACTAAATAATAATAATATAAAAACCAAAGAAGAATGGGCCAAAAATGCAAACAGACCCTTTACAGAAAGTCCCTCAGTGTGTTTTCTTTCTTTGTTTTAAAGAAGATACATTTAATAAATACACCAGAGTAGCCCAAATCGAGCAGAGTGCTTATACCACATATTTGTAAGAATGTGAAGAACCAACATTTTCACATTGTATCATTAGTGAAGATTAAGGAGGTACAAGCACTTTGAAAAATAGTGCATCAGTTCGTTATAAAGTTAAACATGACTTTCCCATACTACCTTGTGGTTTCTGCTCCTAAATTTATCCCAGACATCTTTCCATATCAACTTTATCTCTGTGTTATAAAACTCACACCTGTAAATCCCAATATTTGAAAGGCAGATGAATTGGAGGGATGCCACAAATTTGATGTCATCCAGGTCTGCAAAATGAAAGGTGAGTTCCAAGTCAATCAAGGCTGTATAGTGAGGTTCTACCTCAACACACACACACACACACACACACACACACACACACACACACTAAAAATGAAAAGACTATTTCCATTCGGGGTTATTATTAAAATGTATTTGCTGACTACTATTATTTTTTCTTGGTTGACTTTACTGTTTCCTCTTTCTTTTTTCCCTTATTCATTTTCTAAGTTTGCAGTCTCCTGAATTGAACATTTTTTTCTTTCCTAATTCTGATTTGTTTTCTGTTTGTCTCATGAAATTATTATTTTTCTTTATTTATTAGCTTTAAATTCACTAACATTTCCAGAGAAATTCACTGGACATAGTTTTTGCTTTCAGGGCTTGAAATTTATCATTCTGTGCTTTTCTAGCTTTAAGATTTGTGCTGGGATATGTGGTGTGATTTTAACGATTACCTTTGGAACTTGGCATTTTTGTCCCGGAGACTTTCATATTCTTTATTTTGTATTTTTGGCATTTTCACTAAAATGAGACATAGTTTCTTTTCTGCTCATATTGATTTCAGAATCTAAATGCCTCCTATATTTGAATATCCATTGCTTTTCCCACATTTGGGCAATATCCTATAATATCATTCAATGAGTATCTATGCCTTTAGCTTTTGTATCTCAGTTCCCATTTACCCCATGGATTCTTAGATTTTTCTCTCTAACATGCTCCAGAGTTCTTGAAAACTATAATAATGCTTTTTTATTTTACTTAATGATCTTTTTATTTTACCATATTAATTTTGGTTGACTTGACTTCAGAATCTCAATTTCCTTCCTGAATTTCTTTCATGTTGTTTACTTTTTTATTGAGGTGTTGAGTTGATTATGGGGGGGGTGTGAATGTATGTAAAAGCTAGAAGACAACCTGTGGTGTTATTTCTCAAGAGCTATTACCTTGTTTTATAAATCATGGTGGGTGGGACCATTCCAAGTAGGTAAGTTGAAGAGAGCTGGTTCAGAACTTTGGCAGATTGGCATACTGGAAAGCAAGAAAGTATGTCCCACTTTCAGCTCTTTCTTTGGTTATGGCATGGCCAGTTCCCTTGTCTTCTGCTATTGAAATGAACTCTCTGACATGATGATGAACTATCTTGCTTCCAGTCACTTTTCTTTTGTTGATATAAATACATGACCAAACAATTTAGGGAAACAAGAGGTTTATTCATTAAATAATTGTTATTACATAGTTAACATTATTTAATACTTATTATTTAGTCATTAAATATAACTATAATATAAGGTTAGAAAAAAAGAAACAAGATATTTATAGGCTGACATGAGTTTAAATATTAAGATTAAAAATATCAATATATGTAATCAGTAAAAGGGACATGGAAAAAGAAAAAAAGAGGAGCAAGATAAGAAAGAAATATATAAGATGCAGTAAATATATAAGAAATAATGATGAATGACAACACAGCAAATAAGTACAGAAAGTACAAAGTGATGAAATGAAATCAAAGTGTTAACGCTGAAAAAATGTGTCAATTATTTTTCTTGCAGAAAAGAATAGGATATATTTTACTTACCCACCCACAACCAAGTTTGTCCTTTGCAGTTTACTTCTGTTATTTTTGTTTGTAAATTTTCCTCTCTGAAGTTGAAACAACTTAGACCAGAAAAAGGTGATCTCCAGTTGAGCCCACTCTAAGTACCAGGTGATTTTTACCAATTTTTCTTGTCTTCTTAGACTATACCTGTCAGTCAAATCAAGGCAGTCAGTTCTTGCTGGGCAAGATATGGTGTTCTGATTAATGTTTTGTACCCTGGTCATGTAGTTTTTAGTCCTAGCACTCCTTGAATTCACATTCATTTTCTTTCCTCCTAACAAAGTTCTGGTTGCAGTTCCACTGAAATTTTGCCTTTGATTTTCTTCTGTAGTATGATCTGCAGTTCACACTTCTCACTCAAGTATATCAGTGTCAATAAATCTGACTCCAACTTATAACTAGCTTCCTGGGTCCACATTGATTTTTGAGATGATTTCTTGCCTTATTGGCCGAGGAGAGAAAACCTTTGAGATTTGGAGATATAAACATGCAGAATCTTCAGGTTTGAACATAAGATAAGCTAGCAAGTGCATTATCTTCAATATCTGCTTTCTGTGCAGGATGCAGATCTTCCTTAAGCTTTTTTTTTTAAAATGATTGCTTGTGTACTATGAGGACTTCCTGAGGCTATCCTTTTCTCTTTTGCTTGCTGTCATGCTTGGCAGTGTTCACCCCCCCTCACTATCATTTTGCTTAGCAAACAATATTAGTGTCATTTGCTTCTTTTATGACTGAAAAATTCATTATTTCTGGTTTCCACCTGGTATATCCCTACTATGTACTGTTTTCCTCCCTTGGCTTTCCATAGCACCCATCTCTCCTTGTAACCACATACTTCATGTTTTGTTCCAGACTGTTAGAAACATGGAAAAGTGCTGAGTGTCTCTAATTTGCAGTCTTCTTTCTTTAATTTTAAAATATTTTACAACTAAAATATTTTAAGACTAAATTTCAACATTAAATACATTATTCAAAATAATTACTTTATGCATAAACTAATATTTTCACTTAAAAAACAAAAATAATAATTTCACAGTTCATATTCTGTTCTATGACTTTGAGTTTTAAAACAAATGGTCAAGCAAAATTATTCAATTAGAGTAAATCAGAGTTTTTGTTAATCTTTACAGTGTACTATCAGCACTATTACTTTTTTCAAATATTTCATTTGAATGTAGAAATATATAGTAAACCAGAGTGCTCAATGAACTGTTCCTGCCTGCAGTGTTAATGATTACAAAGCACTTCCAGTTAATTCTCCAAATGAGTCCATGTATCATTTTCTGATTTTTTCTAAATTAATTTCTAAAGAGTTTAGTGAAAAAATATGCTAATTTAAAGATTACGCATTGTTGCAGTTACTTTTCTATTGCTGTTAGAAAATACTCTGACTCAAGGAACTTCTGGAATAAAGGATTCATTATTTGGTTTATGGTTTCAGAGGGGATAAAGTTCAGTTATGCTAGGGAAACCTTGTTTGAAGGCATGGTAGTTGAAGCAGGAGGCAGACTCACATTACAATAGCTATCAGGAGACAAAGAGAGCAAAGACAGAGGAAATGGGGTGCTGCTAACAAAACCCTCAAGATCTGTTCCCAGTGTTGCAGTTCGCCTGCATGGTTGCTGATAAATGACCATCAAATGGCTTAAGGGAACAAGGAATTTATTTTCTTACTGATAATCTGGTTACAGTTCTCAGTCCAGCTTAACAGGAGAGCATGCATCAACAACAGGCCGAGGGAACTGGCCACACCATCTCTATGTAATGGCTGAGAGAAGGACGATCCTTACTTGCCAGACCAGCATGTCTGACCAAGTGTACAGAAGGATGCCAACTCCCTTAACCAGCTGTCTGAATTTTATTCCAGGGCCTAATCTCCTGCAGGCTTGCTCTGGGCCCAACTCAGCCATTAATTCTCCACAAATGTGTCCATAGCTCAAACCCTCAACAGTCAAGTTGACACCTGTGCCTAACTATGACACATTGACATGCTTCCTCCAGTAAGGCTCTTTAAGAAACATTGCCTTTCTGTTACTTGCATTCTTCTTGTGCAACACTTTAAATTTGCCCACTTATCTTTCCTCACCAACTTTTGATGTTTTTTATCTTTCTTTGCCCAAGTTGTTCTTTTTCATGATAGATCTGAATAACAGTAATGACAAATAGCCATGCCACAGACTCAATGTTATGTTACCTTAAAATTTCTTTTCCCAAATACATCAGTCGAATACTAAACTTCAGGAACGTTTTTACAACATGGGCAAAGCTCTTTGCCAAAATATCATATGAACTGTCTTTAGTCCAGTTCCCATGAAACCTCATGAGCTGGGTCACTTCTCTCCACATTTCTTTCAATATTACTGCCTTCTAAATCCTCACTAGAATGGCCCATATAAGCTCTGCTTATAGCATTTAAGACTTTTCTAGCCCAGGGTTTTAAAATCCTACACATTTCTTCCACAAAACTCTTCAAGTAGCATAAAAGCTACATTACAGCAATGATCTCTAGTATCAGTTATCTTAGTCTCTCTCACTTCACTTTTTAGTGCTAAATTCTGTTGCAGCCATTCTGTTGATGTTAGAAAATTCTTTTATCTAAGCAACTTAAGGGAGAAAGAGCACATCACCCATCACCAAACTTAAAGTTCCAGATATGATAACTATAGGAGATAACACGTAGTGGAAGACATGATGGCTGAAACAGGCAGGCTCTCATTAGAGAAGCCACCAAGAAGGAAAGAACGTAAGAAGAGAGGAAAGTTGGGCTTGGTTAATAAAGTTTCAAGGACTGTCGCTAATGATGTGCTTCCTCCAACAAAGTTCCGTATCCTAAAAGTTACATTACCTGCCCCAAAATCACCAATATCTGAGAGATCAGTTAATTAAAAACCTGAGCTTGTGGAAGACAACCCACGTCCAAACCATGATATATAAATTGTTAAAAGTAACAACTGAAAGTAAAAATTAAAATCTTAAATTCAGCTCAAAATTATTAATTTTAATTAAAGTATAGAGTAAATCCAATTAGACAAATAATAAATCAAAAATTATAACTACATTAAGTTCTAGTCAAAGAAACTTATACTAAAATAATATAAAAATACAGATGCAATCATCACCAAATTGTCACTGTTCAATTCATTACAAAGTCACAGGAATTTCAATCATATTTTCTTCAAATAAATAGCTTAAAACATGAAGCCAAAAATGGATAGACTTACAGAAAGAAATTGAGAACTCTATCACATAGATAGAGATTTTAACACAAAGTCAGAGAAAAAATTGAGAAGAATGTGGAAAGCATCTTTATCACAACTAAGAACTTTCACCCCAATTTATCAATGCCAGCATCCAAATAAAAAAATTTAAAAGTGCTTGCTCATGGTAAGTGAATTATAACAATATTAAAAGTACCCCTATATAAAATATTCCTGGTTCAAATGGGTTTATAAGTAAGCTTGACTAAATTTTAAGAAAATCACTTTAATTTTAATCAAATTCTTCCTAGCAACAGAAAAAGAATAATCTTGAGCTTTTTTCAATAATACAATAATCATGATATTCAAACCAAAGATATGTTAAAGAAAATGGCATACAGTCCATTTATGAATACAAATGCATAACTCCTACATGAAACATTGTTGATTGAATTCAATAGTTGGTTTCATGGTAAAGATGTGTGGTTAAATTTGAGAAAATATGTAATAGTTGCCTGATTCAAAAAACTATATGACAGTAGACAGTTATTGTAGACAAGGTTTTTTAAAACTTTTGACTATGAGAAGCAATACAAATGTATTTTCCACTATGTATTATCAAGGAAGAATGTAGTCCTGATGATTGACATCAAGACCTGTCTTTAAAGACATCTCTGCCTTTAAAGAGAGCCATCCACAATTGGCACAATCAATGGAAAAATTAAAGGTACAGATTTTAACAGAGTGTGTTATCAGCACATAGTTGGCATTTAAGCTAGAAAACTAATTGAGGGTGGGGTGAATATAAAGGTCTGAAGACATAGCCCCAGTGTTGAAATTTTCTTATAAAGCTATGTGTAAATCATCTGAGACTTGTCTTAAAATATTGAAGGAATGAAAGGCATGAATTCAGTGTGACACTGTTTCAAATGAACAAATAAAAATTATCAGAAACTGATAAGCAACAGACACTAAAGTCTGAAGATTCATGCTCAGATATGCTGGTGTCACTTCATCTGGAACTCTACTATTTCTGACAGAGAGTAGGTTAAGGGTTCCCCTTGTTGAGGAGTATCTGTCATCTAGGCTTAGAGGGGTAACTTGAATAAGCCTGAGGATGGGTTAATCTAGGCTATGCCATTTTAGAGGTTCAAGGTTCAATACTGCCTACATATAGGATTATAGATAGAAGAACAAATGGATATAATGAAATTATCCCTGAGTATAAATAGAGCTGATTGAAAGCAAATTATTTTTAAAAATCCTGAACTACAATTGTCTATCATACGAATTTCCAAAATTAGCTGCCCTATGGATATCTTATGTAAAGTGGTAACCAGAGGACAAAGATGAATTAGAACAGTTCCATGGGGAAACATAGGTACACTAATATATGTTTATTTTTAATTAGATATCACAAGGGTTAGTTATATGGGGTCATTAGAAGAATCACTGCTCCGATTAATTCTCTGATATGTACAAAAGTGAGAAGTTGCAAAGACGGACATACATTCCCTGCAACAAAAACACTAAACTCTAAACCTAAAGTAGAACACCAGTAAACTGGAATTGGTCCAGAGGACTATGAGTGTGATAGGATGAGATGTCAAAGAGATAAAGGAGTTTTATCCTGAAAAAATATGATTTTATGGTAATAGAATCACCAAAATATTTTTAAATTTTTTTCATGTAAAAGATGAGATAAAATTGATTGGTCTGTCTTTAGCAGAAAATGGATCCAGTTCTTGATGTCACAGAGTTGCTAATTTAAGATAAACAGGAAGCACAGTTCTAAATATCCAAGCTTAATAATTGGAAAAATATTTGATTCACTAAATAATATACCCTGTCAAATGAAAAATTCATGAAACTATAGAGTGATTTACTTGGCTAAAATTTGGAATTATACAGAGAAAATTATCTCGTTCCTGTGCAAGGATGGCATTCAAATTCATGAAGCATTCCACATTTTTTTCCCTGAGTATCTATAGATAGTTGATAATCATTGGGGGAGGGAGACATATGTTCTTCAAGGATGCAACCATCATTGATTGCTTCTAAAAATAGTCATTCTCCCAAGGATACTGTGAGAAACCATAATAATACATTGATCCCACACTGAAAGAAAAAAAATATGTAAGGGAAATAGTTAGGATGAAGAAGTGGATCAGTGAGAGTGTGAGGGGATCTAGAGGGGATAATAGAGGTAAATATGATGAAAAATACATTGCAGGCTGGAGAGATGGCTCACTGGTTAAGCCTCTCCTTTGCAAGCAGAGAGTCCTAAGTTCAGATTCTGAATTCCACATCAGAATGCCAGGCAGAAATGGCAGAAGCTTATACTTCTGGTCCTAGAAGGCAGAGCCTGGGAAACTTCAGAGCAAAGCAAAGAGGAGAAAACTACAATCCAGGGTCATTCCCGCAATCATCCTTGGACTTCCACATGCACACACAGTGTCCTCTGATACACATAGACACACACATACACACAAAAAAACCCATAAAGATAAATTTAAAAAAGAAAAATACTTTGCATACAAAATAATAAAAAATACACTCTATACAAATATGAAGTCGACACAAGGAAACATACTATTGTATATAATTAATATATGTCACTTAAAAAGAGATAACTGAACAAAGGAGAAAGAAATAACCAAGTCACGCAATAATTTTTTAAATGCTTAAAAGGTTATTAAGGTGACTACTGGAAAAAGAAACTTGCTTTTGAAAAAATACTCTTGCCTTTTATTAGATTCAATTTTGAATCTTATCAATGAAATTTGTGTTCCTTTGAAGATTTAAACATATACATTTTTCCTTCTTTCATCTGAAATCATTGAGAGTCACTGAAAATTACACTATGGTTTTTCAGACAGACATCACTCTATAAAAGAAAACACTATGGGTTCAGTCATACATAATATTTTCAAAATACTTAATGAATTCATCTGTTATTATTGTCCTAAATACTATTAATCCCACATTTCATCATCCTATTAATAAGAACAATATCCACATACATTTAATATACACAAATTCAAGTCTATTGTGAAAGGAAATATATATAATTTAAAGCAATGAAGAAATTTATCACTTGCTATGTATTAATCAAAGTTCTTACACATTAATTATTTTACTATGAATTTTTAACAAAGCATATTGTTACATATTTTGAAAATTAAGGAAACAAAAGCAATAGAATGTATAAATCTTGCTCAAGCACAGAGACAAGAGAGAATAAATTATAAATAGCATTTGTATCCATTAAGTCTAGCTCCAAGAGCCCAAGTTACTAACAATTTCTTTCCATAGTTTGACATGACTGCATTGAATATCATTATATGTAATTATTCCACACTTTCATGTTAAAAGAAAACATAATTTTATAAATAATATGTATATACTTTTACATACCAAAATTAAAACTTACTTACAAAACTAAAATGTTTATCAGCCCCAAAATCCAATATCCTATTCAAACACATACAATACTATGTTTATTCCATATTATTAGAAATATTTTAGCATTTTATACATTTATGCAAATATACGTATATAAGAACATTCGAACACAAAGATCTTTAACTACCGTGATTTGAATGTGAAGTGCTACCTTCTTGTGTTTGTTATGTCCATATCCTTTTTACCCCCATAAATTTTGCATATGATAGAAAATGTGTGATATTTGTTCTCTGAATATGGTTTAATTTCACTTACCATAATATCCCCATTTTCCTGTAACTGTGATGATTTTATTTTTCTTTTTAAAATGAATTTATTAGAGGAGGGCCCAGAGGAGAGTCTGGCATGCACATTAAAGGATTCTCCAGGGATTGGGAGGGGAGGCACTGGGGGATGGGGAGGGAGGGGTGAGGGGAGAGGAAGCAGGGGGGTCGTGGGGAGGAGGAGGGAGGGAGGGAACTGGTGTACCTATTAAGTTTGTATGAGCGGAAATAATAATAATAAAAAAGAAAATAATGAAAAAAAAATAAAATGAATTTATTAAATTTACTATATACATGCTCCTTGCCTCCCTCACTCCCCCTCCTTTTTTCCCTTTCCTCTCTCTCTTATCTAGTCTCCTGTCCTTTGATTGTGTGTCCTGGGGTTCCCTCTATGTCATCTGTTCTCATGGGGGTTCAGGCCTCTGTGGCAGACAGAGAGGCCCCTCCTTGGGTGGCTGGCTGATGTGATATGACCCTTCACTCCTAAAGATCCTACTGTCTGAAACTATTGCTACTGATATCCACTCCAGTCCATGGGGGCATATTGTCATGTCTACCAGTGTGCAGGTCTGATAAGTTCAAGTCACATTACTGTGAGTTCTTGGCTGCAGCTACACTATTTTGAGTGAGGTGACCTGTCCTACAATGGAACTCTCCATCTTTAGGTCCCCTCTTCTGCAAAGTTCTCTGAGGCTCCAGATGGGGAGAGATTTGGCTGGCCTAGTTCCAGGTGAACATTGTAGGGTTGCCTCTGTTCTGTATTCAGGTTGTTTGTTGTCCATTTTGCTACTCTTGTACTGCACAAGGCTGCATCCTACCTGGGTGTTGAGATCCTGTCCTGTCAATCAATACAGAAACTGTTAAAGAGAGGCTTTTATAGAGAAGGTTTGAAGGAGAGGAAGGATCAGGAGTAAGGCACAGTAGTGGGTGGAGTCAACCTCCAGGACATCATCTGGCTGTCTACTAATCACTAAACCCCCATGATGGAGATCACACATCTAATGCTTCAACCTACTCCAAGCATGAAAATCAACTCCAAATGGATCAAAGACCTTAGTATTAGACCAGAGACTCTGCAGCCATTGAATTACACCATAAACACTATGGATATCGTTTGGATCACCATGACAAAAAGAGAAAGAAAGAAAGAGACTCATGAACATTCAAAGAAGGAAAAAAAAAGAAAGATTGTTCTGAAAGCTAAACTATACCATAAACAATGCCATGCTGAGAAAATGTGAATGAAGACTATCAAGATGCATGAGAATAGAAACACCAAACAAAAGAATGACAAGAAGATGAGGCAAGGAGCTGTCCCTGCCTACCTGCTGGACACAGAGGGGCAGTCCTGAGCCAAAGTGCATTCCAACACAATCAAACAAAAGTGCAAACAGAAAACAGGAAAATGGGAAGTCCTGCCCAAAGTCCGTGCCCAGGGAAGAAACAGAAGTATTAAAAGTTATTTGAACAGGAAAGAGGAAGAAGGCATGGAAGATATTGGTTACTAAAGTCTGTTTTGTTGGTGATGGTTTTTACAAAAAAAAAAAAATCTAAATATGAAAGGTTCATTAGGCCAATAGACCTTTGTTTCATGAAGACCCATGTGACAAATCTTGAACTGAAAGCCTCTTTTTGCTGCCAATACTTGATGTGAAAAAAAATCCATCATCCCCATTACATACAACCCTGGGTGTAGTCACCAAAAGTACAGTTAATGAAGTTAACATAGGTGAGTTGGGCCTTACGACACAAGGAAATAAAGTTATTTGGGGGGACATATGCTCAGGTTATCAACAATCCTGAAAATGATGGGTGCATAAATGCAGTTGTCATGGTTTGAAATGTGTCCCCCACAGTCTCATGTGTTTGGCAAGATCAATGGCACCTTGAGAGGTGGAGCCTTGCTGGAGGAAGGCAGTCACAAGGGGTGGGCCTTGAGGTGGATTTGTCCCATCCTACCTCCAAGAGAAGTCGGCCTTTGCAGCAAGCAGTCTGCAGCTCTCAGCTTCCAAGATGTCTGCGGTGACTTAGCCTCTTCCAGCTTTGGCCAGCCAGCCATGCCACCTCTGCCATGAGAAACTGCCTTCTCTGGAACCATAAGCTGAATAAACCTCCCTTTCTCCCTTAAGTTGATTGACTTTGGGTGCTCTCTCACAGCAATAGTTAAGAGTAACTGCTACAGCAGTCTTGCTGGTTTGACACAAGTAACTCCTGGTCATTACTAAAGACTATAAATCAGTTAGGAAAAGCACCATTAATTGCTGTGATATTTCCAAATATTGTCAAGCAATCTTTCATGTCTACAGTTATAAGGAAGTATTTATTAAATGTATTAAAGAAGAGCTTTTGTTTAGCTAAAGTTATTGTCAACTGAGCAAAAAGATAACCCACAGAATGGGAGAAAATGTTCACTAGCCATACATCTAATAGAGGACTAACATCTAGAGTGCACAAAGAACTCAGAGAATTAAACACCAAGGAGATTAACAGCTCAATTAGAAAGTGGGCCATGGAACTTAAAAGAAATTTTTCCCAGGAAGAAATTGAAATGTCCAACACCTTAAAAATGTCACACCTCTCTAGCCACCAGGGAAATTCAAATCATAACTTCCCTGAAATATCATCTCACACCAGTCAGAATGGTAAAAACCCAAGACATGCAACAACACATATTGGAGGGGATGTGGGGAGAAGGGAACCCTTATACATCACTGATGAGAATGTGCAGACTTGTACAACCACTAAGGTGATCAGTATGGCAGTTCCTAAAAAAATTAAAAATTGAAATGTCATATAACACTGTTATACCACTGCTGGGAATATTTCCCCTAAATTTTATTTTTCTTTACAGTCACATAAAATACAGTTGTGTATATATTACATATTTGAGTCATTCTTTTGTTGATTATCTGTGCTGACTTCATATCTTAACTATTGTAAACAATAAATGAAAAGTATCTCTATTATTGGGAAAACTTTGTATCTTCACATAAAATATTGAAACTAGATCCCTAACCTCTCACCCTGTACAAAAAATTAATTACAATCATTCAAAAGCCTTATATAAGACTTGAAATTCTAAAACTACTATGGAAAATACTTCAAGATATGTGTATAGGCAGGTTTTCTGAACAAATAAATATTCTTTCAGGAATTCAGTATATCTCTGTTTCCTTCTTTTATGTCAAAACTTAACATGATGAAAAATAAAGTCATTTTTCTTTTCATTCAAAACCTTGTTAACTTCTCTTACCCACTACTACATCTTCCTGGTTTTTATCCCTAATACTAATTGTACTAATTATAGTTGAGAGCCTTGTTTATTTTGTTTATAGTCTGTTTTCTGTAAAAAGGCTATAAAATGATTGTAGATAAAACCTTGTATAATAGGCACTGAGTAAAATTTGTTGAATGACTATATGATGCTATTATCTATCTGATTACTAACTCAAGAAACTTGGGAGTTGTCATTCTTGATATTTCATGTTCTTTTTATCCTAATGAATTATTCTTTTTAACATTTTTTATTATTATTTCCGCTCATACAAACTCAATAGGTAGACCAGTTCCCTCCCCCCTCCTCCTCCCCCCGAACCTCCTGCTCCCCCTCCCTCCCTCCCCATCTTCCAGTGCCTCCCCCCCAATTCCCAGAGAGTCCTTTATTGTGTATGCCTAACTCTCCTCTTGGTCCTCCTTTCCGATGACATAAAAGGACCCAGTGGCATTTCCCTGAACCCTTTCTCGTGTTCCCCTTAAGCATAGGAACACTTCTGTGGCCATCAATCCCTTGCCTCCAAGGATCTTGGTGCGTTTAGCCGATGTTAGACTTTGTGAGGTCAATAGTGTGACGGACATGGCGCAGGGCATGCAAAGTCCTATTATGATTGCTTCAGCCCTATCTAGTGTGGAGACTCTTCAAATCATTGCTCCCCCCGTCCTTTTGCTCTTACAATCTTACCGCCCCCTCTTCCGCAGATGTCCCTGAGTTTCAGGATGGGGGGAGATTAGGCTGGCTTAGTTCTATGTGGATGATATAGAGTCTCTGAAGTTCTGGATTGTGGTTTGTTGATTTTCTTTTGCAGTTTTGCTGCTCCTGCAATGCCCTTCACTCCATCCTGATGGGCACTGTATGTCACCCCCCTGGTCAGGGACAAAAAAATGTTAAACTGGAGTCTTGTTATAATAGCACATTCAAGGGTAGATGTAATAAAAGCAAGAAACCTCGGTGAGGGAGGGATCAGTCACCCATTTGCAAAATGATCTCTTTTCATCTGCCAGACTATATGCCCTCCCCTTCTGGTGAGATCATACCCTCTCAGTTGTACATGATCAGGAACGAATGTCTGTGAACTTAACCAGGTGTCACATTACTTACTTGTATTCCTTGGAGGTCGATTTTCTCTGCTGTAACATGGTCCCCTCTCTCCTTGTGTCTGGTGTGGCCCTCCAACCCCATCCCTCCTGTTCACAATCCTTGCAATTACCGTATTACATAGGTTTACCCTTGAGTGTCTCAATGTGGGCTGGGTGAGTTTGGTACTAGGAGCTACCTATTAGGGAATACATACGGCGCTTAACTTTCTGGGATTGGGATACTTCACTTAATATAATTGTTTCTAATGACATCCATTTCCCAGCAAATTCCAGTAATTCATCATTTTTGATGGCTGAGTAGTACTCCATTGTATAGATGTACCACAGTTTCCTTATCCACTCATCAACTGTTGGACATTTAGGTTGATTCCATGACTTTGCTATTGTAAACAGTGCTGCTATGAACATAGTCGTGCTTGTGCTATCGAGGCTAACCTCTGCTGCATGGGGGGTTATTCCCAAAAGTGGAATAGCAGGGTCATATGGCATTTCAATCTTTAATTTCTTTAAGAATCTCCAGACGGCTCACCAGAATGGCTGTATGAGCCTGCATTCCCACCAGCAATGTAGCAGAGTTCCCCTCTCTCCACATCCTCTCCAGCACTTGTTGTTGTTTGTATTGTGGATTTTTGCCATCCTGACTGGGGTGAGATGATATCTCCAGGGAGGGTTTGATTTGCATTTCACTGATGGCTAAAGAAGTGGAGCATTTTTTAAGATATTTGTTAGACATTTTAATTTCATCTCTGGTAAAATTTCTTTTAAGTTCCAGGGCCCATTTTTTAATTGGGCCATTGGTTTCCTTGGTGTTTAATTTTCTAAGTTCTTTGTGCACTCTGGACAGTAGAGCTCTATCAATATGTGGTTAGTGAAGATTTTCCCATTCTGAGGGTTGCCTTTGAGCTCATGTGACAATCTCTTTATCGGAACAGAAGCTCTTTAATTTCACAAGATCCTAACTGTTGAGAGTTGGTAGCAGTGACTGTGCCATGGATGTCTGTTAGGAAATGTTGGCCTAGCCCAATCAGCTCAAGGGAGTTCCCTATCCGTTCAGTTATGATTTTTATAGTCTCTGGTCTGATATCAAGGTCCTTGATCCATTTGGAATTAAGTCTTGTACATGGTGACAATACGGGTCCAGCTTTAATCTTCTGCATGTGGAGATCCAGTTTTGCCAGCACCATTTGTTGAAGATGCTGTTCTTTTTCCATTGGATTCTTTGGGCCCCTTTGTCAAGATCAAATGGCTGTAATTTTGTGGGCTTATATCTGGGTCCTCAACCCTTATCCATTGATCTGTGTGTCTATTTTGGAGCCAGTACCAGGCTGTTTTTATAACTATGGATTTGTAGTAGACTAGGTTCGGTATGGTAATACCTCCAGCAGTGTTCTTGTTATTCAGGATTGTCTTTGTTATCCTAGGTCTTTTGTGCCTCCATATGGATTTTGAGATTAATTGGTCAACTTATTTAAAGAATTGCTTTGGGATTTTAATTGGTATAGCATTGAATTTGTATATTGCCTTTGGTAGGATGGTCATTTTTATGATGTTGATTCTGCCATCCAGGAGCATGGGAGGTCTTTCCACCTTCTGATGTCTTCAGCAATTTCTTTCTTTAGGGTTTTAAAGTTTTCATTGTAATGGTCTTTTACCTCCTTGGTTAGGTTTATACCAAGGTATTTCATTTTTTTTTAGGGGCTATAGTAAATAGGATTGTTTCACTTCTTTCATTCTGGGCATATAGGAAGGCCTCTGATTTTTGCACATTTATTTTGTATCCTGCCACTCTGCCGAACTTCTCAATTAGTTCCAGGAGCTTCCTGGTGGAGTTTTTGGGATCCCTCAGGTAAAGATCATGTCATCTGCAAATAGGGATAGCTTGACTTCTTCCTTGCCGATTTGAATCCCTTTTATGTCCCTTTCTGTCTTATGGCTTCAGCTAAGACTTCAAGTACAATATTGAATAGAAGTGGTGAGAGTGGACAGCCTTGTCTAGTTCCTGATCGAATGGAATGCTTCCAATTGTTCCCCATTAGCATAATCCTTGCTGTGGGCTTGCTGTATACAGCTTTTATTATATTGATAAAGGTTCCTTCCATTCCTACTGTCTCTAGCGTTTTGATCATAAAAGGCTGTTGGATCTTGTCAAAGGCTTTTCTCTGCGTCTATCGAGAGTATCATGTGGTGTTGACTTTGGACTGGTTTACATGAGGAATTACATTTATTGATTTCGTATTTGAACCAACTTGTGTGCCGGGATGAAGCCTACTTGGTCCCATGAATGATCTTTTTGATATGTTTTTGAATCCGATTTGCTAAGACTTTGTTGAGAATCTTTGCGTCTGTGTTCATCAGAGATTGGCCTATAGTTTTCTTTTTTAAGTGAATCTTTATTAGGTTTTGGGATTAAGACGATATTAGCTTCATAGAAGGAATTTGGTAGTGTTCCTTCCTTTGCTATTTGATGGAACAGTTTAAGGAGTATTGGTGTTATTAACTCCTTAAATGTCTGGTAGAATTCTGTGCTGAATCCATCTGGTCCAGGACATTTTTTGGTGGGAAGATTTGAGATTACTTCTCAATTTCCTTATATGTTATAGGCTATTTAAGTAATTCACAACTTCCTGATTCAATTTAGGTAGTGTGTTTACTTAGAAATTCATCCATCTCTTTTGTGTTGTCAAACTTCACTGAGTATAAGTTTTTGAAATATGATGTTATAATTCTCTGGATTTCTTGGGTATCAGTAGTGATAACTCCATGTTCTTTCTAATTTTGTTAATTTGGGTTTTCTCTCTCTTGCTTTGGTTAATTTAGCTAGGGGTGTATCAATCTTATTGATTTTTTCAAAGAACCAGCTTTTTGACTGGTTGATTTTTTCTATCGTTTTCTTAGTCTCGATTTCAGATATTTCTCCCCTTATTTTGCTAATCTCCTCTCTTCTACTACTTTTGGGATCAGATTGCTCAAGTTTCTCTAAAGCCTTAAGCTGCATCGTTAAGTTATTTATTTCTGATGTTTCCATTTTTTGATGTAGGCATTAAGAGCTATGAACTTACCTCTTAGAACAGCTTTCATTGTGTCCCAGAGATTTTGGTAAGTTGTATTTTCATTATCGTTCACTTTCAGGAAATCTTGAATTTCCTTTTTAATTTCTTCCTGAATCCAGTTCTCATTCAGCATCATATTGTTAAGTTTCCAGGAGTTAGTGTATTTTCTCTTGTTTGTTGTGTTGTGGATGTCCAGCTTTAGGCCGTGGTGGTCTGATAGGGCACAGGTTAGAATTTCAATTTTTGTATATGTGTAGATTCATTTTGTGGCCCAATATGTGATCTATTTTGGAAAAAGTTCCGTGTGCTGCTGAGAAAAATGTGTATTCTTTGGTTGTGGGTGAAAAAAGTTCGATAGAGATCTGTAAGGTCCATTTCTTTCAGGGTTTGATTAAGTTCCAAAGTGTCTCTGTTAAGCTTTTGACCTGTGATCTATCCATGTTGAGAGGGCGGTGTTGAAGTCCCCAGAATTATCGTTTGGGGGTTGATTTCTTGCTTTAGGCGCTGTAGGGTTTTTTAATGAATGTGGAGGGGCCCGTATTGGGTGCATAAATGTTCAGTAGTGTGAAGTCTTCCTGGTGAATTGTACCTGTGACTAAAATGTAGTATCCATCTGTGTCTCTTATGATTTTCTTTGGTTTGACGTCCACTTTGTCTGAAGCATAATTGCTACCCCTGCCTGTTTCCTGGTTCCATTAGCTTGCAAGATTTTGGAGCAGCCTTTCATTCTTAGGATGTGCCTATCTTTTGTGGTGAGATGAGTTTCCTGAAGGCAGCAGATTGTGGATTGTGGTTTTTAATCCAAGTTTGTAATTTGTGTCTCTTAATCGGTGAGTTAATACCATTGGCACATTTAATGTTATAATGGAGAAATTATTATTAATTCTGGACATTTTTTATGTTTAGTAGATTTTGTAAGCATGTTGTTTGATATTTATGTTTTGGTATTATACTTCCCTTCTGTCCTCCTGGATACGCTTGTTCTTTTCTTCAAGCTTGAGTATCATTTCTAGGATTTTTTGAAGGCCTGGTTTGGTAGACATGTATCCCTTCAAGTTGTCTTTGTGCTGGAAAACTTTTCTTTCTCCCTCAATCATGACAGATAGTTTTGCCGGGTATATCAGTCTGGGTTGGCATTTTTGCTCATTTAATACTTGAAGTATGTCTCTCCAAGCTCTTCTTGCTTTTACTGTTTCCATTGAGTAGTCATTTGTTATTCTAATAGGTTTACCTTAAAAGCGGTTGCTTTTTTTCTCTTGAAGCTCTCAGCACCTTTTCTTTGTCTTGAGTGTGGAGTGTTTTGACTATTATTTGCCGTGGCGATTTTCTATTTTGGTCATATCTGTTTGGAGTGCGACATGCCTCTTGTATTTGGATAGGCCTCATTCTTTAGTTGTGGGAAGTTTTCATTTATGATGAATTGAAATTTCCTCCGGTGTGGTATTTTGAGATTCTTGTTCGGGTATTCCATGAATGCGCATGTTAGGCTTCTTCAGGATGTCCCATATCTCTTGAATGTTTCTCTCCAGTATCTTTTTGGCTTTAACAATCTCTTCCATTGAGCTGGTTAATTCTCCCACTTTGTCTTCAAGATCTGAAATTCTATTTTCTGCCTCATTTGTTCTGCTGATAAGACTCTCTGTTGAGTTTTGGTTGAAGATAATTTGTCTTTTGTTCAATTTTAAACTCTGCCTGAGACTGTTTTACCTGCTCTATACCTATTTTGTTTCTTGAACTGTTTTTCTCAACTCCTCCAGGTTCCTGTTGTGTTCCCGTTCGAAGTGGTTGATACGGTTGTTTAACTCTTCTCGGATTTCCTCTTTCATAGTATTAATCATGGTAACGATCATACTCTGAAAGTCGTTATGTTGGGTCTGGCTTCATGGTTATTTTCTGTGGATTTGTTCTGTCGGAATCCCTATTATGGGATTGATTATTTCGGCAGGAGATTGGTCTTCTTGGGTTTGTTTCTCGTGGATCTGCACTTTGACTTGTACATTGTTGTTTGTTTTTAGGACCTTTTAGTTTCTGTGTGTTTTTCACTGAATCGACGTAGTTGGTATTGTTATGCTTGCCTTGGATTGGGTATGTTTGTGTATTTTATCGTTATATCCTAGATGAGGCTACTGGCTGTTAGTACATCAGTTAAGTCAGGTTATGTTACCAGGGGGTGTGAATATTAGTTTGGTAGTGCACTTTTACGATTTAGTTTCTTGGTGAAATGTGGGGGTGAGTGGTGTACTCCCTGGAGTTGTATGTTGTGGGGTGGCTGTATGAGAAAGTTGATCTACAGCATTGATACTTTAAAGGATCAGTAAGGTGAAAAGAAAAAGTTTACTTATCTTTGGGCTGGATGAGAAGAAACTCGCCCACGTGATATAATGATTGTAGTGGAGTCCAGATGTATGGCCTGTGCTCCCTTTGTTCCTTAGAATTTTGCTTGAGTTTCCTTTGGGCTCTATTGAATTCTGAGTAGCAGTGTGTCTTCCGTGGACCACGTGCGTAGGTCCCCGGTGGGCCAGAGAGGCAGAGGGTCTGATGTTGATGGCAGAATTTTTCACCTGCAACCTGGGAAGGTTGGCGCGGAGGGGGGTGGGGCCCCGGGGGCAAAGCCGGGGGCCGTGGGGTGCGGTGCTGCTGGCCGGGTGGCTCCCAGGTGGGGGGCGGGGCTGGGCTGGGCTCTCTCTCTCACTCACTTTGGGCAGCTGGCGGGGGTGGGGCGGGGCGGCACGGCGCAGGCCAAGCTGGAGTCGGCCTGGGTGCTCGCCGCCGGGACGCGTGGGGCTCCAGGGCGGTAGGGCAGGGCTGGGCTCTCTCTCTCACTCAACCTTGGGCAGCTCCAATTATTCACTTTTAATGCAATAAAAGTTATAAAGTCATATAAATTGCGGGTTTTAATCCTATTCTAAGAGTTGTGCAACTTAGACAGTGGTCATAGCTCCTGATGTCCTTCCATCTAGAGAAAACCTTCTCACAGCCAATCGCTGCACTCCCCTCTCCCAGCTCCTGGCCACCACAGATCTACTTTCTGTCTCTGTGACTTCACATGCGTGGACATTTTGTTTCAATGAACTCACACAGTGTGTAGGTGATAATCAGATCCTTTTGCTCACTAGCTACAATGCTGTCCTGTGCGTGGGTTATGGCCTGAATTTGCAATTCCTTCTGTCATAGTTAGGCACAGGTGTCAACTTGACAGTTGAGGGTTTGAGCTCTGGGCACATTTGTAGAGAATTAATGGTTGAGCCCAGAGCAAACCTGCAGGAGATTGTCTAGTTGATGAGGAAGGCCCAGCCCATGGTGGGTGGGACTAGGCCCAGGAATAAAATACAGAGAGCTGGTTGAGAGAGTCAGCATCCTTGAATACACTTGGCTAGACGAGCTGGTCTGACAAGTAAGGGTCGTCCCTCTCTCAGTTGTGTGGAGATGGTGTGGCCTGTTCCCTCGGCCCTGATGTTGGTGCGTGCTCTCCTGTCAAGCTGGACTATGCACTATAACCGAAATATCATAAGAAAATAAACTCCTTGTTCTCTTAAGCTGTTTGATGGTGATTTATCAGCAAACATGCAGGTGAACTGCAATACTTTCATTTTATGGCTATAATCCTCCATTTTATGGACACACTACATATCATCTAAGTGTTCATCCACTGTTGGCCATTTGAGCTGCTTCTATTGGTTACTATAAATGTCAGAGCTTTGAATCTCAGCGAACAAGTTTTTTAGTGAACACATTTCAGTGGTGTTCGACTCACACCTGGGGATGGGGCACGGCCATTTTTCAACTCTGGAGAGTCAGTGGAAAGCTGCCCACAGAGGGTGCACCAGTTTACTCTCCCACCAGAGATGGAAAGGGCTGGAAGTTGGTTGTATCCCTGCCAACACTTGGGACTTTCTCCTCCTTAGAATGCAGCCATCCTGAGTGGGTGTCAGGTGCAAGCTCACCTGGGCTCTGATTGGCACTTCCTGGATTACTAATGATGTCATGTATCCTGTGTCTTCATTTTCAGCCATTGATATTTCTTCCTTCAGAAAAATGTCAGTCAGGCACAGCTGATATGAAAGATCAATATCAGGTAATGTGATTTCCAAACACCTTGACTCTAGGTTGTCCTTTGACTTTTTAATGGCATCGAACAAAAGTTTGAGATTTTGCTGAATGCTTTGACAAACTTTTCCTAAAAAGGCTTGCGTCATTGTTTATTAATTTGCTTTCATTATTTGCCCCCTAAGGAGAGAATTTTAATTTAATTTAATGAGTTAAATTAAATATGAAGGAATAGATTTTGCTGTTTAACATTCAGCTGTGAAGGCCCACGAGCTGTGTATGTGTGAGATTTCTCCTCCCACAAGGATCAGCTTGAAGGCCCCCAAGCCAGGCACGTATGAGAGTCTCTTCCTACAAGGACCCTTGTGTGCATAACTGCTATGGTTACCCTCTCTCCCCCATTGATGAGGATGTGGTAGGCCAGAGCATCTGTTCCTTCCCTAATGAGAGTGCGGGTATGAAAAATGGCCCAAGCTGTGCTTTCAACGAGTGTAATCTGCTCATGCGCACAAGGTCACCTGTCCTTTTAGCCGTGAGCCGTTGCTGTGGTCTGCTTGCTGGAGTTGATTCTTCTCCCCACCGAGCCCTCCCTGCCCCCATGCAGTACCTTGGGTCACTCCGAGCATGTGGATTAACTTACACAACTTGCCACTTAATTGCACAGTGTGGCTGGCGGATAGCCGGTGTAGCTGGCATGGTTGGGATGGCTGGCGTGGCAGTGTGGCTGGCATGGCTGGCAATGGCTGGCATGACTGTTGTGGTTGCCGAGAGTGGCGTGTCTTGTATAGTTGGGTGACCGGGATGATTCTCAGGCAGCATGGCTGCTGCAGTTCTCCTGCATGGCTGTTGCAATTCTCCTGCACGGCTGTTGCAGTTCGCCTGCACGGCTGTTGCAATTCTCCTGCATGGCTGCTGCAGTTTGCCTGCATGGTCGCTGATAAATCAACATCAAATGGCTTAAGGGGACAAGAGGTTTATTTTCCTATGATGGTCCAGTTACAGTCTCAGTCCAGCTTGACGGGAGAGCTGCATCAACACCAGGGCCGAGGGCACTGGCCACACCATCTCCACACAACAGCTGAGAGAGGAAGATCCTTACTTGCCAGACCAGCATGTCTGGCCAAGTGTACATAAGTTGTCAGCTCTCTCAAACAGCTCTTCGTATTTATTCCAGGGCCCAGGCCCACCCACCTGGGCCTTCCCCATCAGTCAGACATCTCCTGCAGGTTTGCTCTGGGCTTAACTCAATCGCTAATTCTCTACAAATGTGCCCAGAGCTCAAAGCCTCTACTGTCAAGTTGACGCCCGCGCCTGACCATGACAGCTGGCATGACCGGCATGTCTGTGTCTCCATCCACCCATCGCCACTTGATTGTATTCTCACTTCTGTGTGTCACCAGTACTTGAACATCTCAATGCAAATCACATGTCTGCCAACTTCGTTTTCAGGGTCTACGTTGCCCCATGGATAGATTTTGACTGGCTCTTTCAGATTGTTCTTTCTCTCCATCTGCAAGGAATGCAGTAGGTGCTTTGTTGCAGTAACTGTGAAATGGCTCGTCTGTGCTGTCAACGGCCACACACAGGTGGTGTTCACAGGATCAGGGTTACCTGCCTGTTAAACAGCCATTGTGGTCCAGCTGGAAGATGTGCTAGTGACAAAGCTTTCCAGTATCTGGAAGCACATGTCTTTACTTAGGCTCTGGGGCAGAGTGTGTCTGGGACACACGTGTGGGGCTACCTTTGAAGGACTCAAGGAAATTGAATCTTTCCAGAAGCATCTGGAAGTGTTCTCGTGGCGTGAGGGTCTAGAAGCCCTCCTTCCTCGGAAGCCAAGGGTGAGGCCTTCACTTGAGAGGAGAGGTGGTTTCCCAAGCTGACCCACAAGCCACTGACTATTAGAAGTGAGAGAGCATGCCTGGGCCTCACCCCAGGTGGATAAGGAGGCTGTCTCCTCATGAGAACCCCCCAATTTCTACAGCTGGCTTTACTCACTGAGTAAGAAATGCCTTCGGGAAACCTGATCCCCAAGACAGAGACCGGAAAGGAATTAGCTGAGTGTTGCTAGGTGACAAACTGAGATACGGCCAGATCGGAAGAGAGGCTGGAGTGGGTGTTCCGGAATGTGACTTCGTTGTTTACTCGTGATCTCCTTCTCCTGATTCTGCAGAGAACTGAGCATGGGCAGTCCAGGTCATGGCAATGTCGACCAAGAGCAGGAAGCATCGTCCAGAGCCAGGACAGAGAGGGATAAATTGACGTCATTTATCAGCATGTGCTTTATGGCTTCTTCCCTTTCTTCTCTTTTCACGGCTATATCACATACTTTACTTCCTCATCTTTTAAAGAACATCTTACCTTCTAACACAAAAAAATTGAAAGACTAATGGTCCCAAGATCCACTTTTCACTCATAAGCTCTCGGAATTCTTAGTAATTTCTTTGACAACAAGAATCTTGATTACAATGTTCTCTGTCCGCATTGGGAGGACGTTGCATGTTCTTGGATTGCTTTGTGAAGCCTTTAATTATTCAGAGGCAGACGTGTGCTCATCGGTGAGCTACACACACAGGATATGGGAGCCGAGAATGAGGGTGCTTTTAAAATGGGCACTGCTTACAGCTCTGTCTATTTCAGACCCAGTGCCCAGAGGAACTGACAACATGTCTGCTCTTCAAGGTATAATTACTTACCAACAACCATAGGAAAATCCCTTGTCAAGAGTCACAAGCACTATGGAGTAGTATGATCTAGTGTCTCTGACCACAGACAACTCACTATTTAGTGAGTCAGGATGAAAATACAAAGATTCTGCAACCAAATCGGTCAAACCAGGTCATTTTGTAAACAGGATGTTACGTAGTCTGGTGTCTTAGGTGAGTGGATTCTGAGTCTGGGCAATAAGAAGGTAGATAAGGAAGAACGTTTTTGGGGAGAGCGGATCTGAGAAGTGTTGAAGGGGAGGGCAGACAAGCTACCCCTTGTGACTGAGGACGCAACGTGGAGTTGAGGTGTAGGTGAGGCTGTCGAAAGACTCCCGAAGGACTTAGCGTTTGCTCTGCAGTGGCTGGTCTCAAGCCCTTGAGCACTAAAGGACAGTGTTTGTACAGGACACTGCGTCAGGGGTCTCCAGAGCAGCACAATGGATAGAATATATATACATGTACAGAGGGGAATTTATTAGATTGTAATACTCTGCGTTGCACGGTGATAGCAGCTCGGATCCCGAGCTGAAGAGCTCTGCGGCCCCGTCTGGTGGTGAAGGCGCAGGATTCGGGAGAATCTCCCATCGAGTCCAGTCTGCTGTAAGACGGGAGGAGTCCCGGGAGTCCTCAGTCACACCGGAAGGCTGAAGAGACTGGGCTTTGACGTCAGCAAAGAACAGCCGCATAGGTAATGAGGAATGAATAACACAGTGTCCGGCCGGGAGCTCCCAGCACAGAGCAAGAGCAAGAAGGTTGGATCTTCCCTCTTGAAGACCCTCCCTATGTGTGGCCCACTACTGGACGGTAGTGGGCCGGTTCTTCCACATCGAGTAGACAGTCTCCCGCAGCTCTGCTCAAGGACTTGCCTAACTGTCAGTTCTTCACAGCTGTGCCCAAAGCTCGGCTGTGACGGACGCTTTGTGGGAGCAGGCAGACAGTAGGAAGCATCCCATTCCCAGGAGCGAGAGGGCGATGGGGGGTCTGTCTGGGGTAAGAGTGGAGGGGAGGGACAGACGGTTCTTGCCTACAATATGGTAATGCCTGGCCATCAAGGGAGGTGGGTGGGCGAGGAAAAATTTGAAGGTGACTTTAATGTACTTTCTGCATATTATGTGCGATTGGAAAATGATTGAGCGGAAGGCAGAGGGAGCGTGTGTACTTATCAACGAAGACTTCCGGGAGCCAAGCCCCAGAGCACAGGCAGAGAATATGACGGCGGCTCTCAGCAGGAGGGGCTGACGGTACCCTGGGGGGGCTGAGGGGTGACCTCAGGAGGGGCTGACGGTACCCTGGGGGGGCTGATGGTGACCTCAGGAGGGGCTGATGGTGACCTCAGGAGGGGCTGACGGCATAGGGGGGCTGAGGGGGTGACCTCAGGAGGGGCTGATGGTACCCTGGGGGGGCTGACGGTGACCTCAGGAGGGGCTGAGGGGTGACCTCAGGAGGGGCTGACGGTACCCTGGGGGGGCTGAGGGGTGACCTCAGGAGGGGCTGACGGTGACCTCAGGAGGGGCTGACGGTACCCTGGGGGGGCTGACGGTGACCTCAGGCTGACGGTGACCTCAGGAGGGACTGGCGGGTGACTTTAGTGCAAGCAACGGGGAAAGACAAAGAGCAGGGGTGTGATGGGAGGCCACGGGGAGGACGACAATGAGGAATCAGGTGCCGGGTCATGTTTGCTCTCCAAAGGCAAAGGTTCCCGCTCTCCCGTTGGAGGCGGGTGGTTTCTCCTGGCACCTTCCGCCGACATGCACAGGTGACACCGTCAGCCCCTGCTGCTGGTCCCTCGGCTCCCTCTCTCCCCCTGGTCCAGTAGCCACCAGTGGGGTCAGTGACAGGGACCTGGACGCCTCCAGGCCCTCGCTGCTTTCTGTTCTGCACGGCTTTCCTTAGCCTGAGCTTGAGCGTAGCGTGGTCCAGCCCATCCGTGCGTGTCCTTGTCCTGTGGTAGGTACCATCCTGTGACCAAAGCTGTGAAGATGCTGGTGTGCACCTGCGGTGCTTTATGCCGTTCATTTTATGACATTGAGGCGCCTACAGCGATGCATATGCAGTGACTGTTGTTTTAGAATTGTGTCCCAAAAATTAAAATATACAAACTTTTTCATAAGTGCTAATGAATTATTTGTGGATTTTTATGTAAAAAATCATTATTTTTAAGATCATATCATCTCTCTTTCAAATAAACTCCTTCATCTGTTTCTCTCTCTCTCCCTCTCTCTCTCTCTCTCTCTCCCCTCCCCCCCAGGGTCTTGATAATACTCTGTAGCTAAAATGATTGACCTGGAATCCCATGATCCTCCTCTTTCCTGCACCTGCCCAGTGCTAGGATCGCCACAGCGGGAATTAACTCAGGCTGTTCTGGATCGATTTCCTTTTCTTTCTCTCGATTTATTTAAATTAACAGTAGTCAATTTCCCCTTCTTGCTTGATTTGAAAATCATCCACATTTCTGCTTTAAAAGCAACATTTCCTAGAAATTGTAACATAGCTAAGAACCACTACAGAAACGACTGGATACGTTCATCGTTTTTACTAACAATGCTGGGACACATTTCACCCACACCTGCCTTATTTACTATTGTTGTACTTTCAAATGGTTTGTTTTGGTTTAGAATACTTTGTTTATTAGAGAGAGGGAGAATGAGTGAGGAGAAAGTAGAAACCCCCATGCCGCAGCTTGTATGGGGTCAGGGGACAACATTCAGAAGCTGGTTCCCCTTTCACCCTGTGGGCTCTGCTGTAGGGTTCAGAACCACAGGTTTGCCCCCATGCCTTCGCCCCCTGAGCAATTCGCAGCCTCATCCGAAGGCATTTTAATGCCCATGGGCAACTTGCACTGGAATTTTGTGCACATTCCTGTTTGCTTTGCTCATATTTTTCTCAACATCAAACCCTCTTGTGAGACAATCCTTTTTCTGCCTGACCGAAAAGCTCAAGAATTTGTTTTAGTCTGTAGTTGGATTCACTTGGGCTCTTACTCGTGCAAGATGGCCTCAATGGGTACAGCATTTTATTCCCCAACTCCTTCCCTGTTTCCCTGAATTATTGAAGATAACAGTTGTGCTTCTTAAGACTTACATGGTTGATATAAAGAAGCCGATTCTTCTGTTGCTTCAAAGAAACACCCTCTTGTCATCTTACAAGCATACACGTGTGCACATGTACACACAAGCACACACATATGTAGTCTCACTGGTGCCGTTAGGATTTGTATCTTCCTTTGTGTATTTTATTTTATTTTATTTTATTTTATTTTATTTTATTTTATTTTATTTTATTTTATTTTATTTTATTTTATTTTATTTTATTTTATTTTATTTTATTTTATTCTCTCTCTTCTATCCTGTGATCAAACCTGAGGTCTTAGGACAAATTGATTTTCATTTTTCTGATTAAAATGGGTTCTATGACAAACCATCTTGTGAGGTCGAGGGGCCGTGGGAGAGGGGTGAGGAGAGGTGGGGAAGGAAGGCTCGCTCCCCCCGGGGGGGCTTAGACAGGGAGCGCTGAGGGGAGCGCTGAGGGGAGCGCTGAGGGGAGCGCTGAGGGGAGCGCTGAGGGGAGCGCTGAGGGGAGCACTGAGGGGAGCGCTGAGGGGAGCACTGAGGGGAGCGCTGAGGGGAGCACTGAGGGGAGCACTGAGGGGAGCACTGAGGGGAACGCTGGGGCAGAAAGAACATGCAGGGCTTGTAACCCAGGGTGTCACCACGCAGAAACGCAGAGGCCGCGTGGAGTGTACAGTCACTGCCCTGCTCTCCCACGCCACCGTTCCCCTCACGGAGCATGGAAGGGAGCCCAGCAGTGTGAGGTCGCGTGCCCCTGCGTCACCATCACAGAAGGGGTGCTGAGGGGTGGCTCGGCCCTGGGATCACAGACATAGCTTGGATTCTTTTTTTCTGAAATCGGGAGGGATGTGGGCCATTCGGATTGTATCGTCTGCTTGGAGCATGCACGGGGAAATCACTATGAAAAGGCGATTAAGCAAATGAAGTCGGTTTTCTTCCCTGAATGGAGCAGAACACATCAAAGAGCCGCCTTAAAACACTCAGAATTATTGACTCTCCTCCGCTAATCCCTGTTCTTTATAAATTATATCACCTCAGATAGTTTGTTTTAGCAGCACACACAGACTTCACACTCCAGCTTGTCAGAGCAGGAAAGACGATTCACGAGCTTTCGGGGTCCGCCGAGTTTCCCCCCACTGCTCTCCGCGCACGTGAAAGTCATCAGCTCCCAGCTAGACCGCTGTCCTCGGATCTTTTTCTGGGTCTGAAGAGCAACTGCACGGCCTTCTCGCCCCCTGGACCCTGCCAGGGCGCCTCTGCCTGTCTCCCTGCCGACTCTTTCTTGTGCTGACTAATATCCTGCCACTGAGGAGTCTGCCAATCCTAGATCTCTGGGCTAAGAAACGGATTCTTTAAAATCCCCACTGCACTCGATGTGGGATTCTAAGGTTTTCCAGAAACATTTGTATCCAGAAACACCCTGGGTACCCACAGTGTGAGGCGCCTCCTGGTCAGGGATGACGTAGGAATCTTGTGTGTGCAACGTGCAGCTGCGGGCTGCTGGGCGTTTCGTAGTCCAGCAGTTCATCTGCGTGGGGTCAGCCTTCACTCACACTCGATGCTCCTTTAGAAAAGAGAACTCTCTCCAGAGTTAGGGATTTGGAACGCGCCCCTTGAAAGTCATAAAGATTGTGGATCCAAGGCCTTCAGAAGCTCAGAGGATGGGGCGCAACCAGGCACAAGGGGCACAAGGTGACTTTGTTGTGACTGTGCTGCTGTGTGTTGGCAGAGGTACTTTGCCACACCTTAAACTGAGATAATCCTCACCTTTCAGAGCAGCCGTGGGAGTGAAATGGGATGATGCACGTCTAGTTCTTGTCTAGCACATGCCACCTGTGGGCCCCAACGGAGATGCCCATGCCAGTCAGAAAGCCCTGGCATCGGGCACAGATGGTCTCTAAATTTCCTTCTGGCACTGATGAATCATGGTTCTTACCCTGTGGAGTCGGGGCCAAGCAGGTCACCCCTGCCAAGGGGTGGAGACCTCTGACGAGACAGAGCAACCGAGCGACCCCCCCCTGCCAAGGGCCCTTCTGCCTGTGTGGGACATGGGTCACGCAGGATGCAGAAGAGCCACTTGCAGCTGAGCTAGGGCACCCGCTGTGTGCTCGGCGGCCGCAAGCTCAAGACCTCAGCTCAGCACAGCCCAACCAACAGTGTCCTTGTCGAGCTCTGGCAGATGGCGCAGCCGAGGGAGGTTTCACATACTGAAAGTGATGAAGCTGAATGTGGACTCTGCTCTGTCTGTTCCAAAGACAGCTTGTCGTCCAGGGTCAGTGGGCTGTGCTTTGGGGCCCACAGCAGGGGGCTCAGGAAGGTGACAGCAGTGTGGCGCTCAGCAGACAGAGCCCACAGAGGGGGGCACATGTCATGGATGCCCAGACATCACGGTTTGCACACTCTGTGAAGTCAAGAGCCCACCATCTGCAGAAGGTCCTGCGTCTTGACACCATCCGCTGGACTGAACGCGTGGGTCTCCCTAACATTTACATGGAAGTCCTCAGAGCCAGGGTGATGGCATTGGAAGGTGGGGTCCTTGGGAAAGAGTGCGGAAACAAAGACAGAGTCCTCACGCTCGGACGGATGCCTGGCACGCTCGGGGAACAGCCCCTTTGCATCTAAGCTCCGTGGGTGTTTAACTTCCTGCAGGGTCTCTGTGACCGGATCTCTGCCTTTCTTCTGCGAGCCTCCTGCTATGGTTTGGGATGAGTGACCACTGGGGGGGTGACTGTGAAATGAGCACATCTCTTCTACACTCACCTTACACACGTATCCATGTGCCCTTCTTTCTGCTGGCACAGCAAAGGGTATCTCAGGAGACACTTGATCTTGAACTCCCAGCAGCCTGAGCTATGATTTAAGTCAAAGTCCTTTATTAATTATCCAGTCTCAGAAAGTGTGACGGCAGCAGAAAACAAGCCGAGAAAGCAAAGGACCCGCCGGAGCGCCCCGACCACCTGAAGACGCGGTGTGAAGCGCCGTCTGCAAGCAGAAGCGGCTCTTTCTATGCTCCAGAACCATGAGAAGCAAATTCTTCTTGCTTACAAGCGACCTGATGTCTGGGATCTTGCCAGAACAGCCTGTGTAAAGTTGGAAAATCCTTTCTGTGATATCTGTGAGCAGATATCATGACTCTGCTGTGAACTGTCATAAACAAACGAGCCGTGGATTTCTTCACGATCCTAGAGATCAGAAAGGAGGCTCAAGGTTTCTAAAGTTTGTGAGCTTCAGAAACCCACAGGGCAGTGAGGCAGCTACTTCAACGTTCTGCCTCACGTTTGTCTTGTAAAGACTGAGTGGGTAACTCCGGTGTCTTGAAATCTACGACTCTGTAGGGCGTTAACAATGGCTGTGCTCTGAGGTCATCGGTTGCTGAGTTGAGAAGCCTAGAGACAGAACACAAGCGTAAGCAAAATATGATTTGATTCGCAAACACCCCGCTTAAATATTTCACGGAAACACCTCTTAACACAGCCCAGTTATAGCGGCGTGAGAAAGGCGTGTGCTTGGACGCTGGAGGCTCCTGTTGCTAAGGAGGCAACATTCGTTTCTATGGACCAGGGGACTCGCCGGCTGAGGCTGGCCCAGGAGCCTTCCATCTGCTTTGAGATTGTTATCTTAACTTCGCATGCACCCCTAAATCTAATTGTGTCTGATCTTTACTGGAGTCTTCACAAAGCTAATTGTGTGTCCTGGGCTTTGGTGCTATGTCTTTGCCTTTTTATTTGGAGGGTCAGGGGCTGTCTGGCCGCCATGGAGCTATTTCAGATTGCCTTCTCTAAGTTTTTGCATTAAGGGTCTGTGTAAGGAGCACAGTCAGCTCTGCTTGGGGTTCGATGCTGTCTAATTAGACCCTCATGAAGAAAAAGGCCTTGATTCTGCTTATGAAAACTGGTCTCATGTTGGTCCTTGCATTAGAGCAATTGAAAGATGATGTTAGCAAACATTTGCTTATTCCTAAGCGTGTGCATGGTTAGTTGCTAATCTTAAAGGGCCACAGACTGGACAAACTCCTAGTTTTCTCCATACAGACTGAGGTTTGATGAATCTCAAAGAGTTAAATGTTATGAGATCTCCTTGTAGCTAAAAACTCACCCTTCTGGACTCCATTTTCTTTGTGGTGATTCTGGCTTGAGGGGGTGCTGGAGGGAGATACTGGACAGGTGGACCACGGAGATTTTGCTCACTCAAGCCACACCCCCCACTCCTTCATTGTGCCAGCACCCCAGTTCTAAGCCATTCACCTTTAAATGCTGGAGCTAGCAGCTCCAGAATGCCCACGTCTTCACCCTCCCCCCCCAACCCTGGATCAATGCCAGCCTCGCCCCTGGTTCTGTGCGAGTCCCTGGAGGACTGAATGCTGCCAGCCTACACCGGGGCCTTTTGCTGTCCCAAGCCAACATGATGGTCTTGGCAAGACCATCCTAAGAGCACCTTGGGGGGCTTCCTTACGGGACCACTGGGAGGGGTGAAGACCGTGGAGCACCCCGTGGGGGGCCCGACTTTTAAATTTTCAACGAAATGGAACAAGTCTCATCATGGTTCATTGTTGCTGGTGGCTCTCCTGGGCGATGCTTGGTCTGTTCTGGGCCTTTGCAAAATTCAGCTGCTGGTGGGTCTCAGGGGGCAGAAGCATGGTGGGAGGCCACCGTGTGGCCTCTCCTTAGTTTTGCACAAGTAGAAGCACCTCAGTGGAAATCAGACCATTTTCCAAGCCTTGTGAACCAGGAAAAGACCGTCACAGCTATGACCACAGATGACCTGCTGACCGGCTCCCTCCGTTTCTTTTGCCCCGGCTGAGCATTCTCATCTCTGGGTAGTCTGGGGCTCCGGTGTGCTTTATCTACTGGGATATCAGCAGGTTTAAAGCCTTGGACTTTTGATTTGTAAAGTGCTGCCCTCCCCTCCACAGACACACACACACACACACACACACACACACACACACACATGGTTAGTGGGGGAAACGATACATCCATAAAAATCCTTGTGATTCTGAAGTGATTTACAGCCCATCTAATATTGGGTCAACTTTCCAGATCATCAGCGTGAAGAGATCGCCAATCTCTGTCTTGTTGGCCCCTGAGCTGGAAGCCTCCTAATTCTACTTGGGAAGCGTGGCAGAGACTTTAGCTATGGCCTTGCTGGTCGCCTTCCCAATTGTAAACGTGCCTGAGGAAGGTCTGTCTGTAACACAGTATCTGTCAACCAAAGACAGGGTGTGCCAAGGATGGGATCCCGTGTCCATGGCGGACACAGCTTATATGCAAACATTCCTGAATAGTGATTTTCAGTTGCTGAGAACATTTAGCGCATTAATTCAGAGGCGAAGTTCAGATAATCAGAGAAGGAACTTTTGGTGGCTCTGTGTTTGTTCCATTTTAAAGACGCAATAAAGTCATTTGTGGTGAGAGCCAGATGCAAATGGTTAGCGATCCAGCTTGCTTCTGAATGAGACGATGGCGTTCTCCCGTACACCCTGTGCTCACTTCCACGGCAGTTCACGGGTACAATACCAGCCCCAACAGCAGTCAGTACTGCAATTGCCGCCTTTCAGAAATAAGTGTAGGTGTCTGCCACTTACCATACAGATGGACTATTGAGCAAAAGCTGCAAAATGTTCCTATTGTCTTAGCCTGGGGAGGGGAAGGGGATTCGAGAATGTTCTTTCAATTCACCTCAGTGCATCCCGTTTGTTTTAAAGTGAAGGCTCAGAAATGAGGAAGTATTGGGGGTGTGGTTCCTGAACATGTTGAGTAGATCCATTTTATAGGATCAGTCCAGGGAGTGGGGTTCAAGTGAACTAGTTGAATTTTTAATAAAAACTGAGTGAAGAGATAGAAAATATATGAATTCAATACACTTTAAGGTGATTTCTGTTTTATATGAATCATTGTACTATCTATAGATTTGAAAAATATTGTAGTTAAGAGGTATGTACTAGACAAAGCCTGTCTATGCATGCGTGCGTGCGTGCGTGCGTGTGTGTGTGCATGCGTGCGTGTGTGCATGCGTGCGTGCGTGCGTGTGTGTGTATGTATATGTTTGTGTACATGCGTCTGACCCTCCCCACGTCCATAGTATGAGAACTCCTGCACTCTCCAGGATTCGGATGTCCAAGATCCTAAGAGAGTAGCAACGGGTCATGTCAGGTCTGGAGTCTGTAGTTTAAGTTCTGTTCTGGCTGCTGATTGGCTGCGTGACAATGGAGGAGCCAGCACTTTATGGTTCAGCTTTCTTTGTAGACTTGTGTGGGTTCCAGGAGGTGTGGTTGTGTGCTGTCCCTCCCACAGTCCCCTCCAGGTCATCTGTATGCAAAGATTCTGCAGCTCCAAGCTGCTCTTGTACCTACTGCTGAACAAAACACTGACTCTCGTCCCTCCCCCCACATAACCAATGAAATAGCAGCAGGACTCAGAGACTCCTGTGGCATTGAATAGCCCAGAAGGCTGCTGCACATCAGGCGGTAACAGCCAGTGTCCCGGGCCCCAGGGGCCCTCAGCCCGCAGTGCTAAGCTAGGCACGGCGGCCACTGATTGGGTCATTAATCATCAGCTTGCCCCTGTCTCTGAAGCCCTCCTTTGGGAGCAGACTGTATTCTTCTCCTATTTCCTGTCTGCTGCATGTGCACATTTGACCATAAAAATGAATTTCTTTAGCCCTCATTTGAGCCCAAATGTGACATGATTTCCCTGTTGCAGTACAGGGTCAGGTGACTGGTCTGCTGCTTTCCCGGCAGGAGGCAGGAGGTCTTTGTGAGGGAGCAGCAGCTGGGGAAGAGGAGAGCTGCGGCCGGTCAGCCCTGCAGCTCGCGCCTTGATGGCCGGGGGAACCTCCAGGGCGCGCACATCCAGGAAGGTTCTTCACGGGCCCTGGCCGGGGAACCTCGAGGGCGCGCACATCCAGGAAGGTTCTTCACGAAGGCTCCTGCGCTCACTTCCGCAAGCCTTGCTCAAACTCACCTGCAGTGCCAGTCAACAACTTGTGGATGTTTTCAATGAAGGACCCAGGAGTCTTTTAAAAATGATCTATATGGCTAGGGAGACGGATCAGCAGATAAGTCAGGGGGTGCGTGGCCCTGTATCTACATACATGAACACGACATGCATATATCATGCAGCATACACACACGTGCCTGCATATACACACTTGAACACTATGTGCATATACTCATACATCATACATGTGTCTGTACATACATACATGAACACTACATGCATATGTTTACACATCCTACATGCATGTGCCTGCACATACACGCGAACACTATGTGCATATATTCACACATCATACATATGAGTGTCTACACATACACACATGAATACTATGTGGATATACTTACACATTATACATGCATGCTCCTGCATGAACACTATATACATATATTCACACATCATACACATATCACATATACAACTCTGTGTACTTTTCTAGATGTGTTTTTGATGGGACAATATTTTACAAGAAAAGTTTATGTTACATTGATGATCTGATCTGTTGACAGCTAATTGCACTTGTGTGATTTATCTTTGTCATTATCCTTTCTGGCTGTTATTTCCATTTTACAGATATACTTTTTATGAAAACGTTTGGTGATGCTGCAAGTTAATTGTAGACAATGTGTGCACTGTGTAAATTTTAGCTACAGTCATTTTTCTCTAGAAGACTACACAAATAATGCTAACAATAATGCTTTTAAATTGATTTAAATAAATTTTGCGAAGATCGTTTGGCTTGAAGGGAAGAAAACTGTTAACATTTCTCCTAAGAAGCAGAATTTCCTCATTAAACAGATCTGGGTAATTTTGCTAATATAATACTTCATATTCTTTGAGTCACTTCTGAAAAATAAAACAACGTGCAGCATAATTTAGAGTAGCACAGAGAAACTTGCACTATCCAGGGATAAACAAATCTAACAAAATACACGTAGGAACTGTACACCAAGATTTTACCGAAAAGCTTAGTTAGAGGAGTTAAGAACAACCTCCTAGAAGGCGCTCCAAACCGAGTTCATTGAGCAGAAAATCCGGTGTTGTGGGGACGCGGCATCCCTCAGTGGTGTACGAGCCTATGGGCGAGATCAGTGAGACCCCTAAGCATGTGGCTCAAATCTGGAATCCCAGAACTCAGTGGCTGGCTGACTGCTCTGAGTTCTAGTCCCACCTGAGTGATTCCAGGCTAGCCTGAGCTACAAAGAGAGATTTCATCTCTAGATAAATAAATGCAATCTAGGAGGGACAAATAGACTGCAAAACACGGACCCCCTGGATCTGCCCTTGTTCAGAATTACATCGTTGTTGTCACGCTAGTTGTCTTCTAACCCATCATTACTTTTTCTTTTAAAATTTTCAGTACCAAGCTGGAGTTTTCTGCACAGAGATCTTACATTTTATGTTTGAAAAATTACCATAAATATGTTTTCATGGTTTTTCTGTTGATGAAGTCTGTTCTTTGACACATGTAAACAAAAATTGCATTTCTTTTTTTTAAAGTAGAAACTGCATTTCCTTTTAATGGAGAACTTTGTTCACAGCCCTTTCTCGCCTGACTGCAGCTCTAACACTGCGCTGCCCACACCGAGTTGCTGTTAGAATAGACGAAAACCATCAAAAACTGGCCATTCACTTAGACATCGCGCAGGGAGTCAGGATGCTGAAAACCAGGAGCCTGGAGCATGCTGCAAACACGGACGCCATCGGAATGAAGCGGAGGTCCGCTCAGCATTTCCTGGAGGAAGAGGCTTCAATTTGTATTTAATTTCCCAAAGGGTATTAATCTACGAGGAGGAATACAATGCATCAGAATAAATCAGCTTATATGCAAACATTCCTGAATAGTGACTCTCAGTTGCTGAGAATATTCAGCACATTAATTCAGAGGCAAAATTCAGATAATCAGAGAAGGAACTTTTGGCGGTAGTGACGTTCACAGACACTTTTATGAAAGCACATGGACACTCCCCTTTTTCAGTGTATATGGCAAATAGCCAAGCCCCTGATAATCAAAGTAAGTCATTTTGTGCATTATAGCACACAGAACAGCGGGAAAGACACTTTGACAGAAAGTGCCAACGGTCCACGTCGCTCTAAAGTGGGAGGACCTGAGCCCAGCGCCCGTGGCTTCAGGAGCTCGACCGCTGCTCTTTGGCTGCAGAAGCCTCGGTGGAAGCCGCTGCCTCCACCCGTTCCGCTGTCTGCTCTTCTGCCTCCTCCTCGTCGTCGGCATCTTGTGGGCAGAGGTCCGGGTACTTCTGCATGCACTCCCGCATGGCCTGGAACTGGTCCACACAGCCTGATCCTTGACGTCCTCCGTGCTTCAGTGAAGCAGGAGAAGGCAGACTTGAACTGCCCCCCACGGGACCACTGGCCATCCTTCCAAGCACGGGCAGTTCCAGTTAATACCTCCACCTGGCAGTATCAACCCATGGGCCCTGCATGGATCGCTGGGGTCATCAGCCACCAGCTCTGCACCGCTGGGAGTTTCATGGTCCTCTTTGGTCACAAATACGATTCGATCCTTCCCTTCCTGCCAGCAGCTGCAGAGCTGCCCTGTCGCACCGGCGGCGGCTGCAGCAGGTCGTCATGTCCTCACTCCCTCTCATCAGGCTCGGCGGATGGCTCTGAAACATTGCATTTGTTTCCCATCGACCTTTTCTTCTCTCCCTCCGCTCTCTCCTCCTCCATGCCCATCTCCCATATTGGTGTCCTTTTGGACGTTTTTTTGTCCTATTGGGTTTAACCAGGGTCTTTTGTGTGCGGTCTTGTGCTTGGAACTATCGTTAGAAGCTGGTAGGTTCCCCCGTGGGTGCATAACTGTGTATTTTTGCTCTCTCTCTCCCCCCGAATCTGTTAGTTTTCCATTGCCCATCAGTACTGTGTAGGGCTCCGTGGTCTTCTCTGTAGACGCAGCGTTTGTTACCTCTGCTGTGGATCCGTGGCTGCCATGAGCTCGTGGTTTGTGGATGGCATTTCACGATCTTATTCACTGTTGTTGGGAACATAAGCGGGGACAGTCACTACGGGAAGCAGCCTGGAGGTTCCTCAAACACTAGAAACAGAATCAGCTAGATGCAGCTTTACCCCTCCCGACATATTCTCAAAGGACTGTAGGTCTCGCTACAGAGACACTTGCACATCCATGTTCATTGGGCCTATTCATAGCAAGGAGAAAATAGAATCAGCTTCGAAGGCAGTCAGCAGATGAATGGTGATGAAAATGTGGTACATATATGCAAATAAGATGGTCTTTTATTTAGAGATCAAGAAGAATGAAATTTGCAGGAAAACGGATGGAAGTGGAGAAGTTACAGTGAGTGTAATCACCCAGCTCCCCCCAATCAAATGCCACAAGTTCCCTCTTGTAAGTGGGTCCTACTATGAACCTGCAGTTGTGTGTGCTTGACTTGGAATATCTCCAACAGCCAGAAAAGAAGGACGGGGCCATTGAGGAAAGGGCAAGGGAGGCCTGAAGGGGAACCATGGGGGAGGCTTGGGGAAGGAGGGAATGAGGGGACAAGTTAGTGGGGCCCAGAGGGAGAAATCATACTAAGGATTGTGTGATAAAGTCATATGAAAACGGCTAATTTAGTGCCTCATTTAGTGCTAAAAATATCTTTTAAAACCTCCTATTCTTTGCTGCTAGTGAAGTACTCTTCAAGTTTGCCAAATGTGTTTATTGATTTTAACACAACACTTACAGAGAGGGAGGAGGAGAAGAAAGGGAGATGATGTTTGTATAGAGAATATATAGAATAAATATGCAGATTTTCTATTTATTTGATCTCATCTCTTGTGTTTAGCAATTTTTTATTTTCCTAAGAATTGGTTTTTTCTAACATTTCAAATTTTGAAATGCATTCTCATATCTATTTGCTGAGCTGCCTTTCATCTTTCAACGTGTGTAGGACCCTGGTGGTCACCACCGTTTCGCGTCTGACTTGTTATTCATTTTGTCTCTTTTCGCTTCTTCTTTTCACCAGTAATTTAATTTTCTTCACTTTCCTAAAGACAAGTCACATTTCCCATTGTAACCATTTATTTTTAATTTATGTTCTTTTCTTTGTCATTTTCCTTTTTCTGTTTTGAATCGTTTGTCATTTATTTTCTAACACCCTGAAACAAGCCAAGAGTTAGTTAAGTTTTAAGTGAATGCTTTGAAACTGACTGGAGACCAGTGAAGAAGGAAGAGATGTCTTAGCTCCCAACTCCAGCCACATCATATAGGTCCGAAGACCTAACAGTGACATGAAAACAAGAGCTTTGGAGTTAACAGAAGGAAAACACCTAGCTGTGCATGGGTCTGCTGGGCTCCTTAAACACAGTGGTCATAGTTCTGAACATCATGTGAGGCATCAGCGAATGTACCAAGTGAAGACTGAGAAGCTACATCAGCAGAATTCACACACGAAAGGTGCACATGGGAGAGACCTGCCATTCCATCAGAAATCATGGGAGAGCCTGAAAATTAGGATCTCAAACAGGCCTGCACCTCACCTCTATAGGCCAGGGTATCCTCAAACTTACGACGGTCCTCCTGCCCTGGCCTCTAGAGTGCTGGGACCGTGGGAACTTTTGAAAGCGGGGAGGATTTAAGTGACAATTGAACTTGCAAGGAATTCATTCGAGAAGGGAGCTTGTATTCACAGTCACACACAGCACACCTCTTGGAAGGCCAGCACTGACATCAACCAGGGACACCACCCACGCTGTGACAAGCATGCAAAGAACCTGGGACCCCTCTTGGACACTGGAGGAGGCAAGAGAAGGTCGTCACGATGGATGACTGTAAGCTCTGGGTCTTTGTCCAAACTCTCCCTGCATCCCTGGTATGAGCCCTACAGATGCAGGCACCCACTCCACAGGAGACGCCTGGACCTACAGGATGACATCACTCGTTGTAGTAAAACTAGCAGTGCTTCTTGACGTCCATCACTGGGAGACTGAAGGGTTTGGACCCTCATGATGCAGCGAGGTAGCGGTTCTTGTGCACGGCGTCAATCCTGACCTGCGTGCCTCGTTCAGATGCCTTCAGGTGCAGCCCCTAAGACTTTACTCCTAGAAGTGGGGCCCGAAGCCCCTCCCTATCGTGACCCAGTGTGCCAGGAGTCCACTCCTGACTCTTCCGTACTCTGCCCTTCTGCCCCCCGACTCCCACGCCTGACCCAACCCTCTGCAGCTTCAGCTGGTTAACCTGTAACATGCCTGGGATGTTTTGTCAACTGGACTGAGTTTAATTGCCATGAAAACACACCTCTGGGTGTCTGCAAAGGGTGCCGGGAAGCTTCCCAGCTGTGGACACAGCCTGACTTCCAGACGAATGAGTCAACGTGGGTCCTCAGCCGTGCACTGGAGCAGCCGTATTCCTGATGCTCCTGAACTCACCTGTGGTGGTGCGACCTCCCAGGTGTAGTCACTCCCGTCCCCTTCCCCCTCCAGCAGGCATCCGTGGGGTGTGGCTGTGGGCGCTGTGTGACCCGCTGCTCCCTCGGGTGGGCTGGGGTAACCGGTACACAGCTAGATAGATGGTCGTGGAGAAAGACAGGTCCTGGAACGAATTCTATAAAAACAATCCTTCTGTCTGACTCACTAATGCCAGGATAAATGTCACTTTCTGGAATGTCGCCATTAAGTACTTAGCATTTAGAATGCAGAAGAGAGGAGGGAGAAAAACACAGATTAGGGCTTTGAGCACTGATAACCTCAGACTATCTGAAGCCGGGGTCAGGTGGGCAAGTCAATTCCCACTTCCACTCTTAACTGTAATCAGAGATCCAGCTCTTTCCAGGAGAAGAGGAACCTGCTTTCCCTGGGGCTCTGGTTCCGATTTCTCGGACCCCCTGCTGCTCAGCTCTGCGCACCTGCCACGTGCCTGCGGGGGGAGGGGGTCTCAACGGTCAATCGGTTCTTAGTCTTCAGTCTCACCTCCTTAGTGGTCTCCACGAGTGGAGAGCCAGATACAGCAGGTCTTCCTATGTACGACCCAGTACACTACACATGTCCCATAATTCAGTCCTGTGGCCCCCATTCCACCTAATTCTGGTAATTGCTGTGCACCCCGTTCAGGCTTGAGACTAACTTCTGTTTTGTAAATATCTTCCACTAGGATCCTGATTGACTTTCTGAAGTTGTGGCTCTGTGTTGGGGGGGAGGGAGGGAATTCTACAATCCAGGAGAACCGCTAAGATCAGGTGCACCGAGCTCTGTAAGAGGTTCCCTCCAGCTAACATGTAGAGAGAGGCTGGTGGGTAAATCTGCTAACCACAAAAACAGAAAATTGTCGTGAGGTCACTACTGATTCTCACCCACAAATGGGCCATCGCTTAGCTAGTCTCTTTTGTCTGAAGACTCATTCTTTCTGTGGCTTAGTGAATGCGCCCGGAAGAAGTCTCTACTCAGAAAGCGTACATTGCCCTCTTTAACTTTGTTTTGCTTCATTCAAGACAATGTTTGAGTTCATGCTGTGTGCTGGGTCTGAACTGCTATCCCTGGGCAGCTGTCAATGTATCTGAAAATAGGAATCTTAACAGGAAAAAGGTAGAAAACTCGGGAATTCTCTCTGGTGCAAATATAGGAAGGAAGACTAGTATTAAAAGAATATTCCCTTTTCAAGAATGAAACAGATAAGCTAGGGTATCACTGAGAAACCCACCACTGCAAACACTCACCCAGCTCATCCTCCTGATCAGGAAGGGGTCTTTTCTTGGGCTGAAGGCACCCTACACCTTTTCCCCTAAGCATGATGTCTGAATCATACTTTCTGAGGATACCAAACTTCTCTCCAAGGTCTTCAGCTGACCTCGTGTAAACCCTTCTGTCCCTAATTTGAGCAATACAAGATTCCAACCACAATTAAGTCACCGATCTCCCTTGCCACACTGGGTCAGCCTCGGGTGGGAGAGATGGAGTCTCCAGGGTGGGCAATATCTTGGAGCTGTGGTGGCTGGTTGTGACCTCAACAGCTGGGTTTGCAGCTGGATTCTTTCCCCACCACCCCAAGAATAGGTCGGTGGGTGGAGATGGTGATGGGGCTGTGATCTGTTGCCGATCACAGACAGCACGGGAGGGGGTATGTTTGTTGTGAAGGCCTCATAGCCAAGCAGGTAGATGAGACAGGGAAGGGCAGAGCTGGGAAAACTCACAGGCAGGGGAGCCTGGGACGGGGCTATGAATTAAGATGGGGCTCTGCTCTTCCAGAAACACGTCACGATAGTCTCTGAGAGGAGACTTAAGTGGAGAGGGTCTAGCTCCTCGTCTTCCATGGATTCATGAGGAGTTATTGATGTGGCATTTATTGCAAGATAAGAGTCTCCAATGAACAGCAATGCAGCGATTCACCAATCATAAATTACGTTATGGTAAGAATCATGTGAGTTAGAACTTCTGCGGTATAGGCGGGCCAGCATGCTGTACTTTCTGAAACTTAAATCAGGACTTAAATAAGTATTTGCTTTTGCTTTACAGCACAATGCCTGTTTGCTTTCGTTCAAGATCGTAGATTCTTAGCATTAAACGTGCCTTAATGACCTCGGACCCCAAAGGAATGGCTTAATGAGGAAGCTCTGTGGAGCCTAAGTGGATGAGGAAGCACATCTAGAATCCTGTCGCCTTGTACTTCCACCTGGTTTTCTCTAAAAAGTGAATTTCTTCCTGGAGCTTGGAGTATGTGGTTGAGAGCAAAGTCTCTCCTGTAAGAACACAGGGTCAGCTGCGTGGCTGAGAAAGGTTCAGAGCACCCGCGCAGCACATCCTGGCGAGAGGGGCTCAGAACATCCCCAGCCAGTCGCCCCCTTGCACATTTCACTCTGTACTGCTTGAGTCTGAGCTAAGAAGGATTTGTACCAAAAAATGGAAACCGTCACATCCTGGAGGAGGTATCAGCAAGTCAACAACTTGCTGGACACAAGGAAGTTCCGGAAACTAACACACTTGGGGGAAGGATTCCCTCCAGGATGTGGAAAAGGAAGTGACAGCTGGTGCTGCCCCAAAGCAGAGAAAAGGAGCAGGCCCAGCAAGCGGCCAGTCTGCAGAAGACGGGAGAGCCGCCGAGTGCGGAAGACACGGCGTGTCAAGCGTCAGCAGGCTGAAGGAGCCTCTGAACACTCCGGAAGGTGGGAGGAGATTCTCCCTGCAAGCCAGCGGCAGACATCTCCTGGGTTGTGGCTTTCATGTGTCTCACCCACGCTGTGGGGAGGTTCTGGTGACATATCTGCCTTTGAATCGCCTGTTCCTTAAGCAACCCCGACACATCCATTGGTCTGTCAAGTGAGATCTTGACGTAGTCACTACTTCTGTCTGTTGTTGCTCTTCTTTGGAGGGGACAGAGAGTTGTGTGGCAGGCCCCCCGGAAAGGTGTGCATGTGACATGCCCCCCGGAAAGGTGTGCATGTGACATGCGCTTTCTCTTCCAAATTCAAGACAAGAGACATTCGCAAAGACAACAGGTGGCATCCAAGTCACAGAAGTGTTTGAGTTCCTTAAAAATCACCATTATGTGCAACACTGTGACAGTCCAGGGTTTGGTTTTTGAATTCATTGTCCCAAATGGTGTATGAATCAGCTGCCAAATATTTTAAAAATTGCTGAATTCTAGGAGCAATGTACTTCTTCTGATTGTTAAAACCAAGGTTTTTGCTGAAACAAGTGTGAGTTAGAATGAATTGTCCCTAGAGAGAACGGTAGCAGTGATGGTTTGAATCCCGCGCAAATAGAGGAAGCAGTGCTTTCGTGTGAGGGGCTCCAGCAGGCCGTGCAACGTTTGCAGAAACACGAGGGCTCAGCATGTGCAGTGAGCAGTGTGTGAGCGTGTCTATGTGAGTATCTGTATGTGAGTGTGTGTGTCTGTGTGTGAGTGTGTGTGTCTGTATGTGAGTGTGTGTGTATGAGTGTGTGTATGTGAGTGTGTATGTAAGTGTGGGTGTGTGAGTGTATGAGTGTGTGTGTAAGTGTGTGAGTGTATGAGTGTGTGTCTGTGTGAGTGTATGAGTGTGTATGTCTGTATGTGAGTGTGTGTGTCTGTGTGTGTGTCTGTATGTAGTGTGTGAGTGTATGAGTGTGTGTATGTGAGTGGTGTGTGAGTGTATGAGTGTGTGTGTGAGTGTGTGTGAGTGTATGAGTGTGTGTATGTGAGTGTGTGTATGTAAGTGTGGGTGTGTGAGTGTATGAATGTGTGTGTCTGTAAGTGTGTGAGTGTATGAGTGTGTATGTCTGTATGTGAGTGTGTGTATCTGTGTGTGTCTGCGTGTATATATCTGTGTGTGTGTCTGAGTGTGTGTGTCTCTTTGTGTGTCTGTGTGTGTGAGTCTGTGTGTGTGTGGGTGTGTGTGTGTGTCTGTGTGTGTGTCTGAGTGTGTGTCTGTATGTGAGTCTGTGTGTATCTGTGTGTGTCTGTGTATGTATCTGTGTGTCTGTTTATCTGTGTGTGTCTGTGAGTGTGTGTGTCTCTTTGTGTGTGTGTGTGTCTGAGTGTGTGTGTGTGTGTGAGTCTGTGTGTCTGAGTGTGTGTGTCTCTGTGTGTGTGTGTGTGTGTGAGTCTGTGTGTGTGTGTCTGTGTGTGTGTGTCTGTGTGTGTGTCTGTGAGTGTGTGTCTATGTGTGTGTGTCTGTGTGTATCTGTGTGTGTCTGTGTGTATCTGTGTGTGTCTGTGTGTGTGTATCTGTGTGTGTCTGTGAGTGTGTGTGTCTCTGTGTATCTGTGTGTGTGAGTGTGTCTGTGTGTGTCTCTGTGTGTGTATCTGTGTGTGTCTGTGAGTGTGTGTGTCTCTGTGTGTGTCTGTGTGTGTGTCTGTGAGTGTGCGTGTGCGTGTGAGTCTGTGTGTGTCTGTGTGTGTGTGAGATGAGCCGCAGGAGCGACACAGGCTTGCATCATTTCAAGTCATTCTGGCCTCCAAAGCAGGCCACACAGGTATTCTTAATGCCTAGGGAGATGCTTCAAGCTGAAAATCTTCACAGAATATCGGCTGTCCCAATGAAAGGGTGGGGCCAAACTTCTCTGCCTTAGCTTTTTATTGCCTGGATGCTGAGGGTACCAGTTTGGAAATAAACTCATTTTATTTGCTAATAAATCTGTAAGGAGGAGGTTTCAGGTGTCTTAAAGTGTATTAATGAAACAACCTTTTTTTCACAAACCATGAAGCCACAGGGACTTTTTAAGTCATACTTTGTGCTTGTTCATTAAATTTGGGAAACGCAAAGGGATGCTCCCCAGCTAAGCATACAAGCTATTTTGACTTTAAACTGGCAGTGCATCATCCTCCATCACTTTTCCTCTGACCAACCTCCACAAAGCCCTAGCTAGCAGCTTGGCTTTCTCCGGGGTAGAAGACCATTCTGCTTCCTTTGTCTTGGTCAGGACATCACTCCACGTATACAGTTCAAGTGCAGCAGCTAGCGCACGCGTGGTAACTCCTTGCTCTGCGCTTGACTGTGGATATGGCGAGGCCTGTCTCCTCAAGCTCCTGCCGCTGTGGCTTCCCTGTGAAGATGAACTGCGAGCGAAACCTTCTCGCGCCCACTGGGATCTGAGTCTTCCCATGTCAATTAGACAATCTCCCACAGGTTTTGTCAGGACTTGTCTTAGCTATATAACTCTTCATACATATGCCCAAAGGCTAGCCTCCAATCATTCAGGTGGCATCGATGACTGGCACAGAAGCTGTTGAGCTTAAAGAGAGCTGTGGGCATTTCTCAGAAAGAGCTTGGAAAAAAAATCACTTTTTCAATGACATGTATGTGAAACTGATAAAAAAAAAAAGAACAGTAAAAGAGGAAAAAGTTATGAGAGGTGTCATGGTTGGAAAGTGAGTTGGCCCCACACGGTCATGTATGTGCGTTATGAGCTGGTGCTAATATTCGGGAACGTTGTGGCAGCCTTCAGAGGGGAGCCTTGTAGGAGGAAGGGCACCGCGGGAGGTGGCCTTGAGGTGGCATCGCTCTGCCCGGCCCCTGATTGTGTCTGCTTCATGTCTGCTTTCCGTATCTTCAGGACGCATGTGGCGTCAGCCACCTCCAGTTTCTGCCACCCAACAGCCTTTTCTGCCGTCATGGTCTGTATAACCCATCTGGAACTTTCAGCCAAATAAATTCCTGTTTCTCTCCTTCAGTTGCTTGTGCTTGAGTGTCGTCTCAGCCGCAGCGAGAGTTATTGCGCCAACAGAAGATGAAATCAGCCAGTGCCGGTCGACAGGAATTCAGAAGCACAAACGCCGAGGCTCTGAGGTGGCCGAGGGGATGGTAAGAAGGGAGGGCCTGACTGGAAAGATGGCACTGCACTCCAGTTTCTCTCTACCAGGCAGCCCTGAGCTGCCAGGAGTCGCTCGGCAGCCATGGCTGAGCATGACACCCTCCTGCTGAGCACAGAACGTTCCAGAACCCAGGAAGGCTGCTGTCACAATACTGCCAGCAAACAAGGCCCCCACAGTCCCATCCCAGCCAACATAGAGACGCAGTCCAGCTGTGAAACCCCTCAGTCTGCTGCGGCTACTTTGACAGTTGCAATGTCAGCCCTGCTCCTTTTCTCTTCCCAGATGAGGTTTGTAAAATACCCAGTCACAGGCTGACATGACACTTCAAGAGCAGCCAAGGAAAGGAAGAGCTAGGTCCTGGACGCCCCCCTCAGAATCAGCTAGAAAGCTCAAATCCTGCAAAAATTTTTCTCTAACTTCTCAACTGAAACATTCCCTGGATCCCCGGGCTCACGAGCTCCCTCGTTGCAGCTCATTGCAACCCAGCAATGCCCATCCACAGATGCCTCTGTTGCTCAGTCTGTTGTACCGAAATGTTATTACAGAAGTTTGTCCCTCGCTGTTCTGGAAATTCGAGCTCCTGGCAAGTCCACAGGCTGCAGGGGGAGGGGAAGGGAGGAGCTGCGCTGTCTCCACCTCCCTGGAAAGGACAGGGCTTCTCTGCGAGTTTCTCAGCATAATGGCACTGATCCATTCCCAAGGTTGTGGTGACCTTTCTCCCTGCCAAAGCCTGACCTCCTACACTGTTGCCCCCGCTGGATCTCAATATGGCAATTCTGGCAGAAGCACGTTCAGGCCACAGCAACGGGAGTGTTCGTGGAGAGCTTCGCATGGAAGGGAGTCAGAACTCATCAGCAAGAACTCCTCGAGCATCCGCTATGTGCCAGACAGAGTGTCTCACGCACCATATTGTCCAGGCACAGTCGTGTCTATGGGACTGTCATCTACTAGAAAGTATCTAAAGGGAGCGCACGGGGATAGAAGAGCTGGTAACCATGGGAACCACCTGGTCTGCGAGGTTCTTAGAGGAAGTGGTGCTGAGGAGCCCGCGGCAGAGAAGAGTGACATCTAGGAAAACCTGCAGGCAGAGATTCCTGCAGGGAGATGGGGAAGAGCAAACGCCCTGGGACTGTGTTACATAGATTCCGAAAGGTGAGCAAAACAAACGAACAAATGCAGTTTGCAGTTGGAGGTTGCAGGGTAAGCAGCAAAACACTGCCATCGCCCTTAAATTCTAGATGTGTGTGTATGTGTGTGGGTATGCATGAGTGTGTGTGATGTGTGCCCTGTATGTTGGCATGTGTATGTGTGTGTGCATGTGTGTGTGTGTGATGTGTGCCCTGTATGTTGGCATGTGTGTGTGTGTGTGCATGTGTGTGTGTGTGATGTGTGCCCTGTATGTTGGCATGTGTGTGTGTGTGTGCATGTGTGTGTGTGTGATGTGTGCCCTGTATGTTGGCATGTGTGTGTGCATGTGTGTGTGTGTGTGATGTGTGCCCTGTATGTTGGCATGTGTGTGTGTGTGCATGTGTGTGTGTGTGATGTGTGCCCTGTATGTTGGCGTGTGTGTGTGTGTGATGTGTGCCCTGTATGTTGGCATGTGTGTGTGTGTGTGCATGTGTGTGTGTGTGATGTGTGCCCTGTATGTTGGCATGTGTGTGTGCGTGTGTGTGTGTGTGTGATGTGTGCCCTGTATGTTGGCGTGTGTGTGTGTGTGCGTGTGTGTGTGATGTGTGCCCTGTATGTTGGCATGTGTGTGGGTGTGTGTGTGCATGTGTGTGTGATGTGTGCCCTGTATGTTGGCATGTGTGTGTGTGTGTGCATGTGTGTGTGATGTGTGCCCTGTATGTTGGCATGTGTGTGTGTGTGTGCATGTGTGTGTGTGTGTGATGTGTGCCCTGTATGTTGGCGTGTGTGTGTGCATGTGTGTGTGTGATGTGTGCCCTGTATGTTGGCATGTGTGTGGGTGTGCATGTGTGTGATGTGTGCCCTGTATGTTGGCATGTGTGTGTGTGTGTGTGTGTGTGTGTGATGTGTGCCCTGTATGTTGGCATGTGTGTGTGTGCGTGTGTGTGTGTGATGTGTGCCCTGTATGTTGGCATGTGTGTGGGTGTGTGTGTGCATGTGTGTGTGATGTGTGCCCTGTATGTTGGCATGTGTGTGTGTGTGCGCGTGTGTGTGTGATGTGTGCCCTGTATGTTGGCGTGTGTGTGTGTGATGTGTGCCCTGTATGTTGGCGTGTGTGTGTGTGATGTGTGCCCTGCATGTTGGCATGTGTGTGGGTGTGTGTGTGCATGTGTGTGTGATGTGTGCCCTGTATGTTGGCGTGTGTGTGTGTGTGATGTGTGCCCTGTATGTTGGCATGTGTGTGTGTGTGCGTGTGTGTGTGTGATGTGTGCCCTGTATGTTGGCATGTGTGTGGGTGTGTGTGTGCATGTGTGTGTGATGTGTGCCCTGTATGTTGGCATGTGTGTGTGTGCATGTGTGTGTGTGATGTGTGCCCTGCATGTTGGCATGTGTGTGGGTGTGTGTGTGGGTGTGTGTGTGATGTGTGCCCTGTATGTTGGCGTGTGTTTGTGCGTGTGTGTGTGTGATGTGTGCCCTGTATGTTGGCATGTGTGTGGGTGTGCATGTGTGTGACGATGCTCTTCCATGTGCATGTGAGGCTCGAAGCTAAGATCGGGTCTCGTTCCCTCTCTGCACTTGATTTATTGGGGTGCTTGCCCTGGGCATCCCCTGCCTCTGCCTTCTGAGTTCTGGGAGTGCAGGTAGCTGCAAAGCCTTCTGGGCTTTCACGTGGGTTGTGGGGTCTGAACCTCAGCCTTCATGATTGTATGGCCAGTACCTCGTCCTCAGAGCCGTTGCCCCTGCGACTTCGTCCTGCCACATTCGCCAGATTCACCATCAGTTCTCCAAAGCAGGTTTTCCTCACCTCTGGAGTCCTGAGATGGTCGGTCAGTGGGATTGTTTCTGTTAGCTCCAAAATGTGCTAGATTCTGCTTGGGAATCCAGAGGACAGCAGTGGATCGCCTAGGACCGTTTAACCCCAACTGACGGGGCTCCAGGCATCACAAGATGCTTATTGCCAAAATCAGAACCAGAGAGATGGCCACACTGCAGCCGCAGCAAAGTCCAAACCTGGTCCCTTCGCTTGATTTTAAATGGTCCCATCTCTCTCGTTGTTCTCTTACCTTTATGAAGATTGAATAAGCAACACATAACATGAATAAAATGCATTATTCTTTTCTTATCTGTTCCGCTGACTCTGCTTAAATGCCCTCCCAGAAGACTGAAGACCACTGGAGTGTGTGCTCAGCCCTCTGGGCTCCTCAGAGCAGCATACACGGGCAGCACTTGTGACAATGCAGACCTGGTGTGCACTCACTCCCCAGGTTCTCAGAGACGCCCGGGCCGGCCATATCGTTAAGGTCCAAGACTTGCCCACAGCCCACAGTGGAAGTGGCAAAGCAAGAACTGGGATTGTGTCTGCGGCGGCCATGTATGTGCTCGGAGCTGACAGTCGCTTACCACGTTCCTGTCATTGGCGCACGGACTGGACACACAGCTCGAGGATGCTGAGACAGCTTTAAAATCATGACCCCTGATACAGCCCCGCCGACCCACACCTGGGGCCCGGAGCGATGTCCATCCACCCTGATGGTCTTCCGATGGCCCTGGTCAACCCGTCGAGGGTCACTGCTTCTGACTGATCACCTGCTGGGTATCTCTAGCAGAGGGAGCAGCGTAGAGGAGAGACAGCTCCCACTGCTGTGAGACGGTTCTCCCCACGAAACTGGGATTCTCCTCACTTCCCTCTGCAAATGCAGTCGGGGCGGTGAGCTCATCGGGTGATTCTCATCCCTCTGGGAAGAAGAGGAACCTGGAAAGGGGCATTTTAGTGTGAGTTTCAATGCTCTAGGTGCCATCAATTTCTTTCCCTTTCTTTGTTTCTTTGCTTCTTTGCTTCCTTCCTTCCTTCCTTCCTTCCTTCCTTCCTTCCTTCCTTCCTTCCTTCCTTCCTTCCTTCCTTCCTTCCTTCCTTCCTTCCTTCCTTTCTCCCTCCCTCCCTCCGTTCTTCCTTCCCTGCCTCCCTCCCTTCCTCTCTCTTTCTTTTTCTCTTTCCTCTATTTTTTCCTTTCTTCCCTCTTTTTATTTTTTTATTTTTTTTACATGTATGTGTGTGACTCCAGATCATTGTCAGTGAGCTAGGAACAGATATTCACTTGAGCCATCTTTCTGTGTGATGCTGAATAAATAAAGAGAATGCTGTACTTTGGGACAACCATCCTGTAATAGTCAGTCAGAAGCAGCAACTCATGGGGTTTTCTCTCGTGTGTGTGTGTGTGTGTGTGTGTGTGTGTGTGTGTGTGTGTGTGCGTGCACGTGCATGCGCTCACCTGTGGAGGATCAAATGTCATACTTGAAATCATTCTGGATTGTTCTACCACCTTATTTCTTTGGTCTGGAATTTCTCAGGTTCCACCTTCCAGGACCGGAATTAAAAGCTGCTGCTATATCCTCCTGGCATTTTTTAAACAGTCCTTTAGCTTGCAAGGCAAAAGGCTTTAACACCCCCTGCCTTCCTGGGGCGGGGGTACCATCAATTTCTTTGCACCAAATATAAGTTGAGTTGCCTTGAATTTATTGCATGTGTCCTCTGCATGATGAACTTTGCAGCCCATCACCAGCAAAGAGCTGTCAGCAATTCTGATCCCCAGAGCCTAGGTGAAGAGGCGTGGGTGGAGCGCCCCAACTCCAGGTATGCTCCTTGGGCCCCCATGCATACATGTGACTGCACACACACACACGCACACACACACACACAAACACACTCACACAAACACACTCACACACACACCATATAAGTATATCATATACTCACATAATACACATACACAGTGTACCTGCATCATAAATACACGTATCAAACACACACATCATAATACATATTACGTACACAGATATATAATGTTAAGTAAATAAAATTAGAGTAAATGAGAAAAATGAGAAAAAAAGGTAAAATGCAAGTTTGATTTTAGCAGAATGCATCAGTTTACTCAAGGGTAGAGCATGTCACACCGTCGAGTGAGACATTGACCTGGATATCCAATAAATCCTTGGCTTCAGGCCCAGGCTTTGACCCCAGCTCTAAACCTGGTGCATTATGCAAATGAAGGCACTTTCTCTTTTTGTGTAGAAACACAAAGTACGTGTCCAGGGCTAAGCTGACACAGCGGCAGGATACTTAAGAAGCTTGTGATTGGCTTTACATTTTCAGATTTTTAATTTTTAGTGAGAAAAGGCATGCCGTTGTAAATGATCCAACAAAAATTAATTTGTGCATTTATTTTATCCTAGTTTCCTCCTTGCTGGCTTTGGAAGAGCAGTCTGGTAATACACCTTTTGTACAATCCTTTGCGTGGCACAAAGGAAAGAAGAGAAAAAAAACCCTCCAAACAAATTCAAAAGGACAGTTAGAAACCGCATGGTCCACAAATGCTTTACTTCATTAATTTCGGTGGTTTCCTTAGGAAATACTGGCTTCCTTCTTGAATAATTGAAAGTTTGCTGAATGCATAAAATATGCGTGCCTGGCACTGAGGATGTGAGGCCCATTCCAAAGAGCCGCTGAGACCCCCGGGCCTGTGGACCTGAGACCCCTGGGCCTGGACCTGAGACCCCGGGGCCTGTGGACCTGAGAGCCGTCCGCAGTCCTTGTGTGGCAGCATGAGGGTCTCGCTTGTCCTGGGTCCTCAGACACAGGTTCTTTCCGTGACTCTGAACCACTGTGAGTGGCGCTCAGCATTGCGGGCCCGAGGATGGATTCCCACAACATCTTTCCCCTGCTTCTCCTCCAGCTGCCCTCCCATCCATCATAGCTCCACGCCCGGCACGATGGGCTCTGGCACCTGTGAGTTAAGTAGGTGAGCTTTGGTCATGGGCTGCCTCTGTGCTTTCTGGCAGGCAGCGATGTCTAGACTTGGCCTTGGATTCTGAGCATCCCCAGCTTCCATCCCAATCAGTCTAGGATCTGTCCTGCCCCACAGCAGCAGAATGATAAACAGTGTCCCCTACCGGGACTGAGCACTTGGGCTCACTCACTTATTAATCGGCTCCTCTGCACACATTCATCTTCTCCTTTGGGACTTCAGGCTAGCACTGGGCCCTGGTCTGCATTTATTTCGCCCTTGAAAAAGAAGAAGAAAGGACCTTTTTTTCCCTCCTGGTTGATCCAATGAAAGTGGATGGCGTAGAGATAAATCTTTTCAATTCCACCCAGGGGACAAAGCACTATCCTAATTATGAAGAAAAGATCAGCGATGTCCCCAGAAACGGCAGGTCTAGATAAACGTGAGCGATGGTTATCCGTGCTGCCTGGGGCATCTGAGCGTGTCATCCGCCTTAGGACACGGGAAGGTTAACTCTTGACTGTGCCTGGCAATGCACAGGTAAGGCAGAGTCTTGGGGATGCTGTCTACCGTCTTGCCTTTTGCGGGGGAGGGCGTGTTTGGAGGGGTTCTGATTTGTCAGAGGGTCACCGTCAACAAGCAAGAAGGTCGGCTTTGGGACCCACTCCATTCGCTGATGGTGGGCATGAGCCGCAGAGAAGTTCTCAGTGCGAGACACGAGCGTGACGCGCACGCGCAGCAAGAACCATCGCTCACGTTTATCTAGAGCCCTGAGAAGGACCCGGCGCTGAACCCAGGGGCCATCAGGGCGCCGGCGCTCTGCACCTGGAAGAGCTGCCTAGGTCCTTGTAGTGTCTTGCTCCAGGCTCCACCTGGCTGCTGTGAATCTTAAGGTTCATCTGAGCCTAAGGGTGGCTTCCTGGGGGAGACCCTGTAACTTCATCCATGACGAAGCATGACGCAGCTTCTCTGGCGACTCTTTTCACCACATCCCATATTTGAGATGGCTCGTGAAAACACCTGTGTGCAATATCCATCTGACGCGGACCTGGAGAACAGGTCAGGGGAGCAGCGTGAGGCTAAGGCCTCCTGCTCCTCATCCTGCTCCCTGTGCCCAGGGAAAAGCTGTCTTCACCCTGACGTGTGTCCTCAGACCTTTCGCCCGACATACAATGTCTGTAATTAGTGCCTCTCTTCACCGACCGTGACGGTCTCAGGGGGGAGTTGGTACGACGCAGAGACCGCTGAGCTGTGAGGACAGACCCACGTCCTGCGCTGTGGATCCCGGGCCCAGGAACGACGACTGTCACACAAGGGATCTCATGCTGGGAATTCACCGGCTTGGGGAGCGAGTCAGGCGGCCTCGAAGCCAGCATGGAGGGAGGAGCTGTAAAACAGAAACAAGGACATGACCCACCGCTCTGGCTGTTGAGACTATCCAAAGAATGGATCCTGAGATGGGACACTCGTGCTGGGAGCAGAGAGGAGCCGGTGCAGACAGATGGAGTGTGTCCCCCCCGCCAAGCAAATTTCACGCAGCTCAGACCACCTTGCAGGCGTGCGCAAAGCCACACCTGCAGCACGAGGGTTTAGTTAGGTCTCTTCTGCTTTCCCTACTGCTTAAACTTTACCTTTTCTGCTCAGACTTTGAAGAGGAGGCAATTGGACTAGAATAAGCCTCTTCCCAATAGGTCCATGTTAAATATATTTCCTTTTGCTGCTTCACTGTCAATTTAAGTTCTTCTTCACTTACTGAAACCTGGCTCTCATGGTCTGGTAACCTATTTCTAGTTATGATGAAAATACTTAAATATGTGTAACTTGAAGTGGGTTTCCAACAACCTTGCTGTAGAGAGCCAGGACGTGGGGATCGCAGGTCTGGTGGGTCACGTAAGGTCCGCACTGTGACAGCTGCGGCCCATGTGGCATGAGGACGGGATCGGCTCTCCTGCAGCCGCTTTGCTTCGCGTTTATTGGTCGACCCTGAGCCACTAGAAGAATTATAGCACAAAGGGGAGAAATGGTGGTCTCTGCTGAGGTGGAAGGGCACCTCTGGTCAGGTGAAGCGTGTGGGGGAACATTCTGGAAGCTACTGCCTCCTCTACACTGGGTGCAGATGTCTCGTCACGATGGTCTCTGCATAGAGCAGGAACGTGCATGTCTGCACAGCGCTCGGACTCTCAGGAACTCACTTATTCCCTAGCAGGGCCGAGCACCCCGGCTCCAGACGAGCCTCACGTGACCTACTGAGCAGGGAAGGAACACGAAGCGTTTCTCTCCGACGCTGCCTCGCGTGCCCGCTACAACACCCGCGGAAATAAGCCACAACAGGGAAGGCTGCCCGACAGTTTCTGCCTCTTCAACCTTGAAATTGCGAACAGCCTCGGGCCGGAACCACAGAGATAAAGCTGTCTGGAACAGGAGGGTGCCTGGCTGCTTACTCCTTTCCAGGCGTCATTCTTTTCTCTGAGCTCTGTGTTTTCTCGCGCTGACCCAGAGGGATCGGCTCCCAGCGCGGCCTGGAACACGGGAGGCAGGGAGACCGATCCGCTCCGCCCGCACTGTCCTCGGGGGACTGGCTGTGACCCCACCCAGAGGGTTACTGGGGTAATCATTGCCTCATCTCTGAAGATGGGGAGAACTGAAGCTTGGCTTTGAAAAAGGGGTTCTCTGGGTGCCCTGGCGCTGTGCAGTCTCATGTATTATTAGGGGGACAGTATACCACCCACGCAGCGGCAGGTGGGAACTGCGCGGTGAAGTGCGTCTAGGTGGATTTAGTTACAACACGGATCTTGGTGACCCCAGTCACGGTGCTGTACTTCAGACTGCTGAGAAGCTGGACCGGCTCTGGACCATGGACTCGCTCTGTGTCCTGGAGCTGCCCAGCAGGGCTTGTCACATATCCTGTCCTCGTCTCTCTCACTGGGCTTTCTTCGCTTAGCACTCGCTCACCTGAGCTGTCAATCAGTCCTCTGTCCCTCCTCAGCCTGTTGACACTGCAAGACAGGGATGCACGCTTGCCCACCCGCAGGGCCTGGGACGCGCATGGAACGTGTTCCACAAATTAAAGCAGAGCCAATGACATCTTGGGGAGCTGTTTGCATCCGTGGGGCCTGGGGTCAACACAGAATGCACTCAATGGGTTAGGAGCGAGAGGCCTTTCAGACAGCTGTCCCGGACTCTTCCTTACCATGGCCATGGGGGCTGGCGCCCCTCTGTGCCCCCGCAGGCATCTTGATTGCTCAGGCACAGTGAGCGCCACTGGAGAGAACCGGATTTTACCACATTGGGCAGCGGGGAGGAGCAGTGTCTGCTTTACCCTTCTATTATCCTGGTTTCTCCAGTTGTTTGTCCTGGTCATCCCAGGGTAGAGAGTGACCATGAAGCCACTTACCCGGTCGTCTAACGGAAGTTCCCTTCTTCTGCACGTTTGCTGGGTGTGAAAGCGCCGCCGGTCCACGTGGAGAGGACAGAAGGCCGGGGAGCACGGGGTGCTCCGGGTACCCGGCGCGCGTGTGGCATCACCCCACCATGTTTCTTGGCTCTTCAGATGACATTTTGTCGCATAAACCTTTGCCCTGAGGCAGGGCAGGCCTGCGAACAGTAGTTTAATGGCCGCTCCACGCTCCACAGCAGATGACGAGCAGAAATGTCTCCCAACACAGTGTAATGCCCCCTAGGGACCACGTGATGGCACGTGGCAGCCACTGCTTTGGTCTAGTGTGACAGTTCAGTGAAGCTGGGGGGCACGGCTCTTTCGTGGGGCCACCTCTGTTTCGGTGGGTCTAACCAGTGCTTCTAAATCTACGAATGCGGGCACAGCATCCTAGCCACAGCTGTTTCTGGGACACAGGCGTGGGATTCGCAGCCTCAGCCGTGGCGCAGCAAGGGCACCGTATTGAGACAGTGAAGGTGCCAACGAGGGCTTTGGCCAGGAGAAGGGGACTGGGCTTCGAGGCCACAACAGTTCATGGAGGATCGTTTGGGAGTCGGGGTGAGATGTTCTAGCTGCCACAGATATGCAGTCTCAGCTGCTCTGGATTGGGGAGTCTGGGGAGCTTCAGCGGCCCCCCCTTAGATTGGTTTGGGTGCCTTTGCCCAGTTTGCCACTTGGGGAGATGTAGTGGCATGGCAGTGGCCAGAGGGGCGTCATGAAAGGTGTCCTAGAGGAGGGGGCGAGGGCCTTCCTGGCTGGCACAAGCCTTCTGCAGCAAAGCGAGAGGGCGCGTGTTGCCGACGGGATGATGGATGGCGCCTTAGCGCACAGCAAAGCCAGATGGAAGCAGCTGCTTGGGAGCCGACAGAGCCTTGTCCTGCTGGCTGGCTGAGGTTTCCATTAAATGCCGGGACTTCTTGCTCCACGTGTGCAAATGCCTCACCAGAGCTCACCTGGGTGACAAGTCAGGAGGGGCCCAGGGCTGTGCTCAGCGCACTGGGGCTCACCATAGATGCCCTGGTGTCTCCGGTCCACTCTGGGCTCTTCTGCAGAGCCAAGGTCAGAGCTGTGTTCTGAGCAACTAATCAGTTCATGCGACCATCTTAGTATGTCATCGCCAGCTACGCAGGCTAAGACCACCACCATTATTCCTCTCACGCTTCTGCAGGGCGGAAGTCTTGACCCCTGCTAGCTTACCTCTAGCAGGTTGTGCCTGCTGCCATTGGCTGAATGTGTCCTAACAGATTTTATGTGCTGAACTGTTCCTCCTGAGGTGACCAGAGGGGGCCCTTTGGGAAGAGATTAGGGCTCATGAGTAGTCTCAGTGCTGCCGTAAGAGAGGCCCAGGGAGCTAGCTAGTCCCTCCCACTATGTGCTGCCTAAAAGCTGGAGCACTGGCCCTCACAAGGTGCATGCCTTACCAGATGCATTCTTCACCAGATGCATGCCCTCATCAGGTGCATGCCTCCCCAGACGCCCAGTCTTCTGGTACCTGATGCATCAACATCCAGAAAGGTGAGAAACAAATTCCCAATGTTTATAAGTTAACTTACAGGGGTTTTCTTCATAGTTGCTCAAGTGGGTTGAGATAACCAGGAAGGCCTTTTACAGGTAAGTTTACATGCATGTGTACCAGTTCAAGAAGCACAAATAGTTCTTGGAATCTCCCGCCCCACGGCTCAGGAAGCCTGGGGAAGGGGGAGTGGTAAGAATGTAAGAATCAAAAGATGGGGAGAGATGATGTCAGGCAGGAGCTACTGTTCAAGTTGGGGCTGCGGCACCCAAGAACTCAACGCGACAGTGTCTATTCCCACTTAGACTTCTGCAGCGCTGCCTAATAGCACTTTGCAATGGGACAGAGATGGTCCCCTCAGACACGACGCTACCCAGAAGGACCATATAGGACTGTATAGGACCAAAGAGAAGGGGCCTCTGTATTTAGTTTGCCCACTTGGGCCATTTGCGCCCTGAAGTGTCCAGGAGTTCCCAGTGGGGGTGTCCTAGAGGTACCCAGGTGCGCATGAAGGTTTCTTGGAAGGCAGCATGCAGCCCACGAGAAGCAGTGGTGACCTCAAGGCTGCAGACAGGGGAAGGGGCTCCGCACAGCTTCTTGCCTCGTTCTGCTCGGCTCTGAGTGTCATCGGTGGGGCCTCACGAAGTCCTGGTCAGGTCTGCTGACCAGCTTGTTTGAGAGTCAGTGAGACCACCACATCCCTGAGGAGACTTTTTAGTTTTTTGGGATGGAGCCACCTAGCAAGTGTGTGTGTGTGTGTGTGTGTGTGTGTGTGTGTGTGTGTGTGAGAGAGAGAGAGAGAGAGAGGGGCATGAACTGACTTGTGGGTAGGTGGGCTCCTCTGCGTGTTGGAACATGTGCAGCCTCCCCCCCCCCCCGTGTCAGTCTTGCTGTGGGAACACACGCATGCAGAGTTCCGTGTCACGTGCAGCCACACCTGCTTGGGGAGCGGGTCTCTTAACTGCCTACTGGGTGGGGACGGTGCAGCGTGGTGGTCCATCGTGGAGAAAGCAGGGGTCTGGCAGATGTGGGATGTGGGAAGAGGCAGGAGGGGCCGACAGCAACAGACTTTCACACCCAGGGCTCCTTCAATGCTGCGATGCTGATTACCCGTTAAGGTTAGACATAAAACTGGTCCCCAGAGAGAACGTCTGCTCCGTCTGCCTCTGGCTTCTCTGGTTTTACTGGGGAGAGTTGAGTGAATCCCAGAATTTTGCAGACCCACACTCCGAGGCGAGTGTTTGGACCCTCGACAATGCAGACTCAGGGTCCGCAGCAATCCTGTCCCCACCTGAGCTTCCTCATGGCCTTGCAGGTTTCCCTCCAGTAGGGGTTAGAAAGTCCAGGTCCCCGGCTGAGGAGTCCCTAAGGACGGCAGGTCATCAGCTGACTTCAACCACCATGTCTGGGTGGGACGCCTGAGACGCTCTCTTCCTGTTCTCTTTGTTCCGAGTGGCAGCATATCGCGCCCCCAGAGCTCACGTGAAGTAGACAAATGCCAGTGTATCGTCTGTCCCTGGAGCCTACGACCCCCTCTCACACGTGGGACGTCACATGTCCAGCACCTGGCTCAGGGTGAGCACGCATTTCGAGGTTTGTCTTAATGACTTGTGAGTCTTTGTACCGTCTCCAAAGCCGACCGTATGTCACGTGAGTGCACACAGTCGTGGTGAACTTGAATCAATCAACTATGGACAGGTGAAGCTGACTCGATTGTTTATCACAGCCGTAGCCTTTCTGTCCTTCGCCCGAGAGGGACGGAACCTGCGCCTCTGGCCTGGAGCGCACGCTCAGGAGCAGAAGGCCGGCCCCGGGGACGAACGCTGGCTGGCTCCTCTGTGGAAAGAGGAGGGAGCGGCCATTTGTAGCAGCCCTTTGAGCAGAGTCAGCTGAATTCCTGGGATAAATGTGATTCTATTTTGGGGTGCAGATAAAAGACTCGGAGGAGGCTAATCAGGCGGCAGGCATCTGAGGAATGAGATGCCACCTACCTAGAGTGTGTGGAAAATGAAGAGCTAATACTGAAGACAGCTGGATGTGGGGGGCTCACCGATAGTGAGGAGAGCTGGATGTGGGGGTTTTACTGATACTAAAGACAATTGGATATGGAGGGGTCTCACTGATAACTGGGGACAATTGGATATGGGGAAGGCTCACTGATACTGAGAACAATTAGATATGGGGGCGTCTCTCTGATACCAAGGACAATTGGATATGGGTGGTCTTGTTGAAACTGAGGACAACTGAATATGGGGGTGTCTTGCTAATACTGAGGACAACAGGATTTTGGGGACCTGCCAAACTCCAAAAGGAGCATATAGTTGGGCCTCCAATTCTGATGAAACTCTGTCAGATGTGTTTAGATGACAAAACCGAGGTCACTGGTTTTTCCCCTGCGGCCTCTCCTCGGGGTAGCCAGACTTCCCGTTGGGCTGCTTGGGGGTCTTGTGAACAACAGCGACAAAGTAGTCTTCCAGTTCTCAGGCCTGAGCTCGACGTGGACATGAACTGATGAGCATAATTCTAAAACACTGAGGGGCTGAATCATGGAACGGACCAGATTCATGCCACTTGGACTCAAAGAAGCGATGAGTCAAACTTCTGAGGAAGACCAGGGTGTATGTGATGGGTAGATAAAAATGTCAAGTTTATCGGGGCGTTTGTCCTGTCTATAATATAGCCATTGCATTGCAGATGGTTATTTTTTCCTAAACATCGTGCACTTATGATCAAAATGTAGAGCATGTGAGGAGGCCTGAGGATGCTCCTGGCTGTTGCTTTCCTGAAACCTTGCTCTTTAGATCACAGGTAGCACGAGACCAGCGATTCTTCTAGTCTCATCTGCTGCAAGACAAGGACCCCTATAGCACACAGCGACACATGAGGCTTGGCCTGGGTCCAAAGTGGTTGGCTGCTGTTAAGGACCCTTCTCATTCAGTGCTTGTGTATGAGTACCCCGCACTAACGTTTAAGCCTCTGTAGATTGCAGAGAAGGCGAAGATAAACAGCCACGGAAGCCAGCAGCCTTTGTATAAATGGTGGTCTCTTGACCTGATATGGAAATGTAATGCGTTGGCTCTGTAGGGATTAGATGGTTAGGACAGTGACTGAGCACAGACGTGCTACCTCTAAGCATGGTTTCCTCCTGTCTACTTGCACATGTGTGTGCTGCCTAGATGCACACGGCTGGCTTAGTATGGATGACAGCAAGGAGGAAGAATCTGTGGGATTGTTGGCACTTCACACTTCTCAGTGTCCACTGAAATGCTCGCTGAAATTAGATCATTACAACGGTGGAATTGCTTACCAGAAGATCTGAGTTGTCAATATTCCTTCAATCGTTCATCCACCTTCCACAGTTAGTGGATGTTGTTGTGCACTTCCGCTGGGCTCGGTGCTGGACAGGGAAGCGGGAGGAATCCGCAAGGGGTTTAGAAAGGAGATGTCTAAGCCTGAGCCTAGCAGAGGAGCCACCTGGACAGATATCCAGAGAGTGAGGAGGGATGATAGAGGGGACCATGGGGTCCACAGTAAACTGTGGGCAAGAGCTCCAGAGCAGGGGCTGCCGCACTTGGAGGACCATACGTCTGTTGAAGTCTCTGCTGTTGTTAGGAAAACACACAGTGTATAAATGAACACACAGAACTTTCATACCCATCATACAGTGTCTAGATGACTTAATGTCGTCTTCAGGACTAAACAGTCCACAATCACTTGATTTCTGCATTTCGTCCAGTTATGAATGTCAGTTTTTTGAACATATAGCTTCACACAAGCTGTGCAGTTGAAGTTGGCTTTGTGCTTCTGATATGCCTACCTCTCTCTCTGGGATTGCAGGCATGCATGAGTGCTGGGATTGCAGGCATGCATGAGTGCTGGGATTGCAGGCATGCATGAGTGCTGGGATTGCAGGCATGCACTAACACACATGGCTTAAGAATCTGCTTGTTTTTCGCTTTGTTAGCGAGAATCTACATTTCCTTAGGCTTCCTCGCAGTGCTGGGGGGTTGAGACTCCTCAAACCTCAGTTTGAGACTCTGTTTTGGTGGCAAAGATTCCCAGCTTTACCTGTTTATGTCAGCCTTCCTTCATGGTTATCAGCATTTGGAATTTCCCAGAGCTGATTTCCTGAGACACATAGGTATTGGAGCAGGCTGGCATGTAACCTGGCTACCCATGTCTTCCTCTATCCTTCTGCTACACAACTAGAGTCTCTGCACGGATGGAGAAACCCCGTAGCTAGTTTCACAGCACGTTGGACAGGACTGAACGGGTTAATTAACCACGCCCCTGCCTTTGAGTTGAGATCTTACAAAGTCACAGGAGGCAGAACAGACTTTAGATATGTTATTAGCACGATAACGATTCCAAACATTTAAGCAACACACATGGTACTTGGTGAGATAGATCACGGACTGTGTAAGGTGCTAAGCTTTGCCTCCTGTTTGCCACGAGATTCCCAGGCACGGGCAGACAGAGGCTACTCCAGGCTGCATCGGAAGAGCTGCCCTGCAGAACAAGGCTGGTGTCAAGGCCCGCGCTGGCTCGCTTGCCTTGTGTTCTCAGCCACACTTACCCAGCCAGCTGCAGGGGGAGGGAAAAGAGTGGAACATGTAGCTCTGGAGACCATGACATCATGGAGCTGTGATGTCACAAGGCAATCATGTGATCCATGGAACTACATCCCAGCTATTCTCTAGTAGCCACGTGGACAAGGACACAGAGTAAGAGACTCAATCATCGGAGAAAGGATGAGGGGATTCTCTCCCTCCCATCCCATGGGAGGATGAGACTATCACTATTCTGCTAATTGTGGCTCCTGATTGATGGCTCAATCGAGCTGTTTTCTTGAGAGAAAACAGCTTCACATCAAAGCAGGAAGGAGGGTAAAAGCACGTGAAGAAGTTTACAGTCACAGAATATGAGATGAAACCTGTGCCTTAGGGCTGGAGAGAGAACTCAGAGGTTAAAACCTCTGCCTTGCAACCAGAAGGTCCTGAGTTCAGATCTCTGACCCCATATAAAAATGTCAGGTGGAAATGGCAGAGGTCTGTACTTCCCATCCTGGAAGGCAGAGCCTGGGAAACTCCAGGGCAAAGCAAACAGGAGGAAGAAGCAATCCAGGATGATTCCTGAAGTTACCCTTGGGCCTCCAGACAGACAGACAGACAGACAGACAGACAGACAGACAGACACACACACACACACACACACACACACACACACACACACACACACACACACGTGCATGCACGCAAAATAAATAATAAATAAAAAACTCTGTGCTTCGCCAGAGTCCTACCTCCCAATCATCACATCCCGTGATGCCAGCAGGTGCTCACATTCCTGGAAATAGAGCAGATCTGTACAAAAAGGGAAACCTCAAAATTCATTTGTGACGAGGACTCTGCTCATAGCTCCTGACTGTTGCTCCTGGTTTTATTTCCTGCGGATGTAGCTCACAGTTAAGCACGCATTTATCATTGTAGATTTCACTGAAGATCAAGTTAAGGTTGAACATGCTTTACTATTTCTAGAACTTCTGTACTTAGTGTCAAATCAAACAGAAGTTCAGCCAAAGAGTCAGGCATGATTATTCCCCGTCCGGGAGGCTCGGTGTGTCGGTCTTAACTGCAGGGATGGCAGACTGTCCCCCAGGACACACTCCTGCAGAGGCCCAGCCCCAGCTGTTCAGGGCGGGCCTGGCAATCAGCTTCTCCTGACTCGACTCCACTTTTCTTCCAAGCTGCTCGTCCTCAGCTGCCTGTGTTCACAGCCCTTTGCTGACCTGCTCTGAACTGTTCTAAGTCCTGTTTGAAAAACGTGGCTAAGTTTTCATGTCCAAGATAAAGAGACGAATGTAGGTATCTAAAGTGGGAAAGCAAAGGACCGGTTTCCCCATCTTGCATTTTCTTTTTTTAATATATTTATGTTTTAGTTAGTTTTACAAGCATATTGAGTACTCGCCCCTGCTTCTTTCCATCCCCTCCCCGTCTGTCTTCCTCCCTTCCCTTCATCAGTCTTTCTACTCCCTCCCACCATCCTGTCTGTCTGCTTCTATGGACTCCCGGGTTTCCTCTGGCTTGTTTACGTCACTTCCCTTCACTCATCTAGCTTTGGTCCCCAAGGCTTGGATTGTGTGTTCTTATCTCTCCCCAGTTCCTTGTAGTCCTTGGGGGTTTGTTGGCTTGTCAGTCATGATGCAGGTCTAGTAAGGACGAGTCTTCTGCAGCGAGTTCAGGATGCAGCAGTCCTGCCTTGCATGGAGTGTCTGGTCCAATGCCTGCTTTTCAATTCAGTGCATCTGTTCTGCTGTCGAGCTACTGGCGCCTTGAGTTTTTCTCTGAAGCTGCTTCCTCAGAACAAGCCGCTGCTGCTCTGCAGCGCACGGTTCTTAGAATTGGGACGGCACTTGGTTACGGCTCCTTGGAAAAGGTCACCGGCTTTCCATTTTCTTTAGAGGAATAACAATTAAGCTGGGCCTGTGGCTAACATGGCAGTGTGTTTGTCTAGCATTTACAAGGCCCTGGGTTCTGTCTCCAGCACTGCATGAATCATTCGTGGTGGTGCATGCTGGAATCCCATTCCTGGAAAGGGCAGGTGGTCGTGCATGGTGGCGCGTGCTGCAATCCCATCTCTAGGAGGGGCAGGTGGTCATGATGGTGGCGCATGCTGCAATTCCAACGCTGTCATCCTCGGCTACACAGAAAGTCTCTGGTCAGCCTGGAACACTGTCTCAAATAAACAAAAACGCAAGTTCTGCCTCCTCCTTGGGAACATGTGGAGGCCGACCCTCGTGGATTCTGCAGGAGCTTAATATGAGTTCTATGTCTGGTTGGCGCCATCCAGGGGCCCCCTTCCACCTCATTTACTGCCCCCTTTGGCTTTCTTCCTTTTATGGCTTCTAGCTTCCTTTAAAGCCCATGTGCTGGGCCCACTTTGGGATCAGGGGTCAAGGGAAAGGAACACAAAATCTCTCACTGCCATAACCTTATCTTTCAGAGGAAAGATTTCAGCTCAGAGAATCTAATTTCATCTCTGGGTGGTAGAGAGAGGCTTGGATTTCTTTCACGGAGGACTAGGCTTAGTTTTGATGTGAATTTCAGAGAGAGGTTTTTTCCCCAGTTCCTTGGACGATACATACTATATGACTGATTATATTGCCATGAAGAGAATTGGGAAAAAATTTAAAAAGGAAAAAAAACCCTCTTGTCACATGAGCAAAATGGTTTATCAGCACAGCTCCTCCGCTTCTTTATGGTGTGGTTTGATCACAAACAGAACATTGTGTTTTGTAAATCAGACATGGCCCGGCCGAGTGTTAGGCACATGCTGCAGCAAATCTATAAACCTCACTGGAGACCTTGTGTTAACTGGACTTGGAAGCAAAGGAAACAGAATCATAAGACCGAGCACTCAATTTCTATGTCTGTGCAAGTTACATCTGTGAATAATTAACTACATGAGGTCCAAAAGCAGGTATGCAAGCGTGAAGAAATTTATCTAACAGAATAAGCATGTTTAGCATGGTGGTAGAGTGCTTGCCCAGCATTTACAAGGACCTGGTTCTCTTCCCAGCACTGCTCGTTATCAAGTGGCACCCGGGGCTGGGACAGAGCTTTGTAAGGGCATATACATGACCAGCTCGCTTCTCTAAATGAGCCTCTGATTCCGCTCAGGAGGCATTGTCTTAAAAATGCACATTTTTAATCCATTCTTTGTGGAGCTAGGGAGATGCTTGGGTGGGTAAGGCACTTCCTGAGGAAGCATGCGGGAGAGAATTCAGGTCCCCAGAACCCCATGCAAACAGTGGGTCGATATGGTGACTTGTAATTACAGAGCTCTGGAGTCAGAGACGGGGATCCCTGGAGCAAGCTAGCTAATGAGATGAGCCAAACCAGCAGACTCTGACTTCAAGTGAGACACCCGTCCTCAGGGAATAGTTGATTCATTAATGGGTTGAGGCAATTGAGGAAGACCCCCATTGTTAACCTCTGGCCTCCACGTGCTTATCTCTCTCTCTTTCTCTCTTCAATGTCTGGCCTCCACATGCTTGTTTTCTCTCTCTCTCTCTTTCTCTCAATTCTGGCTTCCTCATGCTTGTAACACACACACACACACACACACACACACACACACACACACACACACTATCAACCTCTGACCTCCACATGCCTGTAAACACACTCACATATACACACATGCAATAGAATGTCAACCTCTGGCTTCTGTATACTTCACACACACACACACACACACACACACACACACACACACACACACTCCCCACAATACTCATGAAAATAATACAGTCTTTGATAATTTCACACATGTTCACAATGTGTGTTGATTGTATGCACACTTTTATCCTCTTTCCCCCCCCTCCCACCGACCCCCTTCTTCTCAACATGTCCCTGCCTGAGGCATCTTGTTGGCCATGTGCACTAATGCAGTTCTCAGCCTGACCCCCACAAAGCAGCGATGCTGGCTGCTTCGTTGGTGTGCGCGAGATGCTGCCGCCACTTTCACAAGAGAGTTTTGCGACCAGTGCACCCGCGTGGAGGTCCAGGCTGGGACTCACCACGCCACGCGCCAATCGCGTCTCGTTCTTCTGTGTCTTCCGCTGCAGACACTGTGCGTCCGTTGTTCTAGCTCAACTTCCCATCGAACTGAAGGCTGCGTTGAGTGAGTGTTAGCAGGTGCTTTCCTAACTGCAGTCTGTGGAAAACACCTTCTGATTTTGGCTATTTGTGAGAAATTCTTCTCCTGCCATCAGAGAAAGGGCCAAGTTCAGTGCCGCTCTGGCTGGAGACATGAAGCTGTCTTTTTCCCCTTCCCTCTTTCCCTTCCTATTTTCTGGCTTCCTCTATTCCTCCCCTCTTCTTCTCTTCCTCCTTTCCTCCCTCTTATGCTTCTTCCTTCCTTCTTTCCTTCTTTCTTGACTGTCCATCTCCACATACCTAGAGACTTGGACGTGTCAAAACTGATTCAAAGCACAGTGGATATAGCAATGTACAAAACATGTCTCCTTGTGGAGCTTACATTTTTTTGAGGGGAGAAAGTTATAACAGAATGTACATGGTGTATTTGCCACTATGCCCAAATAATAAGCATCCTATGTGTGCAAATGTTTACAGACATGTATGTGCACGTGGACAAAGACAAGTCATGAACAGGGAGAAGCACTGAAGTGTATGACGTGTAAGTGAGGCTTGTCAAAGTCATCATGGTGGACCTGTGCCAGGCTGGCTAAGGGCACTGTGGTAGATGCGTGCCAGGCTGGCTAAGGGCACCATGACGGATACATGACAGGCTGGCCAGGGGCACCATGGCAGATATGTGCCAGGCTGGTCAGGGCAAACGGCATAGTCTCACCCAGTGCTCCAGCAGGCAGAGAGAGGTGCCTGGGCTGAGGAGCCGAGCACATCGGCAGTGTGTGACTGGAGGAGGACTCGGCTGCTCCCGGGGAGCTGAGGTGGCTTGTGAGCCAGGTGGCAGGCGGCTCAGCATGTACCAACGCCTGGCCGAGGCCGTGTGTGCAGGTGCCCGGGACCGCAGGCCTGGTGCCCGGGACGCAGGTTTCAACTCATCCCAGGACTAACCCAGGAGCCACAGACACTAAGCTGTTTCACCCCACGTGAACAGTGACACTGTGTTTTAACTGCAAAGCATTCTTGCTCTGTTGAATAAGTGACCCCAACAACTTAGGGGAGCAGGCATTTTACTCCAGTTTACAGCTTCAGGTTGCAATCCGTGGAAGGAGAAATCACAGGGGCATCAGCAGCTGAGGAAACGGACCAGCCACCCCAAAGACGGGGTGTCACTGGCTGAACACTCGGCCATCTCTCCCGCATCGTCACCTGCATGGTCCCACCCACTGTGGGAGGGGTCTTCCCACAAGATTATGTAGTCAGGACCATCTCCTGCAGGGGCCCGCTCCGAGATCTGCCTTCACTCAGAGGTGGGTCAAAGGACCACCTGACAGGTATCCCGTTGTTGAATGAGACTAAATGGAACACTCCGGTGACATCATGACGAGCAGACACTAAGGTTGATGGCAGAGGGAGGGGAACACGGGCATGAGGTGGGATCATTCCACAGAAGGGACAGGTGGCAGCTGGGGCAACAGAGGACACGTCCAGGCGCCTTTGCAGTAAAGACGTGGATGGGCAGAGAAGCGTGACAGAGAGCGAGGGACCGACAGAGTCAGGGCTTCAGAATGCAGGAGGGAACTGGACTTGCTGACTTGGAGACACGGCGGGACTAGCGGAGGAGGGAGCCAGTGGCAGGGAGAACCGGCCCTTGAGGGACTCTTTGGGCATCTCCTGGGCCGAGTGTGAAAGCAGGGGTTCAGAGGCAGAGGCGGGTGCAGATGCAGATGGTATTTGGGGCACAGATTCTTCTCAGAAGCAACCTGCTCTGACTTTCTGCTGTAACAATGGTCTGGTTTTTCTTAAGTTACAGTGAGGCTCCAAAACGATTCCTTCCAGTTCTAGTCTCTGGCACATGCAGTTCTAACTGTGCCCAGCAGAGAAGCATGGAGCGTGAGTTACAGGCACAGGGAGTTCCCACGCAAACAAAACCACCAGGAAACAGTGTGCGGCAAAGGCCAACAGGGTGTCTCTAGCTCAGAGGAGGCCTGCAGGCCAGTGAGTGAGTCCCAGGAAGTGACTTGTCTTTGCCTCTCCAGTGCTGAGACTATGAAGGTGCAAAAGGGCCTGACTTAGGATCCCCAGATTCCATGCGAAAACGGCTGGGTCTTCCCACATCAGTGGTATTGCAGTCGCCTGCATGGTTGCTGATAAATGACCATCAAATAGCTTAAGGAAACAAGGAGTTTATTTCCTTACAACAGTCCAGTTACAGTTCTCAGTCCAGCTTGATGGGAGAGCACGTACCAACACCAGGGCTTAAGGACTGGCCACACCATCTCTATGTAAAGGCTGGAGAGGGATGATCCTTACTTGGTAGACCAGCATGTCTGGCCAAGTGTACAAAAGGATGCCATCTTCCTCAACAAGTTTTCTATATTTTATTCACCCATTCAGGGTCTAATCCCACCTACCATTGGCTGGATCTGCCTGATCAACTAGACAGTCTCCTGCAGGTTCACTCCAAGCTTAATTCAACTAATTCTCTACAAATGTGCCCAGAGCTCAAACCCTCAACTGTCAAGTTGACACCTGTGCCTAACTATGACACTCCATCCCTTGTCAACTTGACACAAAAACATAGCACTTTTAAACTGTAACCTATAATCCTTGTCCCCATAGGTGTTAAAAGTTACCTTAAAAATATAAATACATTTAATAGACAAATTTAAAATGTTCTCTCATTAAAACTTCAGTTCCACCATTGTCAAAGTTCAAAGTTTTTTCTTAACCTTAAGAGTATATCAAATTGGAATTAAGTTAAATACTTTAAAACAGATAAAACATTAAAACAGAAGTATCTTGATATAACACGAAAACGTTAAAGTAAGATCCAAGTCCAGCAAATCAAGTACTGCCTACTTCAGTGTCCATCTTCTGCCGCTCATCAGGTAGTCATGCTGATGCAAGGATTCTAGCATTCCCAGTCCCTGTTTGCAGCTCAAAGTTGTAAAAGCAGAGTTCCTCTGACCCAGGCTGAATCTCCACTCAGAGCTGTCCTCAGCATACATCCCACGGTCTGGCATCTCCCAACAGGCAGCTAGCTCTAAGCTTCACCTTCTCTTCTCTTCTCTACGCCTGCCACTTGGTGCCAAGCTTTTGCTGCTCTCCACGAACCCCTCAAATCATCCACCAAAACAAGCGCCACCTGGGGGAATCTGCCAGATTTTGAAGCGAGGTTGAAACGTAGCTTGGCCCACTCGAGCCGCAGCTGCACCAAGTTTTGTGTGCTGACTCTGGAAGAGCCGCTTTCTAGGCAGCCAAACTTCCGAAAGTCAGAAAACGGCTTTAACTTGAACTTTTGGCCCCTGAAGGAATCTGGGTTTTCAAACAACAAAATCACCATGCAGTGGCCTTCATGTTTTCCACCATCCCAGTGTAAGTCACTAGGTTTTCCTTCATTGATGCTCATTTCTCCAACAACGGCAGCTATCCAGCTGCCTGCCCTTTCCTCATGCAAATCTTCAAGGCTGCCAACACAGCTCTCCTCTATCAAGCCAACCAATCCATTGTCTTTAAATTCAGCTTTACCAAAGTCCTTATTCCCCTCATCACAAATTGGACCACAACAATCCATGACTCTTTCAGCATCTCTATTTTCAAATGGCCCACAAACCTCTGTTCAAATGTTTTTGAATCCACAAAAGTGCAAATTTCTTCGACAAAAATGTTTGAACTCCACAAAAGCCACATAGCCAGATTTATCATTAACACCCTACTCCTGGTACCAAATTCTGTTGCAGTTTGCTTGCATGGTTGCTGATAAATGACCGTGAAATGGCGTAAGGAAACAAGGAGTTCATTTCCTTACAGCATTCCAGTTACAGTTCTCAGTCCAGCTGGACAGAAGAGCATGTGCCAACACCAGGGCCGAGGGAATCAGCCACATCATCTCTATGTAATGGGTGAGAGAGGGACGAGCGTTACTTGCTAGACTAGCATGTCTGGCCAAGTGTACAAAAGGATGCCATCTTCCTCAACCAGCTCTCTGTATTTTATTCACCTATTCAGGCCCTAGTCCCACCCACCATGGGCTGGGGTTGCCCCATCAACTAGACAATCTCCTTCAGGTTCACTCTGGGCTTAACTCAACTACCAGTTCTCTACAAATATGCCCAGAGCTCAAACCCTCAATTTGTCAAGACACCTGTGCCTAACTATGACAATGATAATGGCCATAATTCTGCCCCTGGAAGGCGGAGTGTAGGGAAGTCTAGAGCAAAGCAATAAAGAGGTAGAGCAACTCAGGATGATTCCGGAAGTCATCCTTAAGCTTTCATAGGGACATGTACTCACAGTGCCCTTGGAATACACAGACACACTGTACACACACAGGTGTGTATACACACACACACACACACACACACACACACACACACACACACACACAAAGAAATGCATGCTGCTGCCCTTATATGGGTTTGGGGTATCAAAGTCATGTTATCACTCTTGAGACATCTGAGCTATCTCCTTAGCCCTCCAAATGCTCTTGGCCAAAGTTTATCAGCAAAAGCAAATATGGGGATTTCCAGATGTTGTGGTTTCTCTGCGCGCTACTGATAAATTCTTGACCAAAGAGCTTTGGGAAGAAACAGGGCAGTTTGGTTCGTTCTTGTGATGTTCCAGGCACAGTTCTTAGTTCATCTTGACAGGAGAGCTCACACTCACCAGGAGCCTAGGAAAGTGGCCGCACCACATCCACAGGGGTTCCTGAAAAGGGGGCACCTGCCTGAGAGCAAGTCTGTGAAGCATCTACTGAAGGATGCCCACTTACTGACCCACTCCTTCCATCTTATTCACCTCCTCAGGGAGTAGCCCCACCCACTATGGGCTGGTTTGAAATGTGTCCCCCACAGTCTCATGTGTTTGGCAAGGTCATGGCACCTTGAGAGGTGGAGCCTTGCTGGAGGAAGCAGTCACAAAGGGTGGGCCTTGAGGTGGATTAGTCCCACCCTACCTCCAGGAGAAGTCTGTCTTTGCTGCAAGCAGTCTGCAGCCCTCAGCTTCCAAGATGTCTGTGGTGACTTAGCCTCCTCCAGCTTTGGCCAGCCAGCCATGCCACCTCTGCTTTGAGAGACTGTACCTTCCCTCTGGAACCGTAAGCTGAATAAACCTCCCTTTCTCCCTTAAGTTGTTTGACTTTGGATGCTCTCTCACAGCAATAGTAAAGAGTAATTATTACACCGTCTCAACCAAAAAGTCTGCAGGGCAGCTTAGGATTTGTCTCAACCGCTCACTTTTCACCCATGTTTCCCTGAGCATGGCACATTGAGAAAAGTGCAGAGTCGAACAAGCAGGGCTCTAATTCTTCCTCTTCTTAAAGTCCAAGCTGGACTGTGTGAGATGGAATACTTTGTTTTCTCGGTTCATTCCTAATGATAAAGAGAACTTCAGAGTCCTCAAGGGACCAGGAAGAGCTTGGCAAGTGAACACATGGTAAATCTGTCAGATACCATCATTCTGGGCTGTCTTCGTGTGGAATGATACCCTCCTGGTCCTCGGGTCAGTGCGGGGAAGGCGTCCTTCCACCATGCAGAGGTTTCAATTGAGAACGACTCTGCGTTGGTCTCCTTGTTGAGAGACAAGACAGCACATCGAAGAGACTCATGGGTGTGGGCTGGCACTGGTCACGTGACTCATGATGACAGGCAGAGCAAGAGCTCGGTAGACAGCAGCACCTCGTCATTCACCAGCCCAGGGAAAGACCCTTCTTGCTGCACAGAGCAGGGAAAAGTCTCTCACACAGACAGCTACTAAACGCCATGATGAATTATTAATCAGCCCTGATTCAATGTCATTCAAGGGAGAAGAGTTTTAATTTGCCTGGGACATTTTATGGGACTCTTCTCAAAGGCAGCAGCAAGGTTGAAGTTAACAGTTACCACTGCAGTCTTGGAGGTTTGGAATTCCTCAGGGGAAGCTGAACTGAGCGGGGGAGGGGAGGGACGGGGTTGTGGTCCAGTCAGTAGAGAGCTTGCCTAACATGCGCAAGGTCTGGGTTTGATCCCTGGCACCAGCACATATCTGGGCGTGGTGGTTTTTGCCTGTGATCCCTTCAGGATGATCATAAATTGATCGAGGTCAGCCTAGGCTTCGAGAGACCCTCTCTCCAAACAAAATAAAATAAACAAACAAAAAATTAGGAAGCAAATATGGGAAAATCCCTGATAAAACACACGGAGAAACGAAGGAGACCAGGAGGGCTGCAAAGGGAATCTCAGTGGCAGGCAGATGTCAGAGGATGACAGACGTGGGGAGCTGCGGTCCCTGATTTCTTCACAGTGTATTTGAACTGCGACTCTTACAGACTATATCCTCACTGTGGAAGGGAAGAATGGATAGAAGAGGAAAGAAAGAGACAGGGCAGCAGAACAATGATTGAAGGATAGAAAGAAAGGCAGGTGGGGGAGGGCAGAAGCGAATATTTGCTGAGTGTTTCTGCAGAGAGGCAGAAGTAGAAGGCAGTGTTTGTCTGGTAGGGCATGCCCACTAGTGGGGTGCTCTGCCCTTATGAGGAGAAGGGACCAGAGACTGCTCCAAGACAGACGGAAGCTGCCTTCACCAGCCGGGTGTCCCTCAATGCCACGCCCCCGCCGTGGTCCACTCTGCCCCTCGTTCTCCTGCCATGCAAGGCTGTCTCTTGCCTGTTTCATGACACAGACGGTCTGCTGCCTGGGTGCCTGTAGTGGGGCCCTTGTACCACTGCACCTCAGCTCCCTCCTGCCTCCCACGCATGTCTTCTCTGCGTCTTCCTCTTGTCCCTCCTTCCCCATCTTCCTGTCGCCTCTCACTCTGAGACAGGGTTCCCCCGTGGCGCCTCCCTCCTGCTTTCTCACATCCCCGGGATTCTTCCTTCACTTTCCCACAACTTCCAGAAGGAAAGTCATACCCCAGTTCCCAGATTTTGTCTCTCGGGGTCCTCACTACTGCGCCCCTCACAGTGGAGACTGCCCTTGTCGCCCTGAGAAGGCGTCCCGGAGCGCACTGACGGCTTCTTCGGGCCGCTCCTCCTGGTTTCCTGACTTCGGGGATGGCAGCTGCTCTTGGCTCAAGCCGGTGCGGTTCATGACTCTCCTGCCCGTAAGACTTGTCTGTGCGATTCCTCAGAGCTGTCTGTGTGTTGGCAGCACACTGGCTTTTTCTCTCCACTATTTTCCATCCCTGCATCCTGTCTTTTTTCTTTCACCGTCTCTATCGACACAGCCAACTTAAGACCGTCTTCTAGTGCGTTCTTCTCCCCCTCTTCTTGCTCTCTGGATGCCAACTGCCAGCACTTTGGACATTGTTTCTCGGGTCCTTGGAATTTGCTATTGTTTGGGAAATAGCACGTTATATAAAGCCAAATAGGCTATGAATCTAGCTCATGTCTCAAAACAATGTATTCATGGGCACAGATGTCCGTGGCATTGAAATGGCTCATTTTGGCTGTCAACTTAGCTGTACTTAGGGATGCACTATAGGTGTGCCTATGACGTATGCAATCTTATAATCTCCTGCATGTTGCTGGGTATCAGTGGGCATGGGGGTCAGTGACATGCGTGGGGGACACCCTAGGTATGGGTGGCCCTGTACCTAGGCCAGGGCTGGAAGGGCAGGAGGCAGCAGAAAGGGGTGAGGCCCTGAGAGCCCCCAGCCCTCTCACCAGAGACAATCAGGAGCTTCTCCATGCTCAGCCTCAGCCCGGGCAGCTGCAGGTCAGTCTCTCCTCTGAGGTTTTTTAGTGTGTGGCTTCTGCTGACCTGTAACTGCAGCTGGAGATGCCCATGGTGGGGCTCCTCAGGCTCTGAGGTCATGCAAGCCAATCTGACCACTCCTCCTGTGATTGCAGGTAACCCACTGGTTCTGTTCCTCTACTAATACAATCTTATCATCTCCTGCATGTTGCTGGGTATCCACATTAAAGTCCCACAGGAAATGCACTCTCCTTATGGAATGAATATTTTTACTTCATTATTTTTTGTTTTTCATTTTCTTCATTCTTTATTTACGGATACAAATCTAAATGATTTCTGTAACCTCTACTTAGATATTTCCTTTTCATAACATCTTCATTATGCATTGTAGTGTTTTAGTTATCAGGGCTACAAATAAGATTTTTCCCTTGTATACGGAAAAGTAGAAGTCTTCTGCCTTAGGTCAAAGGTTAATGCTTTGTCCCCCAGAACATATCTGCCCCAAACCTATTTTTGTAAAACATGTGACCTAAGACTAAAGTTAGTTACATCTTATAGTAGCTGAGATGAAAATCAAAGAGAAACAATATTTCATGACTCACGAAAATAACCTGTATGACAGATTTCAGTGTTCTTTGATAAAATTTTATCAAAGTGTAGCCACTTGCACTCTTGTATTATTTCCTGTTTCACTAGCCTACAGCCTAGTTGACTGTTGGTTGCAATATATACTGCTGTTGGAATTTCTCTGGAATAATTTCTTAGACACCAGTTAGAGCGGAAGAGAATGTTATTCACAGTGGACTTAAGCTGAGATCCCTCTCCAAGAGGTCCGGTGCTGAGTTCAGCTTGCATTTTATTTTTACACTAAGGCAGAGCAGAGGTGCGGCAAGCGAGGTGGGACTTCCCAGAAGTAGCACAATGGTTAGTCATTCGCAGCAGGGCGGGTTAGCCACCGATGGGCAATGGCCTTGTGACGTTTCTCAGGCAGCACTGCGGGTATAGACTGTGGGGTTGTGTCTTTGAAATTTCCTTACTTGACTTTCTTTAGAATTTCAGTCGTTTTTCATTGTAATTTATGTTTGGCAAGAAGCTAACACTTTATGTTTCTTGACCTCAATAACAGGTGACATGCAAATCCAAGCGCTTATTGTCTGATTTTTTTTTTTTGGTCGGGAAGCTTTCTTCATCTCAGCTCATGTACCAGAGTGAGGATCACCCCGGAGGGGGAAGCCGCACACAGCCTTCCTCCATTTGTCTGTCTGGCCGATTCCTTGGGAGGCTCTTCCGCATTCCCAAGATCACTCAGGCATCCTAGCAACTCCCGAGCCATGAGCAGTAAGCAGAAAGCAAATTCCTCCATCCCAGCATTTTAAAAAGAATTGGGCAGAGGGGCTTCCCATCCCCAGCTGGCCGCACGCGTCCCCCCACTCCTGCACACAGAGCAAGCAGGCAACACGGCTGCTCTGCATGTGTGTTTTCCCACGGGGATCCCCGCAGTGGGAGCTCTCCCAGAACCATGGGGCTCCCTGGGGTTTGTCCAAGTGTTTGTGTGAGAGAGACCAGAAGTGGATGCACAGATTGCCAATAGTGATGCTAGGACTTTTGGATTGAATCTTCTTTGCTTTTAGAAATTCCTCATCACTTCTGCATGCCTTCTTATCAGGACTTATCGCTTCCTTCTTTAAGTTGTGTTTGAGTGCGTGATAGCTCAACCTGTTACTAGGCCACGTGCATTCTGAAAGAGTGGCCTCATTGTGTCCCGTTTCCCTTCTCCTGGTGCCTGCTGCAGCTCTTTGTGCATTACGAGCACTTCATGGGTGGCCCGTACTGACGCCAACCCAGCTACGACAGAACGACCACCTCTTAAAAATGAGCATACCAGGCCCAGAAACTGAGGTAAGAATCTCTGTAACTAGTCCAAGAAAGAGATCGGTGTTAAAATCATACTAAATACAGATAACCGATATTTGTTGTCTACAGGAAGTGAGTGATTATGGAAAGGCGGGTGCTAGGTGTAAGTCTGTGATATGTGTTGATGCAAAATCCACTGCCTTCCTCTGAGGTACTCCTTCCTACACAGCCAGATTCCTTCACCACCATTGGTGGTCAAGAAGGTCCCTATAGCTTTGTTCTTTCTGGTTCTAAATTCTGTATCAGTGAAACTGGTTCTGTATATTTGGGAACTCTCTGCTGCTTATCGGGAAAAGTATATTAATTTGGGTGGGATGATGGAAAATGGGGAAGATGAAAGCCAAACAACAGTTACTAACTGAGATTGAGTTATGTGAGGGTCTAAAATGAAAATGATAACTTACAAAGAGACTCGTAAAGAAATGTGGCATTTTTAGTTTATATAGTGATTCCAGCTGTCTGGATCCAGGACCAAGCATCCTTCTGTCTCTCCCTACCCGTTCCGGGACTATAGGCAACATGTTGACATGCCTTCTTTTTAAAGTGTATGTGTGCATAGCATATGTGTACTTGTATACGTGCGTTTTCGTGAGATGAATTCTTGTGTGTGTGCAGATTCATGGGTACATGAGTAAGGATGTGTGTGGATTGAATGTAGATGATATTGAGAATCATACTCGATTGTTCTTCTGCCTTATTCTTTTGAGGCTAGGTTTCTAGTTAAACCAAGAGCTCAAATGTTAGGGTTAGTCTGTCCGATCAGCTTGCTCTGGGAACTCACAACTGTGCCTTATGGGGCTGGAGTTACAGGTTGGCTGCCATACCTACCAGGCATTTTATGTGGGATTTGAACTTCGGTACTTTTGCTCGTGCAGCAAGCCCTTTAACCACGAGCCATCTCCCTGGTCTGTTTTGTATGTGGGCACTGGAAACCGAACCGAGTGCTCGTGCTTGTACAGCAAACACTATACTGACTGAGCCATCGCCCCAGCGTCCTGCCTGTGCCTGGAGATGTCTTCTTCCAACTTTTCTCTGAACTATTGTAGAACCTTTTTTTCATGCAAAAGATATGTTTAGAAAATCGGAGTGGCAAATATTGTAAAGTTATTTGGATTTCCAACATCTGGTTTATTGTATGTCAGCAAAATAATTTTTAAAAATAGACTTATAATAGGAAAGTGCTGATACTGTATGAATGTAAATTTCCCTTTGAGAAAAATGCATTCTAATTGTCTCAAGGTAGTTACTGTGTTATTCAAAACTTCGAAATTTTTTTTTAATGGTACTGCTCATTCGGCATCAGCATAGAGGTACTCATGCAACGCACCTTGGGCTAAAAGGTAATATTTTAGAAATGGCGTACTGCCTTTTTTTCATACATGAGTAGTCATCTAAAGTATGAGATGAATCCTAATAATAGATCCAATAATAGTGACTCTCATGGAATCTTTGTGGGATCATAATTTACAAAGCAATAGAAATTCTTGTAAACTCAGCATCTGGAGCAAGAATATTTTGCAATGCAAATTTTGTACATTCTACATTTATGACTCTGAATTAGTTAAACACACAGCTCCCTCGTTATTTGCACATGCAAATCAGGGAAGGGAAGGCCCCTACAGGATCTGCACTGGGAGTCTTCACTCACTCACGCTGCGCTTTGCCTCACCATAAGGCAAACTGAGTTGATGACCGAAGATTAACAAAATAGATTAGTAGGTAAGTCAAGAAGGAGACTCACTGTCCTCCTGAATCTGCAGCACGACTCCCACACCCTCTCTGAGGTACGTTCAGCATGTGCTCAGCCAGCCGTGGGTCTCATGCACATTCCGCATGAGCTTTCTGAGGACTCATAGCCATTTTAGCGCCCTAGTTTGTGAAGTACTACAAAATGGCTTACTGAACAGCAGAATTGTCTGAAGGTTCTGGAAGCCAGATTCCGAGGCCAGGTGTCAGTAAGACTGTTTCTTTCGGAATTTGTAAGACAGTATCAGCTCCAGATCTCCCTCTTAGCCGAGGGAGGTGCTGGCAATCTTTGGACTTCCTTGGCTCCCGCGTAGTTAGCTCTCTGCCTTCACTGGCATTGTCCTCTCCCTCTGCAGGCATCTGGGTCGCAATTTCAAATTTGTGGAGTGTCGTTCACAAAGATTAGGGTCATTGTGCTGAAGTGTGACGTCGTCTGAACTAATCACATCTGCAACATCCCAAATGAGATCATATTTTGATGACCTGGGGTTAGGACTTACTTTGTACATGGATGGCCCAGGGTAGAGGGGGATGGGGGGCATTTCAACCTGTTGCATCTGTGAGGTAACCCCACCACCACCTCCTCTGAGCCCACAAGACCTGCTTTAACTGCCTGTTGCATTTGCTTGATTCCCGTGCAACGGTTCATTTCCCAGTATCCCTTGCTTACTTCCGAAATGGGACACGACTTCGAGCAATGAGGAGAATGTGCTGCACGTTCTGTTCCATCTTCAGCGCTGGTTCGGGGGTGACACTGAGTCAACGTGGGACATTGGAGACTCTTGACTCTGATCCTCGGCCAGACAAGTTTGCCAAGAGGATCCCTCTTCTGGTGGACGATTGTTAAACAGCCGAGCTGAGGTGGTTGGATGAGAGCAAAGACAGTTACAGGTCCCTTTTCTCAGTAGCCATGGAGGGAGTGGCTCCTGCCACGCATGGCTTCTCCCTGAGGGAATTCTCAGGGCTTTTCTGGAAGTTTCTGGTAAGACACTATCTGCTGATCATGGGTTCAGGAAGACTGTAAGATATTACTCCCCAGCGCATCGCATGTGTTGTTCATGCTATGCTCACTCTATGTGAGCCGCCCACAGGAAGGACGCTGCATTTTAATTCCCTGCCCCCTGCTTAGTCAGCAAGAAACAAAGGGTTTTCAGTGTTTACCTTGTGTTTTGCAATCCTGTGGCTGCCCGAGTTCCTGAGATACTTTTTGCTTGACTTGTTCATGTTTTCTGCTTTTATGACGACGTCCTGGAAACAAGCAAAGCAGTTTGTTTTCTTTCTCCTCATCATTTGCTCATCTTTTTTATAATTATTCATTTTCATTTAGTTACTCTGTGTGTGTGTGTGTGTGTGTGTGTGTGTGTGTGTGTTTTATTGCGTTATGCAGGAGGAGTTATGAGCGCTGATGTTTCAGGCTACCTGATCCCGGTGGAATTAAGTTTTACACCATCCAGTAGAATGCTGGCCTTACGCTTTTTACAGCGATTCTTTCTTAAATGGGCAACTCCTTCTTATCCCTGGTTTACAAAGTGTGAAATCATGAACAGAGGTTGGATTTTTTTCAATCAAATGTCTTTTTTTGTTTTTATGATATGATAACGCAGTGTTTTTTTTTTTAGCCTGCCGATATTATGATTTTTCAAATGAGTCTCAAATGTTGAACCAACTTTGTCCTCCTGTGGCAAATCCCACACAGGCAATAGGTTTGATTGTTTTTAAATGTTGTAAGAGTTGATGTAGGATTTTTTGTATTTGTATTCACGAGAGAGATTGGCACATATTTGCTGTTTTATTAGGGTAATGCTGGCAACATAGAATTCATGAGAAACTATTCTCTTCCATTTCATCTCCTGCAAGATACTGTAGAATATTCTTTGACATTTCTGCCTGTTAAAATGTACCTGTGAAGTCCCTTGAGCCTGGAGGTTTCTGCTTTGGAAGCTTACCAGTTATCTCTTTCATTTGTTTAATAACGAGGGTGGTGCTAATACCATGTCTTCTTGTGAGAGTTTTGGATGGTCTCTTTCAAGGCTTTGGCCCATTAATCCAGGTAACTTTCAGTTGGAAATTTCACCAGTATGCAGAATCCTAGGAGTGTCACTGTAATGCAGAATCCTAGGATAATTCTCCTCTTTTTAAGGCAAAGGAACAGTGAACTCATGAGAAGCACCACAGGGCAAAACGATGCAAAAGCACATTGTTCCTTTCATCTGTTACTTTATTTTCCATCTGCAGACAGAGCGCCACAGGATTTGCTGGGCAGCAGTAAGCATTTTGGAAACCACTTAATGCATTTCACAGGCACAAACAAAGCAGCAACATGAAACACAAGTGCATGATGATGGCTGATAAAAAAAAAAGCAAAATGAAAGCAAAACAAAGAGAAAAGACTTAATGGGCCATAAGCTTGCGGAGCTCCAGAGCGAGTCACGGTCCCTCACGCCTGGGTCATCACCCTGAGCCACATTCAGGGAAATCAAAGAAACAGCCATGTCTCACTCCGTATCACCCGTCCTTGTCTAGAAGCTTCATGTGTCCCTGCTCAAACAAATTAAGCAAAAAATTATTGTTTAGGAGGTCTTTCTGCTATCAAACCTTGCACGCATGTTTAAAAAAGCAAAGTAAAAGACTCTGAAATAAACGTAAAGGATGTTTTTGGTGACGAAAAGGAAGTTTCAAGGTTAAATATGCAGGTGATGCTAATATATCTAACCCCAGGAATTTACATCCCTGCCTGGCTTGCTTTAGATGCCCCAAGACTGTAGGCGGGGTGCAGTGGGATGAGAAAGGGATGCAGGAGCAGCCACAGCAGGGGCAACTTTAGAGAGAGTTGCTGCTTGATGAGGAAGTTGTCATGTGCATCAACACACGTCATCATCTTTGCTGTAAGTAGGATACTGCTTCTCAAGCTTAACCTTTGACCCAGGAACCTGCCTCTCTGTGGGCTCCACCACTGGTGTGCCTTCCGTTTAGTCAAGTGTGCTCGGAGGCGTTCTCACCTGCTAGAGGTCAAGATGTGTCCATTCTTCAGGGAATACGTGGACCTCAGCAAGATGGTGGGAGAGGTCAAGATCTGTCCATTCTCTTGGGAATATGTGGACCACAGCAAGATGGCTCGAACAGGAAGGTTTTCCCAGGAGAACACATTTAAGGCTTTTATAGATCTGTGAGAAGGAAAAAGAGTGACATGCAGTAGCATTACACACACACTCACACACACACACTCACACACCATTTTGAGGGTTAATGGACCACTTACCTTGTTAGGAACCATTAGGGCAGCCATTTTTCCTTACCTCCCAGTCTTGGAGATGATCCAGCGACTGCAGGGCCATCGTCTCTGTCTGGCGCGGCTGTGCAGAGCTGTTCCCCAAGTCGTCCGAGGATGTTTTCGCGGAGGGAGCGTCAGCTCTTCCATGGGAGAGTCCGTCCTGTTACTCCTCGTGTCTAACGCAGAGGATCCAAGGCGGTCAAGTGACTTTCTAGCCTATCAGAGCCTCTGGGGACCTGTGGCCCTGGGTGCTGTCCAGAGCGGCCTTTCTGGGGGACCACAGAGGGAACCAGTGCAGCTCATGTCACCAGCATGTCTCGACCAGGAGGCGGACTACAGGGGGCTGTGGCCACGCCCCTGCCCTGCAGGTCTATCTCCCTCCTGGTTAAGCCCAGCTACTGAGCTCTACATGCTTCTAGCATGGACCATGTTGCCCCCCCATGCGTCCTATTAAATACTATGCCCCTGTGGCCACACCATGCAGATCCTTGTCCAGGGCCGGACTGGACCATGCTCTGGGAATGAACATTTCAATTGAATCTCATGGCCTGCAGTATTGGCAATAGTACCTCATCTATCTCCCAGCGTGAGTGACTCTCATTATTGAAGGGGAGCAGCTGAATTTCTAACGAAGTGCAGAGGGAGGGGGTCCCCCAAAAACAGATGTTACAGAAATAGCCCACATCATTAAGGCAGCAAAACAATATGAAAATGGTCCGCACTTGAGCCCAGTTCCCATTTCCATAATTTATGGAAATGGCTTTTTTTCAACATTTAGTAGCCACCGGGAGCTCCATTAAGAACCACCCCGTCTCCTCCTTCCTTTATGTTCTCAAATTAGAATCCAAGCAGCAGTCTGCGCCTTTTGTTTTAATCCCATTTAGTTTATTGGGATGCGCGGTGCTACCCTGAGCTTGCAGACACGTGGTCAGAAAGGGTTGGCTCTGCCCCGGGCTCAGATCCACAGCCGTCAGCTGCGGTCTGTCTTCTTCTAGGGGCTTCTCCAACTTCTCCCCCTAGGGGGCATCACTGATTGGCCTAGGAGCCAAGCTGGGGGGTCTTTGTGTGTTTCCTCATGAGTACCCCATCCCAACTGGGCCCTAGGGTATCTACTCATTGGTCATGAGGGCACAGGAAAGACCTCACTGTGGTTGCTGGGCACGTGGAGACGCTGGGCAGAGCTGCAGTGAACGTCCTGGGAAAACTGTCTCCTGCTTGCAACTGTGCAGGGAGCAGTTAGACCCCCCCCATCAGCTGTGCAAGCTTGCTTTCCCTCTGGCTTTCTACACGCACGATTGTTCATCTCCTGGGGCACCTCACTGAACCCCAGTGTCAGTGTGAGCACAAGGCCCTGTGTGGGGTATGTGTGCTGAGGGGCGCTCAGGTGAGATGAACCGAGATGCAGGACGGTCCTTGTTCACAGGATGCTTGTGAGCTGCAGGGTGAGCTCCGAGGAGGAGCCACGTCTCAGACGTGAAGGATGGAGGAGGGCGGGGCACAGGATGTACAGACAAAGCTTTCCTGCTGAGGCGAGTCCTGGGTATCTGGGGCTGATCAGGGACAGAGCAACAGGACGGAGCTGAGCCCAGTGGGAGGAGGGAGACAATTCCAGAGATGCGTCTGGACGGAGCACTAGTGGGCTTCCATGGAGAGAAGCCATGTGATCAGATAGTGCACGCAATACCTGCTGCAGGCATGCAGAAAAATGGAGTGGAAGGTGCAGCACCGCTGCAGCGGGCGAAGTGGCCGTGGCCCTGGAGGTGGCTGAAGGCTCTTTTTCTGAGAGGACAGAGCCTGCTGGCTTGGGGGTCGGCGCAGAGCAAGAGGTAGGGGGTAGAGGCGGTCGAGTACCTCATGCTTCTAGCAGGGCGAGAAAAGGAAGCAGGTTTCACTGCACCTTATGGAGGGAGGGGCTGCGAGGGACACAGGGACTCCGGGACCTGGGATGAGGTTCAGATCCACGTAGTTACTATTGTCTTTCTAAAGGCCAGACAGGAGAGTAGTACTTCCTGTGGGCCAGAAAGTAGAACACCCGGGAAACTGGCTGTATTACGATTGCAAGAAATACAGTGAAATAAGTCTTGAAAATTAAAAAATTGAAGACTGGGGACGCAGCCCTGTGGTTAAAGTGTTTGCCGCATAAGCAAACGGAGCGGAGTTTGGATCCCCAGACCCTTCATGACATGCTGAGTGGATGCAGCATGCCTGTGACCCCAGCCTTGGTGGTCCCCGAAACTGCTGACTCTAGAACAAGCTTGTTAGCAGAAGCGGCCCTATTGACGAACTCTGGGTTTGATCAGAAACCCTTCCTCAGAAAGAATAGGGAAGAAGAACAAGTGAGCATAAATTTCAATTTCAATCTTGGACCTCCACATGTTGTGCCCATACACATATGAACATGCACAGATCTCTATCTCTCTCTCACTCTCTCTCGCTCTCTTTCTCTCTCTAACACATACACACACACAGGCATGAAAGTAGAAAAAGAAACAAAGTTAAAAAGTTGAAAATAAAGAGATTGGCAAGTGGATCCCAGAAAGTGAACCAGCAAACAACCTATAAGAGAAGTGATAGTTCAGAAAAATGGAGTTTATTATTGAAAATGAGAAATAATGTAAGTAGACATTAAACCATTAGCAAAGCCGTGATTTACTCTGAAATGCATCAGTGAAAACCTTGAAATGCCAGCAAGTTAATGTTCAAGAAACCAGAAAAATTTGAAGTGTAAACTAAGAGTGATCCCACAAGACGTTTATGAGCATCATGCTGAGATTTCTACTGAGAACAAAAAACACATTGAAAATCAATAAACAAATACACAAGTATAAGTTTTCTACTGAGAACAAAAAACACATTGAAAATCAATAAACAAATACACAAGTATAAGTTTTCTTCCAGAAATTTCCTAAACAGGTGCATATATGGAGTATTTACAAAAACTGGCAAGCATTTAATGATGAAAGATAAAGGTAACAGGTGATAAAAAGTAATGAACATCCTGATTCTTTAGATGGTAAGAATTATCTCTTGTATGATCTATGTCTTAATATGAAACCCAGAATTGAAGAGAAAGCTATCCATAAACTAATGAAAAAAAAAACTTTATACCAACCACTAGGAGTAAAATATATACACACAGAAATTGCTAAGTTTAAGGAAGAGAAGCTAATCATTAAAAATAAGTGCATTTAATTTGATGTTAGGAAAATTCTGAAGGATTTAAGAAATCAGGTAGTGATGAATAAAGATATGTAAGATAACACAACATGAAGCCGTACAAACAGCAGAAATGTGGATTTATAAAAGGTCAAGAAAATAGAGAACTTTCCTTTGCAGTCTGGATGCAGCACGTCCTTTCTGGCCAAACATCCGCTCCATGAAATGCAGGGGTACAAACAGTGGGCAGCTGGAGGGTCTCTCGCAGCGTCCTTTCCACCTTCAGCGTGACTCTTGGACCCTAGGGACACTCTACATGACGTCAGCATGACGCACTCCTGCCGCCGGCTAGACAGGCGCTCTTTCTAAATCATTAGAGTATTTTGTACGTCACAGAGCATGTAATTTCCCTCCGTCTGCTTCTAGCTTGGAAAAAAATTCACCCAACTCCTGTCCTTCACTGTCTCTCCTCGTGGCTTCATGTCCTTTCTGGGGCAACGCTGGCAAGCCACACCAGGGCGGACAGACCCGATGGGAGCGATTTACATTGGTGGGAATCACAGCCAAGTCTGAACCTTGGCTTTACAGTGCTGCTGGAACAACTAAGATCTGTCTTCTGCACACATGCAGGGTCGGGGCTCTAGCTCGTTGGCGGCATCCAGGCTGAGGACCTTAGAGACGAAGGCAGGTTCAGCTGCAGCATTCACATGGACAAGGAGGGGATGGTGGTCCTCACGCTGTGGATAGATAACAGCCAAACAACTGAAGGGAACAAGGAGTCTGTTATCGTTCATGATCTGGGTTATAGCTCGTAGCCATTTGGCAAGAGAGCTCGTATCAGGAGCTGAGAGAACGCACTACACCATAGCACAGGAATTGCTGAAAAGGGACAAGCCTCATTGGTTGGTCTGCCAAAGTGTGTCCCACGTCTGAATAGGCTCTCCATCTTATCCACCTGCCGGGGGATGAAACGGGCGGGGTCTTCCCTCATCAATTAGACAATCACCCACAGGTCTGCTCGGGACATGGCAACTCCTCACAAGTGTGCTTAAAGGCTCGGCTCCCAGTTGTCGAGTCGACACCTGCATCTAACAGGCACAGAGTCTGAGGCCAGGTTTTCCTGCGTCAGCTTTTCAAGCATAGACCCACATGCCTGGACTTGCATGCCTCCGACATTAGTCAACTGAACGTTCACATCTGTGCCACGCTGTCCCCTTTGTAATGAGCAATACACTAATGTTTCTCTTGGGTTTTCCTAACATGCAATTTAAATGGCTCATGGCGTGGCGTACTTACAAAACTTCAAGAGGTGTGGAAGTGCTGTGCTTAGTAGTTACTGTGATGACCTGTGTTGATAATGGGGGGATCATCTCTAACCATAACAGTAACTGCTGCCATGGTGCGAAAGTGCATTGTCTCCCCACCGACTGCTGGGTTTGAATCCTTAGCTGATGCTAATGCTTGGGAAGGTCCTGGCACCCTTAGGATGTGACGTCACAGGAGGCGGGCTTTGAGGGTTTGCCCAGCCCTGCTTGCTTCCTCTGTCTCCACAGTGGCGCAGTGACCTGAGCCTGCTGCCTCCAGTTTCTCCTGCTCACCAGGTCTTTTCCACCATCATGGACTATATCTTCCCTCTGTAACTGTAAGACAAATAAATCTGTTCGCCCTTAAGTTTAGTCTGAGCACAGTTCATAGCAGCAGAATAAGACTACAGCAAACATCTGAAATTTCATTTTTGTGATGGGAAAACAAGACGAAGAAAACATTGAATCTCAATAGACCAAATTTTTGTAAGGATTATCATGCACACGGTGTTTGAGAAATTAAAATTGGAGCAAAGATGTGAGCAGGTTGTCCAATCAAAACAGACCCCTTAGAAGCGATGGCTTCAGGACCACACCGAAGCAGGCTTCGCTGCGGGGAGACATCCTCGCTGAAAGGGCTTTGTGTTAGGGTAAAATTATGAGAAGTTTGAACAGAATGAGCATCTCAGTCCAAGTTATAAATTATCAAAGCTGCTGAGAAAGCTGTTCTCGCTGCCGAAGGAACTCGCTTCACATTCAGGGACACAGTTATGTTGTAAAAATATGTACAGATGGGAGGTGGAATAATTGCTCGAATAGCAGGTAAAAAGATCTCAAGACAAGACTGCAGATGAAAATAAACATTTCATAATGACAGAAGGGAAAACCCTGCAAGGAGTAGGCGATGGAGTGTGCACGCGCATGCAGGTGAGGAGAGACGGCCATCATGGGGAATCCTGCACGTGCTGGAAGAGACTAGAACATGTGTCTCTCAGTCCCTTGAGTAAACTCATAGGCAAGGAGAAGACGTGGTCGCTGCTGCCAAGTGCTATGACCGTTGGGGATCCCTGCAACAGTCCAGCATTGCCCACCGACACACGCTTTTCAAACAGGACTTCAGCCAAGAGAGACCTGGTGCTGAGTCACAGGCTGGTGTCGACGCACTGGTCTGCCGGTCTGTTGCTGGTTGCATTGTATCTGCACTTGGGAAGCAGAAAACGGACCAGGGGTGACTCTGAGGGACCCAAGGCTCCTCTCAGGGACTCCCCTCCTCCGGCCAGTGTTCTGCAGCCTTCCCAACAGCGCCGCCTACTGGACAGCAAATACCTGACACACGACGTTTGGGGACATTTCCCGTTTAAGTCACCTCAGGCACTAATTTACAGAGCGTCATACTGAACATAGCTGCCCACTGTATAACAGTGAAGGACATGACTTCACACCGGCAACGTCTGGCATTGTCAAACTCACGAAGTGGAAATAACAGGAAGTTATTTGCAAGCATGAGTAGTGCTTAATGCAGGACACTTGCCAAGGTCCCAGCACACAATTCTTACTCATATTCCATAACCTAAATACAGGGGAAAATCTGTACTTACAAGGTCAGGTGCCCTCAGAGTGCCATGGTGTTAGACACCTGGCACACACACACTGGAAAGGCGGCGTTCAGTCAGTAATGGGAACATCTTATACCAAAGACCCAACAGATGAGGGTGGGGCCCCACGATGTCCACTTTCGTCTTCACCTGAGAACGTGTTCAGAGACAGACTGAGAAGGTCTCACTGAACCTGTTAGTTAAGCACAGTCAAAGCTTCTCTTACTTTCATGTATGGAGAGGCAGAAAGTCACCTGCAAATGAGCAAAGCTCTCTTTTTTCTTACCTGCTTGACAAGCGGTGTGCACATGGGGCTCAGGATTGGGTGGGGGGTTCACCACGGGACCCCTGAGAAGTGGCTGCTTCACCAGCGAGTGCCCCAAAGGAGACGAAGGCTTGGATTTACTCATTCTTCTCTTTCTAGTTTGAGGCTCGCAAGGCAGGTTTCTTGTCAACCAAAGACCATATGGCAACTCTTGGGGGAATAAGAATGATTTATGAGGGGCTGCAAGCAGAAGGTCCTACTTCAGATCCCAGGTCCCAGGTAAAAACACCAGGCAGAAAAACCAGCAGGTCCAGCCCTAGTGGGCGGAACCTGGGAAATCGCAGAGCAAAGCAAAAAAGAGGTAGAAGCAATCCAGGATGACTCCAGAAGTCACCCTTGGTCCTTCAAAGGGATACACAGTAGACACACACACACACACACACACACACACACACACACACACACACACACAAAATATTGAGAAAGGAAAAATGACTTATGAGGAATATCCTTCAAGGAGTCCACATGTGGGGTCAGAAAGCCCCCTTTGCCATTACTTTGGTGCTTCTTGACAGGTGCCCAGCCCGGGCTTGCGCTGCGTAACTTGCTTTCTGGACACATGACCTCCAGCAGATGCTGTCTGCAGTGCATTGGCCAAGTGCACATTGCTTCCTTCCCATACTACGTGATTCTGTGCACTTGTTTTCAGTTGAGTGGGGATTCTTTTTGAGTCACTGTATTTTGAGGAGAGATGCTTACATTTTCCTCCTATCCCTTCCCCCAAAGTTTCGCTGTAAATTCTTGTGACTATAAACAGAAGCAGCCTTCTCTGTATTTTTAAGGTTGCTATCATAATGCAAAGGACATTCATCACTGATAAACAAATAAACTGACAGATCAGCATGTGCTAAGATTTACTTTTGTCTAAGCCACAGAACATTCCAGAAGGGCAGAACTTCACCAATGTGAGCCATGGAATGAGAGTTTGATGAAACGTGCAAAAATTAGTCAGTCCCCAGACAAGGGAGATGCAGGTCTTTTTTCTAAGTAAATACCACAGCTTTGCATTTATATTGCTTTTATTTGCAGATTAATTTGGGTTCCAATATCTTATGCAAATTGAAAATGCAGGTAGCTCAGAGAGATTAGCTCCTCGCACTGTTATCTCATAATAAATCAGCTCAGAATCCTTTCTAATGAATTGACTACTTGCAGCAAATGTAAACATTCTGCAATCTCTCCAGTGGAGGTTTACTTCCTAGAGTGGTTTGTGCTGTGCTGAGTTTGAGGGAAGGGGAGGGGAAGGAGGGGTGCGGGGAAGAGGGGGTGCTGGGCTCAGGTTGTCCTGTGGCTCATGATAAGCTGCTTTTGGGGATACTTCAAACGCAGCATGTGTTTTGCCAGGTATTTTTGGAAGGCGATCCTAACAGGCAGTGCCAAGGTTTGAGCGGGAGTCGCCCCCCACCCCCCAGGCTCATTGTTCGAGTTTCCAGCTGGATTTAGTGTTCAGCGTGGTTAAGAGACAGAGCTTTGCTGTCGTCTGTGAGGATCTGTGACATTATTTTTGCATGATTTTCGTCTTTCATCCTCCTCTTTCCTTGTGACTGTCTCTTTGTGGACTCTAATTCTGCAATTGGCATGTGCTTTTTTTGTGTCTCTCTTCAGTTCACATTTTCAATCATATGAGGGCTCAGACTTTCCTCAATCTGTCTGGCACTTTTCAAGTGTCACAGACAAGGAAGGGGAGTCCATGAGCGTCACCAGAAGCGCAGCAAAGACAGGAGGCAAAAATAGGAGTCTCTCTCTCTCTCTTCTCTCTCTCTGTCTCTCTCTCTTCTCTCTCTCTGTCTCTCTGTCTCTCTCTTTCTTTGTTTCTCTCTCTCCGTCTCTCTGTCTCTGTCTCTTCTCTCTCTTCTCTCTCTGTCTCTCCGTCTGTCTCTCTTTCTCTGTCTCTCTCTCTGTGTCTCTCTGTCTCTGTCTCTCCATCTCTCTCTCTTTCTCTGTCTCTCTGTCACTGCCTCTCTGTCTCTGTGCGTGCGTGGTGTGTGTGTGCGTGCGTGCGTGCGTGTGTGTGTGTGTGTGTGTATGCGCGCGCGCGCGCGCCTGTGCAGGCTTAAGGATGACATCTAGAATCATCCTGGATTGTGGTTACCTCCTTTTTGCTTTGCTTTGGGGTTTCCCAGGCTCCACCTTCCAGGGCTTTAAGTGCAGGCCGCTCGCATGTCTGCCTGGTGCGTTTTATCTGAGATCTGGGATAGGAACTCAGGTCCTTCCGTTTGTGACGCAGAGTCTTAACCCTAAGCCATCTCCCCAGCTTAAAAATCTGAGCTTCACCACAACGGTGGGGTGCTAAGGGCTGGCAAGAGCCTGAGGAGGAGGCAAGAAGGCTTTATGGGATGGCCCTGGTGATGTCAGAGATCCCAGGTGAGGCTTTCCTCACAGGGGGGAGACACAGAGCAAGAACCACTTGCTCTGACCCCATGACTGGAAGGAAGTGTGGAGAGGGAAGGAGCAGAGAGAGGAATGGAGGGAGGAGATAGAGGGAGGAGATAGAGGAAGGAGATAGAGGGAGGAGGTAGAGGGAGGAGATAGAGGGAGGAGGTAGAGGGAGGAGATAGAGGGAGGAGATAGAGGGAGGAGGTAGAGGGAGGAGATAGAGGGAGGAGGTAGAGGGAGGAGGTAGAGGGAGGAGGTAGAGGGAGGAGGTAGAGGGAGGAGCAGAGGAGGAGCAGAGGAGGAGCAGAGAAGGAGCACAGGGAGGAGCAGAGGAGGAGCAGAGGAGGAGCAGAGGAGGAGGATTTGCAAGCTTTTAGTTGTGTTTTCCATCTGTGGATTGCAGAGGACTGGAGGAGGCAGAGGCCAGAGCTCTGCACAAAGCACCCACCCCTGGGGTCCAGCATGGCATGCAGCAGGCAGCCGCTTCCCGCTGTGCATGGTGTGCACGGTGTGCGTGGTGTGCATGGTGTGCATGGAGTGCACAGTGTGTATGGTGTGTATGGTGTGCACAGTGCACGTGGTGTGCATGGTGTGCATGGTGTGTATGGTGTGCACAGTGTGTATGGTGTGTATGGTGTGCACAGTGTGCGTGGTGTGTGTAATGTACATGGTGTGCATGGTGTGCATGGTGCGCGTGGTGTGTGTAGTGTACGTGGTACACGTGGTGTGCACGTGGTCACAGGCAGGTGCCCCTTTGATACAAACCAGAGGGGTCAGTTCCTGTGGCCTTGGAAGTGGCAGCAGGCTTTGGATCCTCAGTGTTGTCTGTCACATGCGCCCGCTGAGGGCAAGAGAAAGCGCAGGTCCACGGAGGAGGAGGAGGAGGCAACGTTTTCTCCTGCACAGGAGACAGACGCCTGTGTAGAGGCCGCTGTCCACGGCTGAGCTGTCCACGGCTGAGCTGCACTGTGCTGCTGCCCTACAGGCTGCTCTCTGCCCCTCTCTCTGAGAGTGGCGGTGCGATGACACGCTGGCTGGTCAGCTGTTTGCCTGGGAACTCTGGGTGCATCTGGAGGTTCAGCCTATGCATGTGCCCAGGCCTGAGGGGCTGAGCTGTCACCCTAAGTCTGGGCCCGCTGGTCATCCTGGGTTCTGAGAACACAGCGGACCCAGGTACCCTGCCATCACTCACCTTTGATGTATGTTCACTGCTAGTAGAGGCCCAAGCAGATGCTTCTTGCAGGCTCCGGCAGGTGGCATCTGGCCTTTGCCCTGGCCGGCCTGTGGGAAAAGGCACCGAGGACGATGGAGATTATTTCCAATGTTAGCAGTTATGGCGGGTCATGCATTTCCAGGAATGTGTAATTGGCTTTATCGATAAGCTAGAGCGCTGCTTTCTCCTTTAAAACTGCTACCCACCGCATCCCTGGATCTCACCTGCACAGGTTTTCGATGCCCCCCTTCTTTCAAGGCTGTGGAGTTTTGTGTCCTTTCCCACTGGAAGTCACCCTGCAGGGCCGGTGGAGATGGGGGTCCTCTGAGGCTGCCTTGGTGGTCTCTCTATGCAAGAAGGTCCTCCTTCTACACAGAAGTACAGCGGTCGTCTGCAGACATCTCCATCTCTCTGTCCTTGGGACCTTGTGGAATCTGTGGTCAAACGTAGAGCCAGGCAGTAAGCACTTTCCCGTGCATCTAGAGTCATGTCGTACGTGTGCCTGTAATCCTAGCACTTGGGAAAAAGCCAGTCTGGGTTGCCTCGTGAGGTCTGGTCTCAACAATCTTGAATCAACTAGCAAAAACATTATGTTTTCTACTTCTGAGCTGTGTGCAATTATACATTTTGACATTTAAAAAAGTAGAGCCAGGAACAGGGCAGGCCCTGACAGAGTTCCAGAAGCTTGAGTCACAAACTGGCCAGGGGTCCGGGTGGTCAGTGGAAGGTGCCTCAGGGCACCTGGGTCCTTGACTACAGTTGTGAGGATGGACGGTCGGGGGCACAGAGGACAAGCGGGGGCGGGGGGAAGGGGCGACGGTTCAGCCATTAAAGTGCTGGATGTATAAGCAGAAGGGCCGGAGTTCTTACTGCCACCTTCCAAGTAAAACACTGCTGCAAAGTGTGGCTGTCGGCCTGTCATTCAGCCTCAGAAGGCAGAGCCTGGAGTCCCCAGAACGATTGGTTAGCCAGACTGGTCCCGTCAGCGACTAGAGACTCAGTCTCAAGATAACAAAGGAAGAGCGATTGTGAATGATTCCCCACGTGAACCGGGGACCTCCACAGGTATGCGTGCGCACACACACGCTCGCACACGCACACATGCACATATGCACACACACACACACATGCACATATGCACACACACACACACACATGCACACATGCACACACACACACACATGCACATGGACACACGTCGGGGTACTGCATCATGTAGCAACACTTCCCTCCTGGACAAAACGGCCCCATTTCATAAAGAGGCGCCTCCAGGCCCGTATGTGCCCTTCTCTCCACCCGAGATGGCGCCCCGGGCTTCTCTCTCCTCGTGTGTGTTCCTGCGGGCAGGCTCCAGCTCCCTGGTACATCTTCAGATAACTGCACTCTTCTCTTAGAGGGTGAAAACCCGAGTGTCTGTTCCCCAGCTCGCGCCCCTAATGCCCCCTAGTTGTACTGTACACAAGCTGGGAGAAGACGACACCCCTGCTGTTCCGTCCACTTGTGCTGGGACAGCCATTCTGCTCCTGCAATAGATCTCTTGGGTGAATGTGGCCTGTGGGGGGGTCCCCTGAACAAGCTCCCTTCAATACACACATGTGAATTCCTACATGTGCACATAGAGTGTGCCCACATGCACGAGAAGGAGGATCCCAGCGGTCCTGAGTGCAAGTCTCACTCAAAAGCTCAGAAACAAGCAGCAGTGCTCCCCCAATGCAGAGTCATATTAAGTGGCTTCCCGGCAGGGCCGACTCAGAGGTCCTCTCCTCTTTTGCCCTGGCCGGGATCTGACGTCTAGTAGATGGCCATGCCCACGTCAGCTCCACGTTCTGGGGGGACTGTCTGTCCTCTTCACTTTTGAACTGCCCTTGGCCAGTGTCCCGCCCTCACGGAGGACGTGCACCCCCATCGGGAGCGAGGCCTCTGCAGGTCCGTGACAGGGGACGGAGGCAGAACAAGCGCTCGTGCGTGTCGCCAGGGGCATCGAGTGGCACTCAGAAGGCAGCTGTGCGGAACCACCTCTAACTCCAAGCTCCTCGCAGCTGGACACTGCATTCACCTGCCAGCTCTCGAAGTCGATCTTTCAAAGCAGACAGAGGGGATCGTGTCACAGCCACGGCGTCCGCATCCTTCCTCCCCTTCGTCTGCTGCAATCTGGGCGTGCGGCTCAGCAGGACTGCTCCGAGCTGCTGCCGCGCCCGCATCCCTCGGGCGGCTCTGCAGAGTGGACGTCCAGGGTCAGCTAACTGTAGATTCACGGCCAGCCAGGCCACTTCTGGCTTGCAAAGGATTTCCTGCTCCGTCTTTGCACCTGGGAGGGGAGGGCAGATGACTCTCATCCCATGGTGGGAATCCCCGTCTCAGCTGTTTACCTGTTCAGAGCTCCGAGCTTCCCAGGCAGTGTCGCGTGGCTTTGCTAGATGAGTGGGAGGCAGGGCACAAACCTCTGACCCGTAAGGCTGGGCGCCTGGACACGATCCCCAAGGAAGCCAGGGCACGCCCACCTAGGCGACTCCACACTGAGTCCCACGGTGGTCTGCGCTCACAGATCCCTGGAGCCTCTTTGGGTCTGCAGCCCACAATACTTCTTGCCCCCACATACTGCCAGGGCCTTGTGCCTGCTCCCGGGCCTGGGCAGGTGTCCCCTGGGTGAAGGCTGTTTGAACGGAAGACGTTGAGGAAACCTGTTGTCTGAGCAAGCAGAGCCTCTGCCAGCCACGGAGCCAGAGCTCGTGGTGCTCCGCCCGGTGCTCCCTGGTGGTCCTGGTGGTCCCCCTGGTGGTCCCCCTGGTGGCTCCTAGGAGGCACCTTCCCTCTGCTCTCACCCGCCCTCCTTTCTCCTCCCGTCCCTCTCCCGTGCCCACTCCAAGGAGACTCCAGCACCTTCAGAGCTGAGTCTGGGCCCTGTCATGGCGGCGTCCACACTTCAGAGCAGGCTGTCACCACCGTCACTGCAGAACAAGCTTGGCCATTCCCTCTCCACACACACGCTGCTCCCCACCCGTAGCTTGGAGTTCTGGGGCCGCCTTCAGGGGCAGCCACGTGTGGCAGGTGGAGGGGGCAGAGCCAGCTCATGGGCGTCGCCACAAAGACGCTCATCACGGCTCCGCTCAGGAGACGCTGCCGATGGTTTGCAGGTTTCCAGACTCTTTCCCACACTGATCAGATGCTGCGGCGAGAAGCCATTCTAGGGACATCGGTACGCGCGCACCTAGAACAGCCTGTCCACATGGTCATGGTGCGGCGTTCTGGTCAGGGCCCAAGGACTCCACTGACGGCTTCAGGGGACAGATGCCGCGTGGTAGTCAGGGGACAGCAGTACTGTTGGCTGCATCGTTGTTGGCTTGGTGGTCAGGAGCTGCTTCTCCGGTGTCCCTGTGCTTGACGGTGTGTGTGCGCCTCTGCTGCAGACACACCGTGGCAGGATGTGAGTGGCTGGCACAGCGCTAAAAGATTCTGCCATAAACCCTTGAAACAAAATCCGTCGACAGCCACAGCCTTGTTGTGATCTCCACTTTCCTTCAACAGAGACAGTCTGTTCTCTTGAGAATATTCAATGTTCCTTCATGTGCTGGGGCTGTAGGAAGTAACATGTGAGAAAGGAGAAAAGAAGGTCAGGCTAGAGCGCAGGGCTGAGGGGGCGGGCAGGGCGACTGGACGTGTCACCAGAGAACGGCGGGTCACCACAGGGGTGGACAGAGCCACCGCTCTGCACACGAAGTCGCAGCGTCTCCTTTCCCACTGTACAAGGTGGCAGCTATGTTTTCTTGCGTCTGTCTGTCTTTTTCTTTCCTCCTGAACTATCTCGGGGTAACGATGGCTGGCACCTAAGGACATCATGCTTTTCTTTGCAGGCTAAAGGTGAACCTCAACATGATAACAGATGAAAAAGGGGGGAAAGGACATTGTGGATGTATCCAAGTGCTGATCAGAACAGCTCTCCAGTGGTGTCCTTCCAAAGCTTTGCTTGCAAGTGGCTGGATGGCAGGTCCTTATCTTTTCCTTCTAGAACGTGCCTTAGGACCTTGGGGAGGGGGTGATGAAGGAGCCGCTGTGTTCTGGGTCAGGTCATATCATGTGTAAGTGCTAATCAGTAGAAGGGTTTTGTGCGTATAAACCTTACTCTTCATTTTCCAGCAACTGTAATTTTAATGCAAAGTGGCAGGACAGCAGAAGGCAGCCAGAGTGCTACAGGGGAGGGGACAGACGTGCTAGAAGCAGGGACAAAGAGCTTGCCTGCCTGTCACCCACCCTCAGCTCCCCACCTCTCTGTGCAGCACCAAGGCGGTAGAGCCAGGAGGGTGTGTGCCTGTGTATTCTAGCTGCCCGTCATCCATGCAAATCCTCATCTAGAAGTTTCTAGAATTTTCTTTGCAGCGCTGTCTCTTGTGGCAGAGTGTAGTGTTCTCGTCACCTCCCAGTACCTTGGTGCATGTCTGTTCAGGGTAGAGAGAGTGACAGACAGCTTCCCAGCAAGCCTCACAGCTTGCAGTACGGCAGGGCGGGGGAGAGAGGGCCAGAGCCTAATGTGTCTAGACAGCATATTTCAGGCGCCGAGAGGAGGTGCAGACATTGCTGGCACTCGCCATTCTTGCTCCGTGGCGGTGTGAGGTCTGCTCCATCTTCCTCTCTGATTTCTCCTACAAGGAGCTGAGGTGCCAAGCGTGCAGGAAATGCCACCTTGACTTCCCCTGCTCCCCAATGCTGCCTGTAAGCAGTTCCCTCAATCTCCCTTGACTTGCAGCCAGTCTTGTTGTCGACCAGAATTGTCAACAAAGTGCGGGAAGAACACGTCCGTGGTGATGGACATCTTTTCCCTTTCATTCTCTAATTGCCTAGGGCGAGCCGTCCTCATCGCCAAGGAAGGAAAGCTAGAGAGGAGTATGCATCGCGGAGTGAACCAAAGGCTCCGGAGCACCTGACGCATAGAATGGAAAGATAATTATTTCAGGTGAGACAGAATTAGCTATCAGAGATCATGTGATGATGATGGACAGATGTCAGAGGACAGTTAACTCCATCAGTGGATGGGTCAACGTCATGAGACTGTCCACACACACGAGGATATGGGTGCAGAGGGCAGTCTGACCTCCGACGGCTGATACTGATTCTCAACGTGACAAGATCTAGAGTCCTTTGCAAACGACCTCTGGGCTTGTCTGTGAGTGATTTCCTGAATCAGGTCAAGAAAGGCGGGAAGTGCCATCCTAATTCCAACACTGATGGAGAAGAGGAAGGAATCTGAACCAGCATTCAGAGCTCTCTGCTTCCTGACTGTGGATGAGTGCAATGTAACGTGGGTTTCAAGCTGCTTCCTCTCTGGGTTAGATTGTCCCTCTGAACTGTAGGCCACACTCAACCTTCTTCCTTATTCACTTTGCCTTCATCAGGCATTTTGTTGTAGCAACAGAACAAGTGAGTAACACAATCTCTTTCTTGAGCATTTTTTAAAAATTCATAGAGCAAGTTTTCTCTAAGAACTTCAACCAGGGACAAATTAAAATTGGGGGCACAACTGCAAATCTACCACCAGTCCAACCAGGGACCCACACAGCCTTCCACCCATTGCTGCCCCCCTCCCCAGCCCCTGCCTGCGACCTCAGCAGTCAGCCCAGGTCTGGATTCTCAGCTCTGAGAAGGAACTTGTCCAATTTGGCTGAAACCATCAGAGGCTGAGGACAGAGAGCAACCGAAATAGAAAGCTGGAGAACATTTGGGGCTCGTGCTTTCCATGCTGTGAGTCATTGCTGGTGCATCTGCATGCAGAATGTGGAGCACATTCTTGCCCAGAAGAGGGAAGAGAGTGCTCATCAAGGATCCACTTGCCCGTTGTTCACGGCCAGAACAGAGCGAACTTTTGGAACCCTCGGATGGACTGAATTCCGGAAGTGCATGACAAGGCATTTGTGGAGACCTCCGGGGCTCTAGAAGAGCTTTGCTCACTAGATGGCAATGCAGGGGACACAGTGCATGGGCTCAGGGACGCTTGCCAAGTGGAGAATGGCATCTTGGGGTGTTCTCGGGGTGAACTTCCACTAGTGCTAGGGCTGCATGCACAGCCTTCCTCTCAAGACATTCGGAAGGATTCGCAGCTGCTGCAGGATCCGGTGTGAGTGCCCCCGATACCTGTTGGGGACGTGTCTTTCCTTGTATTGTCTGTGCCGAGCCCTGGGAAGGCCCCCTTTCCCCTCTCGCTTCTTCAGCTTTCCAAGGGGACCCCTAGGTCTTTCACCTCTCCTTGTCTCTTCTTCCTCCTGCTAGACTGTGATGGTGGCTCTCTCTCTCCCTCTCTCTGTCATCTGACCTTGAGCTCTTCCACCCTGATGTTATTGCTCCCGTGGCCATAGGGCCCCCAAACTAAATAAACTCCTTTTTTCTAAGTCTCAAAAAAAGTCCTGGTAAGGCCAGGTCAACCTACAGAGTAGGGTGTGGTCACAGTGTGGGGGCGATCTTAGGTTTCTTTATGAGAATTGAAAATCTCAGATCTACGCTCCGCCGGTCGGGACGCGAACGCGAGATCCAGCCGGGCCTCACCGCGCGCCCTAGGACCCCAGGTCGGCCCACAGGGACCCGGCTCCGACTCCCACCATCCAGCCAGAGCGGCGCACAGGGCCAAGGGACGAGGAGGACCTCCCCCTGCGCCCGGGCCCCGCCCCAGCTGCCCTCGGGTTAAATAGCTCCACGCCGACGCGCCCATCCTCCCTTTTCACCCCACCCCGCTCCGCCGGTCGGGACACGCGGTCCACCCGGGCCTCACCCCGCGCCCTAGGTAAGTCCCCGTTCGGGCCCCGCCCACCAGTACCCCAGGCCAAATAATTCAGTTTAGTGAAATTGAGAGATCTTAAGAGTTAAAATGACAATGCCAAAGTCAAAGTGCAAATCCATGAGAAGCAACACTCAAGTAAACAAATTTCCCACTGAAGAAATTAATTCCATAATGTTAGACTCCAACAAGAACAAACTCGCGGAAAAAGGCCAAGAAAGCCTGACCCAGGATAACGACTTTCAAAATATGATCATTACCATGTTCAATACTATGAAAGAGGAAATCCGGGAGGAATTACATAATCGAATCAATCGCTTTGAAGAGGAACACAACAGACATCTGGAGGAGTTGAGAAAAACAGTGCAAGAAACAAAAAGTGGCATAGAGCAGTTAAAACAAACTCAAGCAGAGTTTAAAACTGAGCTAAAAGACAAGTTATCTTCAACCCAGAACGCCACAGAGAGTCTTATCAACAGAACTAATGAAGCAGAAAACAGAATTTCAGACCTTGAAGACAAAGTGGGAGTACTAACCAGCTCAATGGAAGAGGTTGTTAAAGCCAAAAAGATACTTGAGAGAAATATCCAAGACATATGGGACACCCTGAAGAAGCCTAACATGTGTATTTATGGAATACCGGAGCAAGAATCTCAAAATACCACCCCTGAGGAAATTTTTCAAACGATCATCAAGGAAAACTTTCCTCATCTAAAAAAAGAGAGGCCCATTCATATACAAGAGGCATTCCGCACCCCAAACAGATAGGACCAAAATAGAAGCACACCGCGGCAAATAATAGTTAAAACACTCCACATTCAAGATAAAGAACTGGTGCTGAGAGCTTCAAGGGAGAAAAAACAAGTCACTTTTAAAGGCAAACCTATTAAAATAACAAATGACTTCTCAGTCGAAACAGTAAAAGCAAGAAGAGCTTGGAGAGACATACTTCAAGTATTGAATGAGCAAAAATGTCAACCCAGGCTGATTTACCCTGCAAAACTATCAGTCATGATCGAGGGAGAAAGAAAAATTTTCCAGCACAAAGACAACTTGAAGGGATACATGTCCACCAAACCAGGCCTTCAAAAAATGCTAGAAATGATACTCAAGCGTGAAGAAAAAAACAGGCATATCCAGGAGAACAGAAGGCAAATATAACACCATTAAAAGCGAAGCAATATACTTATAAAAGCTACTAAACATAATAAATGTCTGGAATTAACAATAGTTTCTCCATTATAACACTAAATGTTAATGGACTTAATTCACCGATCAAGAGACACAGATTACAAACTTGGATTAAAAAATCACAATCCATCAATCTGTTGCCTGCAGGAAACCCATCTCACCACAAAAGATAGGCACGCTCTAAAAATAAAAGGCTGGTCAACAATTCTACAAGCAAATGGAAGCAGAAAACAGGCAGGGGTAGCCATTATGCTATCAGACAAAGTGGATTTCAAACCAAAAAAACTTATAAGAGACACGGATGGATACTACATTTTAGACACAGGTACAATTCACCAGGAAGATTTCACAATACTGAACATATATGCACCCAATACGGGCCCCTCCACATTCATTAAGAAAACCCTACAGCGTCTAAAGCAAGAAATCAACCCCCAAACGATAATTCTTGGGGACTTCAACACCGCCCTCTCTACATGGGATAGATCAACAGGTCAAAAGCTTAACAGAGACACTTTGGAACTTAATCAAACCCTGAAAGAAATGGACCTCACAGATCTCTATCGAACTTTTCACCCACGCACCAAAGAATACACATTTTTCTCAGCAGCACACGGAACTTTCTCCAAAATAGATCACATATTGGGCCACAAAATGAATCTACACATATACAAGAAAGTTGAAATTCTAACCTGTGCCCTATCAGACCACCACGGCCTAAAGCTGGACATCCACAACACATCAAACAAGAGAAAATACACTAACTCCTGGAAACTTAACACTATGATGCTGAATGAGAACTGGATTCAGGAAGAAATTAAAAAGGAAATTCAAGATTTCCTGAAAGTGAATGATAACGAAAATACAACTTACCAAAATCTCTGGGACACAATGAAAGCTGTTCTAAGAGGTAAGTTCATAGCTCTTAATGCCCACGTCAAAAAAATGGAAACATCAGAAATAAACAACTTAACAATGCAGCTTAAAGCTTTAGAGAAACTAGAGCAATCTGATCCCAAAAGCAGTAGAAGAGAAGAGATTAGCAAAATAAGGGGAGAAATATCTGAAATCGAGACTAAGAAAACGATAGAAAAAATCAACCAATCAAAAAGCTGGTTCTTTGAAAAAATCAACAAGATTGATACACCCCTAGCTAAACTAACCAAAAGCAAGAGAGAGAAAACCCAAATTAACAAAATTAGAAATGAACATGGAGTTATCACTACTGATACCCAAGAAATCCAGAGAATTATAACATCATATTTCAAAAACTTATACTCTGTGAAGTTTGACAACACAAAAGAGATGGATGAATTTCTAAGTAAACACAACTTACCTAAATTGAATCAGGAAGTTGTGAATTATTTAAATAGTCCTATAACATATAAGGAAATTGAGGAAGTAATCTCGAATCTTCCCACCAAAAAATGTCCTGGACCAGATGGATTCAGCACAGAGTTCTACCAGACATTTAAGGAGTTAATAACACCAATACTCCTTAAACTGTTCCATCAAATAGCAAAGGAAGGAACACTACCAAATTCCTTCTATGAAGCTAATATCGTTTTAATCCCAAAACCTAATAAAGATTCACTTAAAAAAGAAAACTATAGGCCGATCTCCCTGATGAACACAGACGCAAAGATCCTCAACAAAGTCTTAGCAAATCGGATTCAAAAACATATTAAAAAGATCATTCATGGGGACCAAGTAGGCTTCATCCCCGGCACACAAGGTTGGTTCAACATATGCAAATCAATAAATGTAATTCATCATGTAAACCAGTCCAAAGTCCAAGACCACATGATACTCTCGATAGATGCAGAAAAAGCTTTTGACAAGATCCAACAGCCTTTTATGATCAAAACGCTAGAGACAGTAGGAATGGAAGGAACCTTTATCAATATAATAAAAGCTGTATACAACAAGCCCACAGCAAGGATTATGCTCAATGGGGAACAATTGGAAGCATTCCCACTTCGATCAGGAACTAGACAAGGCTGTCCACTCTCACCACTTCTATTCAATATTGTACTTGAAGTATTAGCTGAAGCCATAAGACAAGAAAGGGACATAAGAGGGATTCAAATCGGCAAGGAAGAAATCAAGCTATCCCTATTTGCAGATGACATGATCTTATACCTGAGGGATCCCAAAAACTCCACCAGGAAGCTCCTGGAACTAATTGAGAAGTTCAGCAGGGTGGCAGGATACAAATAAATGTGCAAAAATCAGAGGCCTTCCTATATGCCCAGAATGAAAGAAGTGAAAAAGCCTTGAGAGAAACCATGCCATTTACTATAACCCCTAAAAAAATGAAATACCTTGGTATAAACCTAACTAAGGAGGTAAAAGACCTTTACAATGAAAACTTTAAAACCCTAAAGAAAGAAATTGCAGAAGACACCAGAAGGTGGAAAGACCTCCCTTGTTCCTGGATTGGCAGAATCAACATTGTAAAATGACCATCCTACCAAAGGCAATATACAGATTCAATGCTATACCAATCAAAATCCCAAAGCAATTCTTCAAAGAAGTTGACCAAACAATCTCAAAGTTCATATGGAGGCACAAAAGACCCAGGATAGCAAAAACAATCCTGAGTAACAAAAACACAGCTGGAGGTATTACCATACCAAACCTAAGTCTATACTACAAATCCATAGTTATAAAGACAGCCTGGTACTGGCTCCAAAATAGACACACAGATCAATGGATAAGGATTGAAGACCCAGATATAAGCCCACAAAATTACAGCCATTTGGTCTTTGACAAAGGGGCCCAAAGAATCCAATGGAAAAAGAACAGCATCTTCAACAAATGGTGCTGGCAAAACTGGATCTCCACATGCAGAAGATTAAAGCTGGACCCGTACTTGTCACCATGTACAAGACTTAATTCCAAATGGATCAAGGAGCTTGATATCAGGCCAGAGACTTTAAAAACCATAGTTGAAAGGATAGGGAACTCCCTCGAGCTGATTGGGCTAGGCCAACACTTCTTAAACAGACATCCAATGGCACAATCACTGCTACCAACTCTCAACAGTTGGGATCTTGTGAAATTAAAGAGCTTCTGTTCAGATAAAGAGATTGTAACGCGAGCTCAAAGGCAACCCACAGAATGGGAGAAAATCTTCACTAACCACATATCTGACAGAGCTCTACTGTCCAGAGTTCACAAAGAACTTAGAAAATTAAACTCCAAGGAAAACACTGGCCCAATTAAAAAATGGGCCCTGGAACTTCAAAGAAACTTTACCAGGGATGAAATTAAAATGTCTAACAATTATCTTAAAAATGCTCCACTTCCTTCGCCATCAGGGAAATGCAAATCAAAACTTCCCTGAGATATCATCTCACCCCGGTCAGGATGGCAAAAATCCACAATACAAACAACGACAAATGCTAGAGAGGATGTGGAGAGAGGGGAACTCTCCTACATTGTTGGTGGGAATGCAGGCTCATACAGCCACTCTGGCGAGCCGTCTGGAGATTCTTAAAGAGATTAAAGATTGAAATGCCGTATGACCCTGCTATCCCACTTTTGGGAATAACCCCCCATGCAGCAGAGGTTCGCCTCGATAGCACAAGCTCGACCATGTTCATAGCAGCACTGTTTACAATAGCAAAGTCATGGAATCAACCTAAATGTCCAACAGTTGACGAGTGGATAAGGAAACTGTGGGACATCTATACAATGGAGTACTACTCAGCCATCAAAAATGATGAATACTGGAATTTGCTGGGAAATGGATGTCATTAGAAAGAATTATATTAAGTGAAGTATCCCAGAAAATTAAGCGCCGTATGTACTCCCTAATAGGTGGCTCCTAGTACCAAACTCACCCAGCCCACATTGAGACACTCAAAGTAAACCTATGTAACACAGTAATTGCAAGGATTATGAACAAGAGAGATGGGTTAGGAGGGCCACACCAGAAACAAGGAGAGAGGAGACCATGTTACAGCAGAGAAAATAGGCCTCCATCAAGGTCTGCAAGTAAGTAATGAGAAACCTGGTTAAGTTCACAGACGTTCTTTCCTGATCTCACCAGAAGGGGAGGGCATATAGTCTAGCAGATAAAAAGTAATCATTTTGCAAATGGGTGATGGACCCCTCCTCAGTGAGGTTTCCTACTCTTATTACATCTACCCTTGAATGTGCTATTACAACAAGACTCCAGTTTAACAGCTTTTTGTCTCTGGCCAGGGGGGTGACATACAGTGCCCAGCAGAATGGAGTGAAGGGAATTGCAGGAGCAGCAAAACTGCAACAAAAGAAATCAACAAACCACAATCCAGAACTTCAGAGACTCTATATCAATCACATAGAACTAGGACAGCCTAATCTCTCCCCATCCTGGAGCTCAGGGACATTTGCGGAAGAGGGGACGGTAAGATTGTAAGAGCAAAAGGATGGGAGGAGCAACGATTTGCAAGATTCTCAACAATAGTTGGGGCCAAAGCAATCATAATGGGACTTTGCATGCCCTACGCAATGTCCAGCGCACTGTTGCCCTCATAAAGTCTAGCATCTGTTAAGGGCACCGAGACCCCTGGAGGCAAGGGATTGACAGCCATAGTAGTGATCTTATGCTTAAGGGGAACAAGAGAAAGGGCTTATGGAAATGCCACTGGGTCCTTATATGTCATCGGAGAGGAGGACCCAGTGGAGAGTTAGGCGTACACAATAAAGGACTCTCTGGGAATTGGGGGGGAGGCACTGGGGGAAGGGGAGGGGGAGGAGGGGGGAGGGAGGGAACTGGTAAAAAATTTTAAAATGTATAATTAAATTTTTAATAAAAAAAAGAAAACCTCAGATCTCAACCAACACTACCCAGTGTGTGATATCTACCCAGCGCGTTGTTATTAAGCTCAGCTTTTCAATCCTGTCACTCGTTTTCCCTGGTCTGCTGTCCTGTGGTTCAAAAGAGAAACATCAGAGGAGACACCCAGTGAAGGGTCGGGTAAGACCAACTGCTTTCCAAACAAGTCAGGAGAGCGACAACTTTAGAAAAAGATGGGAATTTCAGTCCTTCATCTTCCCTGTAGCACGGAGAGTTACCCATGTTTCCATTTTCTTCAATTTCTAGAGATTTCATCTATCCAGGAAGGAGTCTATCACAAGACAACATGCTCACATATAGGACATGAAGTGCAACATTGATTATATTGGACTGAGGTGAACCACTTAAAATTCACTGAACTGATTAAATCAAAACACATTGAAAGGGACATGAAATTTGGGCAATCTTATAAAACCCGAATGTTTAACAGCCTCGAGCACAGCTACTACTCTCACTGTTTCTGGTTTGTACACGCAGTAGCTGAAGCCCAGAGGAGTTACATGACTGTGAAAATTCCCTGGACGCTGAGCCAGAGGTGTCACGCTGCTCTGGCAGCCACAGGACTGACTCACATTGTGCTAGATTGCCGGGCGGTCAGTCAGGAGAAGGCAGAAATGCGGGCTCCCGCACAGCGGGCATACTTTTGAATGTGGAGCAAAGATTTTAGCAAGGCCCAAGAGAAGTCCTGCAATACCATGACTTCGGAGAGCTTGGAATATAAACAGAGAAAGAACTGCAGCCCGTGTAGCTCCAGGGAGGGTAGAGGAGCGGAGAGGAGGCTGGGAGAGGAACATCTGCGCAGCACTGCTGGGGCCATAGAAGGACCAGTGCAAACCAGAAGCTCGGAGAGTGACGTCTTCCAGGAGCAGGGGAGAAAACATGCCAAGCGGCTCAGTTGCAAGACAGAGAATTAAATGGGCACATTGAGGAGCAGGCTGCACTCTGCAGCGCTCTACACAGGGTCTCCCCAAACCACTGTCACCAAAACACACCAAGAGGCAATGAAAGAGAGGCCAGAAAGCACCCGGTATGGCACGTACTGAAGTACAGCTCAGCAGCAGCCTTGGCTGACTCAGCCACGGTGTCCACACCGTAAAGTACTCCAGTACTTTACTCCAGTAAAGTACGACAATGAATGTCTAAAAATGTTCACAGATGGCTGGGGTGTGAGGCATGATGGGAAAGGGCCAGGATCAGAGTGAGGGGAGGCGAATTCTAGAAACAGATGAAATAATTCCAGAGAGGCACATCTGGGTGATTAGGGAGACAGTCACAGAGCATGCAGAGTCCAAGCTACTGGACGAAAAAACTCAAAGAAAGATATCCAGGAGGATGATTCTTAATGAAAATAAAAGTCCACTTCCTAAGAAATCAATTCACCAAGAGACAGAATAAAGCCATCCACACAAATGAACAACAAAGCACACAGAAAGATTCAAATAAATAGTGCTTGGCATGGTGGGGAGGATTTAAAAACACAGAGCTAATGATGTAAAGGCAGCTCACTATAAAGAAACTGGGTTTGAAATTGAGGCAGATTACCTCTACAAGTGAGAAGTAAGGACTTTCAGGTCTAAGGACTTGATTCCGGCTAGGAAACCATGGACGTCATTTTGGTGTGTGTCATTTTCTATCACAAATTATTTCTATAACATATAAACAATGCATAAAAGAGTTGGCATCATAATTAGGCACAGGTGTCAACTTGAAAGTTGAAGATTTGAGCTCTGGGCACATTTGTAGAGTAATAGTGGTTGAGTTAAGCCCAGAGCAAACCTGCAGGAGATGTCTAGCTGATGGGGAAGGCCCAGCCCATGTGGGTGGGACTAGGCTCTGAAATAAATACCGAGAGCTGACTGAGAAAGTTGGCATCCTTGTGTTCACTTGGCCAGATATGCTGGTCTGGCCAGTAAGGATCGTCCCTCTCTCAGCCATTGTGTAGAGATGGTGTGGCCAGTTCCCTCAGCCTGGTGTTGGTGGTGCTCTCCTGTCAAGCTGGACTACAAATCTGTAACCAGACTATTATAAGAAAATAAGCCTCTTATTCCCTTAAGCTGTTTTGATAGTGATTTAATCAGCAGCCATACAGGCAAATTGCTACAGAATTTGGTACCAGGAGTGGGGTGTTGCTGATAAATCTGGCTGTGTGGATTTTGAATGGTTTTGTTGGACAATTTGAAATACTTGAAGCTTTGGAGTTTATGGATTGCAAATTACATTTTATAGAGTTAAATGGGCCATTTAGAAAATGAAATGGTGAGAAAGTCTCAGATTGTTTGGACCTAGTTTGTGATGAAGGGAACAGGATTTTGGTAAAAAATTGAATTTGAAGATGATGGACTGGTTGCTGACAGAGGAGAGCTGTATTGATGCTGTGAAGCTCTGGATGAGCAAAGGGCAGGCAGCAGAACAGTTGCAGTTGTTGGAGGAATTAACATCAGTGAAGGAAAAACCTAGTGACTTGCACGGGACTGTGGAAGATGTGAAAACCACCGTATGGTGAGTCAATGGGTTGAAAATCAAGATTCCTTCAGGGCTGAAAGTACGAGTTGAATTGTCCTTTCAGAAATTTGGCTGCCTAGGAAGAGGCTTTTCCGAGTCAGCCTCTGAAGTTGGTGCAGCTGTGGCTCGAGTGGATCAAGCTGTTTCAACTCCGCTGCGGAATCTGGCAGTGTCTTCCACATGATACTGGTTTGGTGCATAATTACGGGTTCATGGAGCAGCGAAAGCTTGGTACCTAGTGACAGGCGTAGAGTTCCTTCAAGGAAAGGTGAATCGTATAGCTGCAGAGCAGAACCCAGAGTGTTGTTTGAGATGCCAGAACCGTGGGATGTGTGCTGAGATGGCTGCGAGTAGAGATTCAGCCTTGGTCAGAGGAACTCTGATTCTATAACTTTGAGCTGCAAGCTCAAGAGATGAGTATGCCGCCTTGACTCTGTGATAAGCAACAGAAGGTGGACGTTGAGGTAAAGGATGCGGTATTTGATTTGCTGGACTCTGGTTTTAATTTAATGTTTTTTATTATGTCAAGATACTTCTGTTTTATCTGTTTTAAAGTATTTAATCATTCTGATTTAATACACTCTTAAGGTTAAAAAGTTTTGAACTTTGAAAATGTTGGAACTGAAGTTTTTTTAATTATTTATTCAACTGTGTGTGTGTGTGTGTGTGTGTGTGTGTGTGTGTGTGTAGAACCACGGGCGAATTCGGGAACCACCATGTACCGCCTCACCTCCTTCTTGTTTACTCTGCCCCAGGATTCACAGACTCGCCCTACCAGGACCAGAAACGTAGGCTGCTCCTGTTTCCACTTGGCATCTATGTGGGGTCTAGGATCCGAACTCAGGACCTTCCGCCTGCAAGGCAGAGGCTAACCCTGAGCTACCTCTCCAGCCTCGGAACTGAAGTTTTAATGAAGGAACATTTAAATTTGTCTATAAATATATTTATATGTTTAAGATAACTTTTAACACCTATGGGGACAAGGATTGAAGGTTACAGTTTAAAAGTGCTGTGTTTCTTGGTCAGGTTGACAAGGGGTGGAGCGTCATAGCTAGACACAGTGTCAACTTGACAGTTGAGGGTTTGAGCTCTGGGAACATTTGCAGAGAATTAATGATTGAGTTAAGCCCAGAGCAAACCTGCAGGGGATTGTCTAGCTGATGGGGAAGGCCCAGCCCATGGTGGGTGGGATTAGGCCCTGGAATAAAATACAGAGCTGATTGAGAAAATTGGCATCTTTGTGTACACTTGGCCATACTGCTGGTCTGGCAGGTAAGGATCGTCCCCTCTCAACCATTAGTAGAGATGGCGTATCCAGTTTCTTTGGCACTTGTGTTGGTGTGAGCTCTCCTGTCACGCTGGACTACAACTGGACTATGTAAGAAAATAAACCCCTTGTTCCCTTAAGGTGTTTGATGGTGACTTAATCAGCAACTATGCAGGCGGACTGCTAGAGTTGGTATGGAGATTAAATTAGAAACACTTGTTAAAAAAAAAAGACCTCAATGAAGAACGTCCCAGCCGGGGAAGGCTGGAGATGACTTGCCACATGAAAAGGCTTCTGGATCTCTCTCCAGCTCGACTGCGATCTGCTTCCACTACCTTCAGAGGCTCCAAAGCATCCACGTGGTCGTGTGGTTTGCAAAATGAAGATGCTCTGCTTGCGGTGTATACGGCCTCGCTGTCCTCTCTGCTCTGGTGCCCAGAACAAATAACATCTTCATGCTGTGCGGGCGTCCCCTGGTCCTGGGGAAGGAACGGCCAGTCTCCTGCTGGTGCTGAGTGGATTCACTCAACACTTGGTGTGCCCAGCCTGGAGGTGGGGGGGGGTTCCGCGCCTCACCATCCTGGGGCATGGGTGCGCGAGGATCCCAGCACCAGACGGGCACCTTGGATGCAGGCCAGCGTGCCCCAGAAGGGGAGTGAGGCCTAGACATGGCTGGCCAGAGCCAGCTCCTTGGGCCTCCTTTGCTGGATGCCGCCTTGCCTGTCCCTGGTCAGAACCCCGACCCCCGTGAGCAGCACTGGTCTCACACCCTCTGCCGATGGCTCAGGTTCCACCCAAATTCTTCCTCTACAGCCCACAAGGGGCAGGATGGTTACTCAGGACTTCTTTTCTGAAAAGAAAAGCAAGCAGGGCATTTGTAGCTTTGAAGAGAAGGGAGTTAGTGGAGATGGACACGAGAAACCACCCAGACTTAGACGGAGAGCTGGAGACACAGCTGTGGTGGAAACAGCTCAGTATAACTAACGAAAAGGTCTAGGGCATCGGTAATGGATTTTGAATCAAGTTTATTGTCCAGGAAGTTACGAAGAGGTTGTGTGTTAGCGTACAAACCCTGAGTGGAATACACGGATGAAGCACAGCACATGGTAAGATGCGGTCCCTTCGCACCGTGTCACAGCCAATCCTGGAGATGAGCAGAGCACACGAGAGGTCACCCAGGATGTGGCTTGTGTCAGCCCTCTTCAGGACTGGAAGGCATGTTCTACAGGGCGAGGGAAGCACGTCCTGCCCGCTTGGGGGTCAGAAGAGGAGAGACACAGAGAAACGATCCGTCCCAGCCTTACGCAGTATCTCTCAGGGAATGAAAGACACCCATGGTGAAGGATTCAGTTCAGGATGAGGCATTGGAGGCTGAAAGCAATATGAGCAGTGACCCTGTCAGTCAAGCATAGACTGAGTTATGCACCGAACAGCTCCACGCACTCATGGCTTCCAGTAGAATGATCACTCGGAATAAATCCAGTGTCCCTGGCAGCCTGCAGGGTGATGTTTGCTGCAACCTCTCTTCCTCCTCCTCCTCCTCCACCTTGCTGCAGCCCCACCAGCATTCTTCCTATTCAGTTATTAACAGCACCTTGGAGCATCTCGTTTCACTCTCCAAGTTTGGCTTCCTCAACAGGAAAATGGGGGCAGCAATAATTACTCAAGTGTTGAGGGGATCAGCCAAGTATTCAGAGCCCCTTAACCTTCTGTGGGACTCCAGGCAGACCTCATCTGCATCCACCTCACCTGCTGGATTTCCCAGCTTAACCTCAAAGACGATCCTAGGCATAAGGGACACACTTGTGCCTTGCAGGACTTTATGCCGTGGGGGTCCTGGGCCCCGTCCAATGCACTGACAGGCACGAAGGTTTCTGCAGAGATGGCCAACAAGCAGCCCGACCACTATAATCCTTACGGAAACCCTGTGCCAGAAATCAAACTACTGAATCTGGTTGCTCGCTTCCCAGACCCCAAAGACTGACTGGCGAGTTTGCACTCATCGGCGCCCCTTCTCCGCATCATCAAAGTCAACCTCCAGATGTTTTCCTAAACACGAGTTAGAAGGCGCGTCTGTCCAGGGAAATGAGATGATGCTCCTGAGCCACTCCCAGGGTCCAAGACCCCAGGTCCCATGCAGCAGACGCAGGACAGGGAACTAGAAAACCCCTCAGCAGGCAAAATCAGGCATCATGTTCTTTCCACTTGTATCTCCTCAGCAACTCTCGACACCCGCAGCAATGGAGGTGGCAGTTCTAGGACACGAGGTAACTTTCATGACAAGCATGCTATTTCCTGGGCTCCTCACCTCATGTTGTCCCTTATTAACTCCTCTGTTGTGACAGGAAACGTCTGTGGGCTGGAAGCACAAACCTTACAGTAAGGCAATGTCACACTAACCTTCCTTTGCAAGGCTTGGAAAATCTATTCAGTACAAGGTTTCCAGTTTTAAAGACTAGTAAACATTTTTATTCCGACAAGGAGTAATTTTAGATGCCGATTAACATTTACTAAAAAGGGAATTTTGACAGGAACTAGCAAGTTAGAGGATGATCTTCAGTAGGAGGGAAGCCGCGAACACGGACCCAGACAGGGAGTGTGGGAAGCTGCTGCATTGTTGTGTGGCTCTAGCGCATCTATGTTTAGGCCCTGTGATAATGCAGAACAGTCTCTCTGCCTCTTAAACATGCACACACACGTGCACATATGCACACACATGCGCACACACATGCACACACACACATGCACACATGCTTCAAGTAACAGAAAATGCATTTACATTATGAAGTTTAACTCATGATAAAGTATATTTCTGCCATCATTGGCCAATTTATAACATTTAATATGATTGGTCTGGGCACTGCCAGGAAAAGAACACTGTTAATGAAATAACTGGGCATGAAAATCTGGATGCCTGGGTTAAAGATGTTTTCAGCGTTCCTCAAGTACATTTAAAGTACCTTAGAGTTGCTTGTCAAGAATTCACACGTGCCATTTCAAATGATAGATCAAAAGCTCTGTCTTGAAATATCAACCATAATTCACATTTCATAAAATAGCCAAAAGGTCTAAGGAGATGGTGCTGTGGGTCAAAGCCCCTGGTGAGTAAGTTGGGAACGCAGGTTCAAATCTCAGAGCCTACTTAAATGGTCAGGGCAGCTGTCCAGTGCCGTATGTGATGGAGGGTGGAGGGAAAGGGAGAGTCAGTCGTGTTTGCTGGCTGCCAACCGAGATCCAGGTTCAGGAGGAGACACTGTCAGAAGTGATTAGGGCAGAGCAAGCCAGCCAGGGTCCTCTTCCGGCCTTTGTGGATGCAGCTGGGTGCACACACACACACACACACACACACACACACACACACACGGCTTACACTCCCACACATGCACCGCATGGATGTATATTCACATTTTTTAAAGAGCAGTTCAGAAATTCAAGCTGTATATTGCTATTTGAAGGAGTGCCTGCACGCCATAGTGGACTTACTCGCATGCACACAACACGAGCACGCCGTGTTCGCTGCAGCCTGGCGTGCAGGTGCCCTCTCATTACTCCTGTGCTGTGCACAATGCCGCCAGTTTCCTTGACTCCTGGCGTCCATACGAACGCTCCTCACAATACTTTAAAGCCGACTTCGACCTCCTTGCTCGTAGGTCTGAGTCTGAGATTTTCTTATATTACTAATGACAGGTCCCCATACCTCTTTGGCTATCCTGCTTCTATCTGCTTAGAAGACGTATTTGCTTTTTTATCTTGATTGTTTCCAAAAGACCAAAGAGGAAACCTCTTTTATCCCAAACCCCAATGTGCGTGCAGCATAGACCTGGCCATGTCACAGATCTTAGGATTATTATCAGAAAAGACACCAGGAAACGGCCGAGAGGCTCATAGAAGCAGGCGCGTTACACAATCCTGTGTGATTCTGGAATGCGGGGAGCAGAGCAACGCCCCGCTGTGAGACTAGTCCGCCCGAGGACAAGCTTACCTGATACTTGATGTAGCTTCTGCACCGAGCGGGCAACAGTTGCTTGGAGTTCAGTAACATCCGTGAGAATTTTTGATATCGCCATCCAGTTCTCTCTTGGAAGAAACATAAAAGGTATAGAAGGATTTCCAAGGGGAAGGCAATCTACAGAGCCCCAACTCTCACTGAGAGGAACTGTGGGAGTTTCCGGCTTTCTAACGGCGAGTGTACCAGTTAGATAGAGGTGTCAACTTGATCACTGAAGGCTGAGTTTTGGGCACATCGTGAAGAATTAGTAGTTAAGGCTAGCCCTGAACGAGCCTGCAGCAGAGCGTCTAACTGATGAGGGAAGACCCAGCCCACAGTGGTAGAACTTTTCCTGGGTAGGTGGATAAGATGGAGAGAGAGCTTGTTCAGAAAGGTGGCATTCCTTGGCCTACTTGGACAGGCTTGCCGTCTGGCACGTGAGATTTGCCCCTCTCTCAGCCTATGGGTCTGGTGCGGTTGGTTCTCTTGGATATTGGTGTTAATATGAAACTCTCCTGCCAAGTTGGACTAAGAACTGTAACCAGACAACTGTAAGGCAGACTTGTAAGCTGTTTGGCATCAACTTATCTGCACCATGCAGTGCAACTGCAGCAGAGCAGGAGGTGCCATGGGACAGGGCTGGTAATTTGAGGGCTAAGGAGCTGTGACTCAGAAGCTTTAAGTGAAGTCCCGGGGAAAATATAACAGCTAAGAGTGCACGACGGACTCCAAGAGCAGAGGACAGCTGGCACCGAGGGCACAGAGAGGCAAATGTTGCCCAGGAGACAATCTGCGGGACTTGCAGCACCATGGGGGGGGCAGCAGCTGGTGACTGTCTTGGCTGCTTAAAGCACGGATGGATCATCAGGAGCCGAAGCAGCACAAACGAGAGGGGCGTGTCTGGGGAAAGGCTGAGCCAGGTCACACTGACGCTTCCCGTAGGATGCCACAGAATGTCAGCGAGCAGCGGGGGGGAGCCTCCCCTCCCCACCCCCCATGTTTCTCCACCTCTTCTGTAGTTCTGAGCACCGCTGAGCTTCCCAATTCTCTCTGAAGTCAGAGGGAGGAACGAAGGAGAAGGGAAGGGACGCACTGCCTGCCTGACCGACAAGCTCTCAACTTAGATCATGGTATATCTTCCCGTTTTCCCACTTTATGGCTTAATTGTCACCTTGGGTGCACAGTTACCCTGGAGGGTTCCCAATGAGAGTCACAGCACTGATAGGACTAAGGAAGATTGTAGATTACAGATTTACTGAGTTTGGAGGAAATCACATGGTCTCTTAGAATCCTTTCTCCTGAAAAAATGGAAGGTAAATTACTGAATTCTTCTGGTAGCCAAGATGTAAAGTCTGGAAGAGTGCAAAACATTAAGTAAGGTTTCCCATTCTCACAATCGGCACTATGCCACCCGCGTTGTTGGTCGACCCGGGGGACAGATGCCGCGTGGGGGGTAGGTCAGGGGACAGCAGTATGTTGCTGCATCGTTGTTGGCTTGGTGGCAGGAGCTGCTTCTCCGGTGGTCGTTGTTATGTCCCTGTGGCCTTGCCGGTGTGTGTGCGCCTCGCTGCAGACCACCGTGTGGGCAGGATGTGAGTGGCCTGGCACAGCGCTCAATCGTTCTGCCTAAAACCCTGTTTGGAAACAAAATCCGTCGACAGCCACAGACTTGTTGTTATCTCCACTTCCTTCACACAAGGACAGTCTGTCTCTTGAGAATATTTCAATGTTCCTTCATGTGCTGGTGCGTAGGAAGCGTAGTAACCTCTTGCGAACGGAGAAAGGGTCAGGCTAGAGCGCCGGGCTGAGGGGGGGGCAGGGCGACTGGACGGGTCACCGAGAACGGCGGGTCACCACAGGGTGGTGGACAGAGCCACCGTCGGCACACGGAAGTCGCAGCGTCTCTTTCCCATGTACACATGTGGCACGCATGTTTTCTTTGCGTCGTCTGTTTTTTCTTTCCTCCGAAACTATTCGGGTGGGGTAACGATGTGGCTGGCCACCTAAGACATCATGCTTTTCTTTGCCGGCTAAAGGTGAACCTCACATGATAAAACAGCTGAAAAAGGGGGGAACGGACATTGTGGATTATCAAACGTGCTGATCAGAAAAAGCTCTCCCGTGGTGTCCTTCAAAGCTTTGCTTGCAAGTGGCGGGATGGCAGGTCCCTTATCTTTTCCTTCTAGAACGTGCTTTTTGGACCTTGGGGAGGGGGTGATGAAGGAGCCGCTGTGTTCTGGCCAGGTCATATATTGTTAAGTGCTAATCAGTAGAAGGGTTTGGGCGTCTAACCTACTCTCATTTTCCAGCAGCAACGTTCTTTTAATGCAAAGTGGCAGGACAGCCGAAGGCAGCCGAGTGCCTACAGGGGAGGGGACAGACGTGCTAGACGCAGGGACAAAGCCGCTTGGCCTGCTGTCACCCACCCTCAAGCTCCCCCACCTCTCTGGCAGCACCAAGGCGGTAGAGCTCAGGAGGGTGTGTGCTGGGTGGGGGAGGGGTGTGGCCCTTTGTATTCTAGCTGGCCCGTCATCCCTGCAAATCCTATCTAGAAGTTTCTAGAATTTTCTTTGCAGCGCTGTCTCTTTGTGGCAGAGTGCTAGTGTTCTCGTCACCTCCCAGTACCTTTGGTTGCATGTCTGTTCAGGTCGAGGAGAGTGACCGACAGCTTCCCAGCAAGCCTCACAGCTTGCAGTCGGAGGGCGGGGGGGAGGAGCAGAGGGCAAGAGCTAACTGTTTTAGGGACAGCATCTTCAGGCGCCGAGAGGAGGTGCAGACATTTGCTGGCACTCGCATTCTTGCTCCGTGGCGGTGTGAGGTTGCTCCATCTTCCTCCTGATTTTCTCCTACACGGAGCTGAGGTGCACGCGCAGGAAATGCCACCTTGACTTCCCGGCTCCCCAATGCTGCCTGTAAGCAGTTCCCTCAATCTCCCTTGACTTGCAGCCCAGTCTGTTGTCGACCCAGAATTGTCAACACAGTGCGGGAAAAACACGTCCGTGGTTGAGGCCCATCTTTTCCCTTTCATTCTCTAATTGTCTAGGCGAAGCGTCCTCATCGCCAAGGACCAGGAAAGCTAGAGAGGAGTTAGAGTCTTGCATCGGGAGTGACCCAAGGCTCCGGAGACCTGACGCAAGAATGGACTAGAAATTTATTTCAGTGGAGACAGAATTAGCTACAGAGACTCATGTGATGATGATGGACCCGATGTCAGAGGGACAGTTAATCCATAGGGATGGGTCACCGTCATGAGACCGTCCACACACACGAGTTTATGGGGCCGAGGGCAGTCGACCTCCGTGCGGCTGTACTGCTTCTCAACGTGACAAGATCTAGAGTCCTTTGCAAAACGACCTCTGGGCTTGTCTGTGAGTGATTTCCTGAATCAGGTCAAGTAAGGCGGCGAAGTGCCATCCTTAATTCCAACACTGCACGGAGACGAGGGAAGGCGTCTGGACCAGATTCAGAGGCTATTGCTTCCTGACTGTGGCTGAGTTGCTATGTGACGTGGGTTTCAAGCTGCTTCCTCTCTGGGTTCGATTGCCTAGAACTGTTGGCCAACTCCCCCTTCTTCCTTCTTCCTTTGCCTTCATCAGGGCAATTTTTGTGTAGCCACGAAACAAGTGAGTACCCACACTCTCTTTCTTGAGCATTTTTTAAAAAATCTCATCGGAGCAAGTTTTCTCTAAGAACTTAACCAGGGACAAATTAAAATTGGGGGCACAACTGCAATATCTACCACCGTCCAACAGGGACCCCCACAAAGCCTTCCACCCATTGTGCCCCTCCCTCCCCAGCCCCTGCTGCGACCTCAGCAGTCAGCCCAGGTCTGGGATTTCTCAGCTCTGAGAAGGTACTTGTCCAATTGGCTGAACCATCAGAGGTGAGGCACAGAGAGCAACCGAATAGAAAGCTGGAGAACATTTGCGGCTCGTGCTTTCCATGCTCGTGCGTCATTGATGGTGCATCTGCATGCAGATGTGGCGCACATTCTTTGCCCAGAAGAGGAGGCGTGCTCATCAAGGATTCCCACTTGCCCGTTGTTCTCGGCCAGAAACAGACGCGAAACCTTTTGGGAACCCTCGGGGATGGAATTCCGGGGGAGAGTGCATATGACACGGAAAATTGTGTAGACCTCGGGGCTCTTCAGAAGAGCTTTGTCACTAGATGGCAATGCAGGGGGAAACCCGTGCATGGGCTCAGGGGTACGCTTGCCACGTGGAGGAATGGCCCCATCTTGGTGTGTTCTCGGGGTGAACTTCCCATAGTGCTAGGGCTGCTGCACAGCCTTCCTCTCAAGACATCGGAAAAGGTTCCGCAGCCTGCCTGCAGGATCCGGGGCTGTGAGTGCCCCCGATAACCTGTTGGGACATTCTTTCCTTGTATTGTCTGTGCCGAGCCTGGGACGGGCCCACTTTCCCCTTCGCTTCTTTCAGTTTTCCAAGGGGCCCCCTAGGTCTTTCACCTCTCCTGTCTCTTCTTCCTCCTGCTAGACTGTGATGGTGCTCTCTCTCCTCCCTCTCTCTGTCATCTGACCTTGAGAGCTCTTCCACCCTCCTGATGTTATTGCTCCCGTGGCCATAGGGCCCCCAAACTAAATAAACTCCCTTTTTTCTACGTCTCACAAAAAGGTCCTGGAAAGGCCAGGTCAACTACAGAGTAGGTTGTGTTGCGTCACAGTGTGGGGGCCGATTTAGGGTTTCTTTATGAGAAATTGAAACTCAGATCTACGCTCCGCCGGTCGCGAAGCGAACGCGTGAGTCCCGCCGGGCCTCACCGCGGCGCCCTGTTGACCCCAGGTCAGCCCACAGGGAACCCGGGCTCCGACTCCCACCATCCATCAAGAGCGGCCGCACAGGGGCCAAGGGACGAGGAGGGACCTCCTCCCTGCCCCGGGCCCCGCCCCCCCAGTTGCCCCCTGCGGTTAAAATAGCTCCACGCCGACGCGCCCATCCTCCCTTTTCACCCACCCCCGCTCCGGCCCGTCGGGACACGCGGTCCACCCGGGCCTCACCCCGCGGCCCTAGGTAAGTCCCCGTTCGGGCCCCGCCCCCACCAGTTACCCCAGGCCAAATTACATTCAGTTAGTCGAAATTGAGAGAGAGTCTAAGAGTTTTAAACTGACAATGCCAAAGTCAAACGCGCGACAAATCCATGAGAAAAAAAGCCAACCACTCAAGTAAAAAAATTTCCCACTGAAGCACTCATTTCCTCAATGTTAGACTCCAACCCTGAAACAAAACCCGCGGAAAAAAGCCAGAAAGCCTGACCAGGGGGATAACGACTTTCAAAATATTGCTCATTACCATGTTCACTACTATGAAAGAGTGAAATCCGGGAGGATAGCGGAATTACTAATCGAATCAATCCTTTGACGAGGGAACACAACAGACATCTGGAGGAGTGAGGAAACACGATGGCAAGAAACAAAAAGTGGCATTAGAGCAGTTTAAAACAAACTTCAAGCATAGTTTAAACTGCGATAAAAGACAAGTTCTTTTCAACCCAGAACGCCACAGGGAGAGTCTTATCACAGAACTAATGAAGCAGAAAACAGTAATTTTCAGACCTTGAAGGACAAAGTGAGGATCCTAACCAGCCTCAATGGAAGAGTTGTAAAGCCATAAAAATACTTGAGAGAAATATCCAAGAGATATGGGACACCCGTCCCTGAAAGACGCCTAACATGTGTTATTCAATGGAATACCGGAGCAAGAATCTCAAAATACCACCCCCTGAGGAAATTTTTCAACCGATCATCAAGGAATAACTTTCCTATCTAAAAAAAGAGCTAGGCCCCTTCCTATCAAGAGGCATTCCGCCCCCCAAACAGAGATATCCGACCAAAATAGAAGGCACCAACCGCGGCAAATAATCGTTAACCACTCCACATTCAAGATAAAGAACTGGTGGCTGAGAGCTTTCACGGGAGGGAGACAAAAAACAAGTCACTTTTAAAGGCAAACCTATTAAAAATAACAAATGACTTCTCAGTCGAAAAGTAAAAGCAAGAAGCGCTTGGAGGACTACGTCAAGTATTGACTGGCAAAAATGTCAACCCCGGTGATTTACCCTGCAAACTATCAGTCATGATAGAGGGAGGAAGAAAGAAAAATTTCCAGCACAAAGACAACTTGAAGGATTACATGTCCACCCCACCAGGCCTTCAACACAAATGCTAGAAATGATACTCAGCGTGACGAAAAAAAAACAGCTATCCAGGACGAACATAAGGCAATATAACACCATTAAAAGCGAAGCAATTATACCTTATTAAAAGCTACTAAACATTAATAAATGTTGGAATTAATAACAATAGTTTTCTCCATTATAACCACTAATGTTAATGGACTTAATTCATCCGATTCAAGAAGAGACACAGATTACAACTTGGGACTTAAAACATACAATCTATCAATCTGTTGCCTGCAGGAAACCATCTCACCACAAGCTGGCACGCTCTAAAATAAAAGGCCTGCCTGTAAAAATTCTACAAGCAAATGGATGCAGAAAACAGGCAGGGGTAGCATTATGGATATCAGGACAAAAGTGATTTCAAACCCAAAAAAAACTTATAGAGACACGGATGAATACTACATTTTAGTACACAGGTACCTTCACAGGAAGATTTCACAATACTGAACTATGCACCACTACGGGCCCCTCCACATTTCATTAAGACAACACCCTACAGCGTCTACTCCTAACGCAAGAAGGAACATCAACCCCCCAAACTATAATTCTGGGGACTTCAATACACCGCCCTCTCTTACATGGGATAGATCTAACAGTTCAAAAGACTTAACAGAGGAGACTACTTTGGAACTTAATCAACCCCTGAAGAAATGGCCCTCACAGATCTCTATCGAACTTTTCAACCCACGCCCCAAAGCATACACATTTTTTCTCCGCCAGCACAGGAACTTTCTCCAACATAGATCACGATTGGGCCACAAAATGGAATCTACACATAACAAGAAAGTGAAATTCTAACCTGTGCCCTATCAGACCACCACGGCCTAAAGCTGGACATCCACACCACATCAAAACAGAGAAAATAACACTAACTCCTGGGGACACTTAACACTATGATGGCTGAATGGAACTGGATTCGAAAGCAAATTAATAAAGAAAATTCAGATTTCCTGAAAGTGAATTGATAACGAAAAATACAACTTACCAACCATCTCTGGGACACATGAAAGTGTTCTACGAGGTAAGTTTCATAGCTCTTAATGCCCACTGTCAAAAAAAAATGGATAACATCAGAACAAAAACAACTAACAATGCAGCTTAAGATTTAGCGAAACTAGAGCACTCTGATTCCCAAAAGCAGTAGAAGAGGGGACCGATCCTTAGCAAAATAATGGGGGAGGAAAATATCTGAAATCTAGACTAAGAAACGACTTAGAAAAAAATCAACCAATTCAAAAGCTGGTTCTTTGCAAAAATCCACAAGCTTGTACACCCCTAGCTAACTAACCAAAAGGCAAGAGAGAGAAACCCAAACTTACAAATTCGAATGAACATGGAGTATCACTACTGATACCAAAACGAAATCCAGAGAATTATAACATCATATTTTCACAAACTTCTACTCTGGAAGTTTGACAACACAAAGAGATGGAGAATTCTAAGTGTAAACAAAAACTTACCTAAATTGAATCAGGAATGTGTGACTTATTTTAAATAGTCCTATAACAATCTAAGGAAATTGGAGGAAGTAATCTCGAATCTTCCCACCAAAAAAATGTCCTGGACCCGCTGGATTCCGCACAGAGTTCTACCAGAATTTAAGGGAGTTAAAACACCAATACTCCTTAAACGCTTTCCATCAAATAGCAAGGACGTAAAACACTACCAAATTCCTTCTTATGAAGCTCTAATATTCGTTTTAATCCCACAAACCTAATAAAGATCATCATTAACAAAGACAATATAGGCCGATCTCCCTGATGAATCACAGACGCAAATGATCCTACAAACAAAGTCTTAGAATCGTATTCAAAAACATATTAAAAGATCATTCATGGGACCAAGTCGGCTTCATCCCCGGCACACAAGGTGGTTCAACATATGCCAACTCAATAAATGTAATCATCATGTCAAACCGTCCAAAGTTCCAAGACAACATGATACCTCTGATAGATGCAGAAAAAAAGCTTTTGACAAGATCCAAACAGCCTTTTATGATTCCAAACGCTAGAGACCGTTAGGCATGAAGGAATATCTTTATCAATATAATAAAAGCTGTTATACAATACTGCCCCCCCGCAAGGATTATGCTCAATTTGGGGTAACACTTGAAGCATCCCACTTAGATCAGGAACTAGACAAGGCTGTCCACTCTCACCCACTTCTATTCAATTATTGTAATATTGAATTCTTAGCTGAAGCCATATAGACAAGAAAGGTACATTTAAAGAAGGGATTCAAATCGGCAAGGAAGAAACTCAAGCTATCCTATTTGCAGATGACATGATCTTATACCTGAGGGATCCCAAAAACTCCACAGGAAGCTCCTGGAACTAATGAGAAGTTCAGCCAGGGTGGCCAGGATACAAAATAAATGTGCGGAAAATCAGGCCTTCCTGTATGCCCAGATCTGAAAAGAAGTGAAGCGCTTGAAGAAAAACAATTGCAATTACTATAACCCCTAAAAAATGAAAATACCCTTGGTATAAACCAACTAAGGGGGAGGGTTTAGGTCGAAAAAAAGACCTTACAATGATGACAACCAAACTTTAAAACCTAAGAAAGAAATGCAGAAGACACCAGAAGGTGGAAAAGGACCTCCCTGTTCCTGGATTGGCAGACTCAACATTGTTAAAATGACCATCCTACCAAAGGAATACTACAGATTCAATGCTATACCACTCAAAATCCCAAAGGGCAATTCTTCAAAGAAGTTGACCAAACAATCTTCAAAGTTCATATGGCGGCACAACAGACCAGGATAGCAACAAAACAAAAAACTTCCTGAAGTAATCAACCCACAACAGCTGGAGTTTACATACCAAACTAAGTCTATACTTTTACAAATCCATAGTTCATCACGACAGCCTGGTCCTGGCTCCAAAATAGACACCACAGATCCCAACAGGATTTAAGGGATTGAAGACCCAGATATAACGCCCACAAAGTTACAGGCCATTTGGTCTTTGACAAATGGGCCCAAAGAATCCAATGGAAAAAGAACAGCCTCTTCAACAAATTGGTGCTGGCAACCACTGGATCTCCACTGCAGAAGCTTTCGATTAAAGCTGGCCCCGTATTGTCACCAGTACAAGACTTAATTCCCCAAATGGAGTAAGGAGCTTGATACATAAGGCCAGAGACTTTAAACAACCATAGTTGTGCTTGAAAGGATAGGGAAAACTCCCTCGAGCCTGATTGGGCCTAGGCCAACACTTCTCTAAACCATACATCCAATGGCACAGTCACTGCTACCAACTCTCAACAGTTGGGACTTGTGAAATTAAAGCGCTTCTGTTCAGATAAAGAGACTGTCACACGAGCTCAAAGGCAACCCACAGACTGGGAGAAAAATTCTTCACTACCACATATCTGACCAGAGCTCTATGTCCAGAAGTGCACAAAGAACTTAGAAAATTTAAACTCCAAGGAAAACACTGGCCCAATTAAAATGGGCCCTGGACTTCACAAGCAACTTTACCCAGGGAGAAATTAAATGTCTAACAATTATCTTAAAAAATGGCTCCACTTCCTTAGCCATTCAGGAACTGCCAATCCAAATGCCCTGAGATATCATCTCACCTCCGGTCAGGATGGCAAAAATCCACAATACAAACAACGACAAAAATGCTAGGCGGATGTGAGAGAGGGGAACTCTCCTACATTTGTTGGTGGTTTCGGGAATGCAGCCATACAGCCACCTGGAGAGCCGTCTGGAGATTCTTAAAGAGATTAACATTGAAATGCCGTATGACCCTGCTTATCCCACTTGGGGAATAAAACCCCACATTTGCAGCAGAGGTTCGCCTCGATTAGCACCAAGCTGGACATGTTCATAGCAGCACTGTTTACAATAGCAAAGTCATGGAATCAACCCTAAATGTCCACAGTTGACCACGTGGATTAAGGAAAACCAACAAGTGGTTACATCTATACCAATGGAGAGATACTACTCAGCCATCAAAAATGATTGAATTACTGGAATTTGCTGGGCAGGATGTCATAGAAAGAATTATATTAAGTGAAAGTATCCCAGAAACTTACGCGCCGTTATGTACTCCCTAATATGTAGTCCTTAGTACCAAACTCACCCAGCCACATTGCGACACTCAAAGTAAACCTATGTAACCACAGTAGGTTGCACGGATTATGAACAAGGAGAGATGGGTTAGTAGGGCCACACCCGAAAACCATGAGAGAGGAGACCATGTTACAAGCAGAGAAAAAAGGCCCTCCATCAAGGTCTGGGCACGTAAGTAATTGAGAAAACCTTGTTAAGTTCACAGACGTTCTTCCTGACTCATCCAGAAGTGGAGGGGCATATCAGTCTAGTGCAGATAAAAAGGAATCATGTTGCAAAAAATGGTGATGGAACCCCGCCCTCAGTGAGGGTGCCTACTCTGATTACAATCTACCCTTGAATGTTGCTATTACAACATAGACTCCAGTTTTTAACAGCTTTTTGTCTCTAGCCAGGGGTTGACATACCTGTGCCCACGCAGAATGGAGTGAAGGGAATTGCAGAGCAGCAAAACTGCACAAGAAAATAACAAACCACAATTCCAGAACTTCGAGGATCTATATCAATCACCATTCGAGAAACTAGGACAGCCTCCAACTTCTCCCTCTGGGCTCAGCGGACCTTGCGGAAGAGGGGACGGTATAAGATTGTAAGACGAAAAGGATGGGAGGAGCACCGATTTGCAAGATCTCAACAATAGTTTTTTTTTTGTGTGGGGCAACGCACTCATATGGACTTTGCATGCCCTGCGCAAGTCCAGCGCGCTGTTGCCTCATAAAGTCTCGCATTGTTAAGGGCACCAGAACCCTGGAGCAAGGATTACAGCCATAGTAGTGATCTTATGCTTACGGGGACAGAGAAAGGGCTTTGGAAAGGTACTGGTCCTCTATATCATCGGAGAGGAGGACCCAGGGGAGAGTTAGGCGTACACAATAAAGGGGACTCGCTGGGAATTGGGGGGAGTGTACATCTGGGGAAGGGGAAGACGGGGGAGGAGGGGGGAGGGAGGGAACTGGGTTAAAAAATTTTAAAATGTATAATTAAATTTTAACGAAAAAAAAAAAATGAAACCGCAGAGCTCACCCCAATAATCCCAGTGTGTGATATATAACACCAGCGCGTTGTTATTAAGCTCAGCTTTTCCACCTGTACAACTCGTTTTCCCTGTCTGCTGTCCTGTGTTCAAGCGACACATCAGAGGCGACACCCCGTGAAGGTCGGGTAAGACCAACTGCTTTCCAAACAAGTAGGAGAGCGTACAACTTTAGAAAAGAGGGAATTTCCGTCCTTCATCCTTCCCTGTAGCACGGCGCGATGTTACCCATGTTTCCATTTTCTTCAATTTCTAGAGATTTTCATCTCTCCAGATGAAGGCGTTCTATCTACAAGACAAACATGTCACATCTAGGACATGAAGTGCCAAACATTGCCTTATATTGGACTGAGGTGAACCACTCACAATTCCACTGGAACTGATTATTTAAATCAAAACACATGAAGGGACATGAAATGACATTTGGGCAACCTATCAAACCCGAAGTTTAACAGCCTCGCAGCACAGCTTACTCCTCTCACTGTTTCTGGTTTTTGTCACGCAGTAGCTGAAGCCCCAGAGGAGTTAATGCCTGTGAAAAATTCCCTGACGCTGAGCTCAGAGGCCCGTCACGCTGCTCTGGGCAGCCACAGGACTGACTCACATGTGCTAGATGCGGTCGGTCAAGTCAGGAAAAGGCAGAAATGCGGGCTCCCGCACGCGGGCATACTTTTGAATGGGAGCAAAGATTTTTAGCAAGGCCCAAGAGGAAGGTCCTGCAATCCCATGACTTCGTGAGAGCTTTGGAATATAAACAGAGAAAGAACTGGCAGCCCGGAGCTCCAGGGAGGTGTAGAGGAGCGGAGAGGAGGCTGGTGAAGAGGAAACATCTGCGCCGCACTTGCTGTGGGCCATAGACGGACCAGTGCAACCAGAAGCTGGAGAGTGACCGCTTCCAGGAGCAGGGGCGGAGAAAGAAAAGACAACATGCCAAGGGCTCAGTTGCAAGACAGCGTAATTAACTGGGCACATTGAGGCCAGGTGCACTCTGCCAGCGCTCTTCTTACACAGTGGTCTCCCAAACCAATTTCACCAAACACACAAGAGGCAATGAAAGAGAGGCCAGGGAAGCACCCGGATCATGGTCACGTATGAAGTACAGCTCAGCAGCAGCCGGCTGACTCAGCCACTGGTGTTCCCACACCGAACGTACTTCCCGACTTTCCTCCAGTAAAGTACGACAATGGAACTGTCTAAAAATGTTCACAGATGGCTGGGGTGTGAGCCTGATGGGAAAGGGCCAGTATCAGAGTGAGGGGAGGCGAATTCTAGAAACAGATGGAAATAATTCCAGAGAGGCAATCTGGGTGATTTAGGGAGACAGGTCACAGAGCATGCCGAGAGTCCAAGCTACTGGGACGAAAAAACTAAAGAAAGATCTCCAGGAGGATTGATTCTTAATGAAAAATAAAAGTCCCATTCCTAAGAAAAATCCAGATTCACCAAGAGACAGGAATAAAGCCAATCAACACCAAATGAACACCAAAGCACACAGAAAGATCAAAATTAAATAGTGTTGCATTGTGGGGAGGATTTAAAACACAGAGCTAATGATTGTAACGGGCAAGCTCACTATAAAGAAACTGGGTTGAAATTGAGCGCCGATTACCTCTTTATCAATTGAGAAGTAAGGAACTTTCAGGTTCTAAGGACTCTGATTTCGGCTAGGTAACCATGGGACTTCATTTTGTTTGTGTGTCATTTTCTCATCCACAATTATTTCTTATTAACATTATCACAACAATGCATAAAAGAGTTGGCATCTAATTAGGCACACGGGTGGTGACTTGAAAGTTGAGATTTGAGCTCTGGGCACATTTGTAGAGTATAGTGGTGAGTTTAAGCCCAGAGCAAACCTGCAAGGACGATTTCTAAGGATGGGGAAGCCCAGCCCATGTGGGTGGGGACTAGGCTCTGATAAAATACCGAGAGCTGCTGAGACAAGTTGGGCATCCTTGTGTTCACTTCGCGCCAGATTATATGCTGTCTGGCCAGTAAGGATTCCGTCCCTCTCTCCGCCATTGTGTTAGAGATGGTGTGGCCCGTCCCTCACCTGGTGTTGGTTGTGTCTCGTAAGCGGACTACAAATTCCGTAAACCAGACTATTATACAGAAAATAAGCCTCTTATTCCTTAAGTGTTTGATCGTGATTACTCAGCATCCATACAGGCAAATTGCTACAGAATTTGGTACCATGGAGTGGGGTGTTGCATGACTAAATCTGGCTGTGTGGATTTTGAATGGTTTTGTTGGACAATTTGAAATACTTGAAGCTTTGGGTTTATGCCGATGCAATTACCATTTTATAGAGTTAAATGGGCCATTTCGAAAATGAAATGGTTGGAGAAACGTCTCAGATTGTTTGGACCTAGTTTGTGATGAATGGGAACAGGATTTGGTAAAATTGAATTGAAGAGATGAGGACGGTGCTTGACAGAGGAGAGCTGTATTTAGCTTGTGAAGCTTGGATGAGCAAAGGGCAGGCAGCAGAACCGTTGCAGTGTTTGGAGGAAATTACCATCAGTGAAGGACAACCTAGTGACTGCAACAGGGACTGTGGAACGATGTGAAAACCCCCACCGTATGGTGGTCCATGGGTTGTGAAAATCAAGATTCCTTAGGGGCTGAAAGACGAGTTGCATTTGTTCCTTTCAGAAATTTGGCTGCCTAGGAAGATGGCTTCCCGAGTCAGGCCTGCGACGTTGGTCTTGCAAGCTGTGGCTCGAGTTGGATCAAGCTATGTTCAAACTCGCATGCGGCATCTGGCAGTGTTCTTCACCCACATGATACTGGTTTGGTGCATATTCGGGGTTCATGAGAGCAGCGAAACACGCTGGGTAACTAGAAGTGACAGGCGTAGAGTTCCTTCAATGGAAAAGGTTAATCGTATAGCTGCAGAGCAGAACCCAGAGTGTTGTTTGAGATGCCAGAACCGTGGATGTGTGCTGAGCATGGCTGCGATCGAGATTCCGCCTTGTCGAGGAACTCTGATTTCTCTATAAACTTTGAGCTGCACGCTCAAAGAGATGAGGTATGCCGCCTTGACTCTTGTGATAAGGCAAACAGACGGTTGACGTTGAGGTACAGGATGCGGTATTTGGATTTGTGGACTCTGGTTTTTAATTTAATGTTTTTTATTATGTCAAGAACTTCTGTTTTATCTGTTTAAAGTATATTTAATCATTCTGGATTTCTACACTCTTACGGGTTTTAAAAAGTTTGAACTTTGAAAATGCTGGTGGAAACTGAAGTTTTTTTAAATTATTTATTCAACTGTTGTGTGTGTGTGTGTGTGGTGTGTGGTGTGTGTGTGTGTCGAACCCCGGCGCGAATTCGGAACCACCATGTACCGCCCTACTCCTTCTTGTTTACTTCTGCCCAGGATTCCCAGGGACTCGCCCTACCAGGACCAGAAACGTATGGCTGCCTCTGTTTCCACTTGGCATCTAATATGTGGGCCGTCTCGGATCCGAACTCAGGACCTTCCGCCGCAAGGCAGAGGCTAACCCTGAGCTTCTCTCCAGCTCGGAACTGAAGTTTACTGAAGGAACATTTTAAATGTGTCTTATAAAAATATATTTATATGTTTAAGATAAACTTTTAACAACCTATGGGTGGACAAGGATTTTGAAGGTTACAGTTTAAAAAGGTGCTGGTTTTTTTTTTTTTTTTCCCCCTTTTTTTGTTTTTGGTGTTTTTTCAGGTGGACAAGGGTGGCGAGCGTCATCGCTAGACACAGTGTCCAACTTGAAGTTGAGGGTTCTGAGCTCTGGGAACATTTGCAGGAATTTAATGATGAGTTAAACGCCCCCAGAGCAACCTGCAGGGGATTTCTAGCTGACATGGGGGATAGGCCAGCCCAATGGTGGGTGGGATTAGCCCTGGAAATAAAATACAGAGAGCTGATTGAGAAAAATTGCATCTTTGTGTACACTTGGCCATACATGCTGTCTGGCAGTAAGGATGTCCCTTTCAACCATTATGTAAGAGTATGGCGTATCCGTTTCTTGGCACTTGTGTTGGTGTGAGCTCTCCTGTCACGCTGGACTACAACCTGGCTATGTACAGAAATAAAACCCCTGTTCCCTTAAGGTGTTTGATGGTGACTTTCTTAATCAGCAAACTATGCAGGCGGATTGCTAGAGTTGGTATTGGAGATTAATTAGAAACCACTGTTAAAAAAAAAAAAGAACCTCCAATGAAGAAGTCCCAGCGGGGAAGGCTGGAGACTGACTTGCCACATGCACACGAGGCTTTCTGGATCTCTCTCCAGCTCGACCTGCGATTTCTGCTTTCCACTACCTTCCGAGGCTCTCACCAAAGCAATTCCACGTGGTCGTCCTGTGGTTTGCAAAATTGAAGATGCTCTGCTTGCGGTTGTATTACGGCCTCGCTGGTCTCTTCTGCTCTTGTGCCCAGAAACATAAATCTTCATGCTGTTGCGGCAGTCCCCTGCGTCCTGGGGAATGAACGGCCCCACCCCGTCTCTGCTGGTGCTGAGTGGATTCATTCAACAATTGGTGTGCCAGGCCTGAGTGTGGGGCGGGGCGGGTTCCGCGCCCTCTACCATCCTCCGGGCATGGGTGCGAGGATTCCCAGACACCGACGCGGGCACCTTGGATGCAAGGCCATCGTTGCCCCAGAAGGGGAGCCTTGACGGCCTAGACATGGCCTGGCCGCGGCCAGCTCCTTTGTGCCTCCTTGATGGATGCGCCTTCTGCCTGTCCCCTGGTCAGACACCCAGACCCCGCTGAGAAGCACTGGCTTCTCACCACACTACTCTGCACGATGGCCTTCAGGTTCCCCCCAATTCTTCCTTACAGCCCACACAGGGGCCGGCTGGTTACTCAGGACTTCTTTTCTGAAAAGAAACTAGCAAGCAGGGCCTTCTGTAGCTTTGCAAGAGAAGGGAGAGGGGAGATGGACACGAGAAAACTCACCCAGACGTCGACGGAGCGCTGGCAGACACAGCTGTTGTTGGAAACAGCTCAGTATAACTAACAGCAAAAGGTCTCTAGGGCATCGGTAATGGGATTTTGAATCAAGTTTATTGTCCCAGGGAAGTTACGAAAGGTTGTGTGTTAGGCTGTTACCAAAAAACCCTGAGTGGAATACACGGATGAGCACAGGCACATTGTAAGATGCGGTTCCTTCGCACCGTGTCACAGCCAATCCTGGATATGAGCAGAGCACAAGAGAGGTCCCACCCAGGATGTGGCTTGTGTCAGCCCATCTCCGACTGGTAAGGCCATGTTTCTACAGGGCGAGGGAAGCACGTCCTGCACGTTGGGGGTAAGAAGGAGAGACCACAGAGAAAAACGATCCGTTCCCAGCTTACGCCAGTATCTCTCAGGGCATGAAAGCACCATGGTGAAGGTTCAGTTCAGGCATGAGGCATTTGAGGCTGAAAGCAATATGAGCAGCGACCCTGTCAGTTCAAGCATCGGACTGAGTTATGCAGCCCGAACACGCTCCACGCACTCAGGATTCCAGTAGAATGATCCCTCGGAATACCACTCCAGTGTCCCTGGCAGGGCCTGCAGGGTGATGTTTGCTGGCAACCCTCTCTTCCTCCTCTCCCTCATCACACCTTGCTGCAGCCCCACCAGCATTCTCCTCTTCAGTTCTAACAGCCAACTTGGAGATCTCGTTTCACTCTTCCAGTTTTGGCTTCCTCAACGTGAAAATTGGGGGCCTGCAATAATTAATCAAGTGTTTGAGGGGATCAGCCAGCAAGTATTCAGCAGCCCCCTTAACCTTTATGTGGGACTCAGGCAGGACCTCATCTGCATTCCACCTCACCTCTGGATTTCCCAGCTTAACCTTCAAGACGATCCTACGGCAGTAAGGGACACACTGGGGCCGTGCAGGACTTATGCCGTGGGGGGTACTGGGCCCCGTCAATGCACTTGTACAGGCACGAAGGTTTCTGGACAGAGATGGCCAAACAAGCAGCCCGACAACACTATAATCCTACAGGAAAACCCTGTGCGAAATCAAACTCTGAATCTGGTTGTCGGCTTTCCCAGTGACCCCAAAGATGATGGCGAGTTTGCACTCCTCGGCGCCCCTTCTCCGCATCATCAAAGTCAAACCTCCAAGATGTTTTTTCCTAAAACACGAGTAGAAGCGCGTCTGTCCAGGGAAATGGATGATGCTCTGAGCCACTCCCAGGGTCCAAGACCCAGGTCCCATGCAGCAGACGCGGACAGGGCCATTAGAAAATCCCACTCAGCAGGCAAAATCAGGCATTCTGTTCTGTTCCATGTATTTTCCTCAGCAACTCCGACCACCCGCAGCACTGGACGGTGGCAGTTCTAGGACCAAGATTGTTAACTTTCATGACAAGCATGCTATTTCCTGGGCTCCTCACCTTCATGTTTTGTTCCCTTATTAACTCTCTGTTGTGACAGGAAACGTCGTGTGCTTGGAGCACAAACCTTACCGAAAGGCAATGTCCCCACAACCTTCTTTGCAGGCTCTTGGAAATCTACAGTACAGGTTTCCCGTTTTAAAGACTAGTAAACAGTTTTTATTCCGACCAAGGCAGTTATTTTAGATTGCTCGATTTGATTAACATTTACTAAAAAGGGGAATTTTGACAGGAAACTAGAAGTTTAGAGGATCTCTCCGTAGGAGGGAAGCCTGCGAACCCGGACCCGACCGGGAGTGTCGGGAGATGCTGCATTGTTGTGTGGCTCTAGCGCATCTATGTTTAGGCCTGTGAAATCAGTAACAGTCTATTGCTGCTCTTCCAACTATGCACCCCACACGTGCACATTATGCACCACCCCATGCGCACACACCTGCACACACCACACATGCACCACTGTTCAGTAACAGAAAATGCATTTAACATTATGAAGTTTTTAACTTCCATTTTTCGATCCAAGTATATTTCCTGCCCCATCCATCGGGCCAATTTATAACATTTTAATTATGATGGCTCTGGGCAACTGCCCAGGAAAAGACACTGTTCTGTTAATGAAATAACTGGGCATGATTAAATCTGGATGCCTGTGCTAGGGCACCTGGGTCCTTGACTACAGTTGTGAGGATGGACGGTCGGGGGGCACAGAGGACAAGCGGGGGCGGGGGGAAGGGGCGACGGTTCAGCCATTAAAGTGCTGGATGTATAAGCAGAAGGGCCGGAGTTCTTACTGCCACCTTCCAAGTAAAACGCTGCTGCAAAGTGTGGCTGTCGGCCTGTCATTCAGCCTCAGAAGGCAGAGCCTGGAGTCCCCAGAACGATTGGTTAGCCAGACTGGTCCCGTCAGCGACTAGAGACTCAGTCTCAAAATAACAAAGGAAGAGCGATTGTGAATGATTCCCCACGTGAACCTGGGACCTCCACAGGTATGCGTGCGCACACACACGCTCGCACACGCACACATGCACATATGCACACACACACACACACATGCACATATGCACACACACACACACACATGCACACATGCACACACACACACATGCACATGGACACACGTCGGGGTACTGCATCATGTAGCAACACTTCCCTCCTGGACAAAACGGCCCCATTTCATAAAGAGGCGCCTCCAGGCCCGTATGTGCCCTTCTCTCACCCGAGATGGCGCCCCGGGCTTCTCTCTCCTCGTGTGTGTTCCTGCGGGCAGGCTCCAGCTCCCTGGTACATCTTCAGATAACTGCACTCTTCTCTTAGAGGGTGAAAACCCGAGTGTCTGTTCCCCAGCTCGCCCCTAATGCCCCCTAGTTGTACTGTACACAAGCTGGGAGAAGACGACACCCCTGCTGTTCCGTCCACTTGTGCTGGGACAGCCATTCTGCTCCTGCAATAGATCTCTTGGGTGAATGTGGCCTGTGGGGGGGTCCCCTGAACAAGCTCCCTTCAATACACACATGTGAATTCCTACATGTGCACATATAGTGTGCCCACATGCACGAGAAGGAGGATCCCAGCGGTCCTGAGTGCGCAAGTCTCACTCAAAAGCTCAGAAACAAGCAGCAGTGCTCCCCCAATGCAGAGTCATAAGTGGCTTCCCGGCAGGCCGACTCAGAGGTCCTCTCCTCTTTGCCCTGGCCGGGATCTGACGTCTAGTAGATGGCCATGCCCACGTCAGCTCCACGTTCTGGGGGGACTGTCTGTCCTCTTCACTTTTGAACTGCCCTTGGCCAGTGTCCCGCCCTCACGGAGGACGTGCACCCCCATCGGAGCGAGGCCTCTGCAGGTCCGTGACAGGGACGGAGGCAGAACAAGCGCTGTGCGTGTCGCCAGGGGCATCGAGTGGCACTCAGAAGGCAGCTGTGCGGAACCACCTCTAACTCCAAGCTCCTCGCAGCTGGACACTGCATTCACCTGCCAGCTCTCGAAGTCGATCTTTCAAAGCAGACAGAGGGGATCGTGTCACAGCCACGGCGTCCGCATCCTTCCTCCCCTTCGTCTGCTGCAATCTGGGCGTGCGGCTCAGCAGGACTGCTCCGAGCTGCTGCCGCGCCGCATCCCTCGGGCGGCTCTGCAGAGTGGACGTCCAGGGTCAGCTAACTGTAGATTCACGGCCAGCCAGGCCACTTCTGGCTTGCAAAGGATTTCCTGCTCCGTCTTTGCACCTGGGAGGGGAGGCAGATGACTCTCATCCCATGGTGGGAATCCCCGTCTCAGCTGTTTACCTGTTCAGAGCTCCGAGCTTCCCAGGCAGTGTCGCGTGGCTTTGCTAGATGAGTGGGAGGCAGGGCACAAACCTCTGACCCGTAAGGCTGGGCGCCTGGACACGATCCCCAAGGAAGCCAGGGCACGCCCACCTAGGCGACTCCACACTGAGTCCCACGGTGGTCTGCGCTCACAGACTCCTGGAGCCTCTTTGGGTCTGCAGCCACAATACTTCTTGCCCCCACATACTCCCAGGGCCTTGTGCCTGCTCCCGGGCCTGGGCAGGTGTCCCCTGGGTGAAGGCTGTTTGAACGGAAGACGTTGAGGAAACCTGTTGTCTGAGCAAGCAGAGCCTCTGCCAGCTCCCTGGTGGTCCTGGTGGTCCCCTGGTGGTCCCCCTGGTGGCTCCTAGGAGGCACCTTCCCTCTGCTCTCACCCGCCCTCCTCTCCTCCCGTCCCTCTCCCGCCCACTCCAAGGAGACTCCAGCACCTTCAGAGCCGAGTCTGGGCCCTGTCATGGCGGCGTCCACACTTCAGAGCGGGCTGTCACCACCGTCACTGCAGAACAAGCTTGGCCATTCCCTCTCCACACACACGCTGCTCCCCACCCGTAGCTTGGAGTTCTGGGGCCGCCTTCAGGGGCAGCCACGCGTGGCAGGTGGAGGGGGCAGAGCCAGCTCGTGGGCGTCGCCACAAAGACGCTCATCACGGCTCCGCTCAGGAGACGCTGCCGATGGTTTGCAGGTTTCCAGACTCTTTCCCACACTGATCAGATGCTGCGGCGAGAAGCCATTCTAGGGACATCGGTACGCGCGCACCTAGAACAGCCTGTCCACATGGTCATGGTGCGGCGTTCTGGTCAGGGCCCAAGGACTCCACTGACGGCTTCAGGGGACAGATGCCGCGTGGTAGTCAGGGGACAGCAGTACTGTTGGCTGCATCGTTGTTGGCTTGGTGGTCAGGAGCTGCTTCTCCGGTGTCCCTGTGCTTGACGGTGTGTGTGCGCCTCTGCTGCAGACACACCGTGGCAGGATGTGAGTGGCTGGCACAGCGCTAAAAGATTCTGCCATAAACCCTTGAAACAAAATCCGTCGACAGCCACAGCCTTGTTGAGATCTCCACTTTCCTTCAACAGACAGTCTGTTCTCTTGAGAAATTAATGTTCCTTCATGTGCTGGGGCTGTAGGAAGTAACATGTGAGAAAGGAGAAAAGAAGGTCAGGCTAGAGCGCAGGGCTGAGGGGGCGGGCAGGGCGAGTGGACGTGTCGCCAGAGAACGGCGGGTCACCACAGGGGTGGACAGAGCCACCGCTCTGCACACGAAGTCGCAGCGTCTCCTTTCCCACTGTACAAGGTGGCAGCTATGGTTTTCTTGTGTCTGTCTCTCTTTTTCTTTCCTCCTGAACTATCTCGGGGTAACGATGGCTGGCACCTAAGGACATCATGCTTTTCTTTGCAGGCTAAAGGTGAACCTCAACATGATAACAGATGAAAAAGGGGGGAAAGGACATTGTGGATGTATCCAAGTGCTGATCAGAACAGCTCTCCAGTGGTGTCCTTCCAAAGCTTTGCTTGCAAGTGGCTGGATGGCAGGTCCTTATCTTTTCCTTCTAGAACGTGCTTAGGACCTTGGGGAGGGGGTGATGAAGGAGCCGCTGTGTTCTGGGCCAGGTCATATCATGTGTAAGTGCTAATCAGCAGAAGGGTTTTGTGCGTATAAACCTTACTCTTCATTTTCCAGCAACTGTAATTTTAATGCAAAGTGGCAGGACAGCAGAAGGCAGCCAGAGTGCTCAGGGGAGGGGACAGACGTGCTAGAAGCAGGGACAAAGAGCTTGCCTGCCTGTCACCCACCCTCAGCTCCCCACCTCTCTGTGCAGCACCAAGGCGGTGGTAGAGCCAGGAGGGTGTGTGCTCTGTGTATTCTAGCTGCCCGTCATCCATGCAAATCCTCATCTAGAAGTTTCTAGAATTTTCTTTGCAGCGCTGTCTCTTGTGCAGAGTGTAGTGTTCTCGTCACCTCCCAGTACCTTGGTGCATGTCTGTTCAGGGTAGAGAGAGTGACAGACAGCTTCCCAGCAAGCCTCACAGCTTGCAGTACGGCAGGGCGGGGGAGAGAGGGCCAGAGCCTAATGTGTCTAGACAGCATATTTCAGGCGCCGAGAGGAGGTGCAGACATTGCTGGCACTCGCCATTCTTGCTCCGTGGCGGTGTGAGGTCTGCTCCATCTTCCTCTCTGATTTCTCCTACAAGGAGCTGAGGTGCCAAGCGTGCAGGAAATGCCACCTTGACTTCCCCTGCTCCCCAATGCTGCCTGTAAGCAGTTCCCTCAATCTCCCTTGACTTGCAGCAGTCTTGTTGTCGACCAGAATTGTCAACAAAGTGCGGGAAGAACACGTCCGTGGTGATGGACATCTTTTCCCTTTCATTCTCTAATTGCCTAGGGCGAGCCGTCCTCATCGCCAAGGAAGGAAAGCTAGAGAGGAGTATGCATCGCGGAGTGAACCAAAGGCTCCGGAGCACCTGACGCATAGAATGGAAAGATAATTATTTCAGGTGAGACAGAATTAGCTATCAGAGATCATGTGATGATGATGGACAGATGTCAGAGGACAGTTAACTCCATCAGTGGATGGGTCAACGTCATGAGACCGTCCACACACACGAGGATATGGGTGCAGAGGGCAGTCTGACCTCCGACGGCTGATACTGATTCTCAACGTGACAAGATCTAGAGTCCTTTGCAAACGACCTCTGGGCTTGTCTGTGAGTGATTTCCTGAATCAGGTCAAGTAAGGCGGGAAGTGCCATCCTAATTCCAACACTGACGGAGAAGAGGAAGGAGTCTGGACCAGCATTCAGAGCTCTCTGCTTCCTGACTGTGGATGAGTTGCAATGTGACGTGGGTTTCAAGCTGCTTCCTCTCTGGGTTAGATTGTCCCTCTGAACTGTAGGCCACACTCAACCTTCTTCCTTATTCACTTTGCCTTCATCAGGCATTTTGTTGTAGCAACAGAACAAGTGAGTAACACAATCTCTTTCTTGAGCATTTTTTAAAAATTCATAGAGCAAGTTTCTCTAAGAACTTCAACCAGGGACAAATTAAAATTGGGGGCACAACTGCAAATCTACCACCAGTCCAACCAGGGACCCACACAGCCTTCCACCCATTGCTGCCCCCCTCCCCAGCCCCTGCCTGCGACCTCAGCAGTCAGCCCAGGTCTGGATTCTCAGCTCTGAGAAGGAACTTGTCCAATTGGCTGAAACCATCAGAGGCTGAGGACAGAGAGCAACCGAAATAGAAAGCTGGAGAACATTTGGGGCTCGTGCTTTCCATGCTGTGAGTCATTGCTGGTGCATCTGCATGCAGAATGTGGAGCACATTCTTGCCCAGAAGAGGGAAGAGAGTGCTCATCAAGGATCCACTTGCCCGTTGTTCGCGGCCAGAACAGAGCGAACTTTTGGAACCCTCGGATGGACTGAATTCCGGAAGTGCATGACAAGACATTTGTGGAGACCTCCGGGGCTCTAGAAGAGCTTTGCTCACTAGATGGCAATGCAGGGGACACAGTGCATGGGCTCAGGGACGCTTGCCAAGTGGAGAATGGCATCTTGGGTGTTCTCGGGGTGAACTTCCACTAGTGCTAGGGCTGCATGCACAGCCTTCCTCTCAAGACATCGGAAGGATTCGCAGCTGCTGCAGGATCCGGTGTGAGTGCCCCCGATACCTGTTGGGGACATGTCTTTCCTTGTATTGTCTGTGCCGAGCCCTGGGAAGGCCCCCTTTCCCCTCTCGCTTCTTCAGCTTTCAAGGGGACCCCTAGGTCTTTCACCTCTCCTTGTCTCTTCTTCCTCCTGCTAGACTGTGATGGTGGCTCTCTCTCTCCCTCTCTCTGTCATCTGACCTTGAGCTCTTCCACCCTGATGTTATTGCTCCCGTGGCCATAGGGCCCCCAAACTAAATAAACTCCTTTTTTCTAAGTCTCAAAAAAAGTCCTGGTAAGGCCAGGTCAACTACAGAGTAGGGTGTGGTCACAGTGTGGGGCGATCTTAGGTTTCTTTATGAGAACTGAAAACATCAGATCTACGCTCCGCCGGTCGGGACGCGAACGCGAGATCCAGCCGGGCCTCACCGCGCGCCCTAGGACCCCAGGTCAGCCCACAGGGACCCGGCTCCGACTCCCACCATCCAGCCAGAGCGGCGCACAGGGCCAAGGGACGAGGAGGACCTCCCCCTGCGCCCGGGCCCCGCCCCAGCTGCCCTCGGGTTAAATAGCTCCACGCCGACGCGCCCATCCTCCCTTTTCACCCCACCCCCGCTCCGCTGGTCGGGACACACACGCAGTCCAGCCGGGCCTCACCCCGCGCCCTAGGTAAGTCCCCGTTCGGGCCCCGCCCACCAGTACCCCAGGCCAAATAATTCAGTTTAGTGAAATTGAGAGATCTTAAGAGTTTAAAATGACAATGCCAAAGTCAAAGTGCAAATCCATGAGAAGCAACACTCAAGTAAACAAATTTCCCACTGAAGAAATTAATTCCATAATGTTAGACTCCAACAAGAACAAACCCGCGGAAAAAGGCCAAGAAAGCCTGACCCAGGATAACGACTTTCAAAATATGATCATTACCATGTTCAATACTATGAAAGAGGAATCCGGGAGGAATTACATAATCGAATCAATCGCTTTGAAGAGGAACACAACAGACATCTGGAGGAGTTGAGAAAACAGTGCAAGAAACAAAAAGTGGCATAGAGCAGTTAAAACAAACTCAAGCAGAGTTTAAAACTGAGCTAAAAGACAAGTTATCTTCAACCCAGAACGCCACAGAGAGTCTTATCAACAGAACTAATGAAGCAGAAAACAGAATTTCAGACCTTGAAGACAAAGTGGGAGTACTAACCAGCTCAATGGAAGAGGTTGTTAAAGCCAAAAAGATACTTGAGAGAAATATCCAAGAGATATGGGACACCCTGAAGAAGCCTAACATGTGTATTCATGGAATACCGGAGCAAGAATCTCAAAATACCACCCCTGAGGAAATTTTTCAAACGATCATCAAGGAAAACTTTCCTCATCTAAAAAAAGAGAGGCCCATTCATATACAAGAGGCATTCCGCACCCCAAACAGATACGACCAAAATAGAAGCACACCGCGGCAAATAATAGTTAAAACACTCCACATTCAAGATAAAGAACTGGTGCTGAGAGCTTCAAGGGAGAAAAAACAAGTCACTTTTAAAGGCAAACCTATTAAAATAACAAATGACTTCTCAGTCGAAACAGTAAAAGCAAGAAGAGCTTGGAGAGACATACTTCAAGTATTGAATGAGCAAAAATGTCAACCCAGGCTGATTTACCCTGCAAAACTATCAGTCATGATCGAGGGAGAAAGAAAAATTTTCCAGCACAAAGACAACTTGAAGGGATACATGTCCACCAAACCAGGCCTTCAAAAAATGCTAGAAATGATACTCAAGCGTGAAGAAAAAAACAGGCATATCCAGGAGAACAGAAGGCAAATATAACACCATTAAAAGCGAAGCAATATACTTATAAAAGCTACTAAACATAATAAATGTCTGGAATTAACAATAGTTTCTCCATTATAACACTAAATGTTAATGGACTTAATTCACCGATCAAGAGACACAGATTACAAACTTGATTAAAAAATCACAATCTATCAATCTGTTGCCTGCAGGAAACCCATCTCACCACAAAGATAGGCACGCTCTAAAAATAAAAGGCTGGTCAACAATTCTACAAGCAAATGGAAGCAGAAAACAGGCAGGGGTAGCCATTATGCTATCAGACAAAGTGGATTTCAAACCAAAAAAACTTATAAGAGACACGGATGGATACTACATTTTAGACACAGGTACAATTCACCAGGAAGATTTCACAATACTGAACATATATGCACCCAATACGGGCCCCTCCACATTCATTAAGAAAACCCTACAGCGTCTAAAGCAAGAAATCAACCCCCAAACGATAATTCTTGGGGACTTCAACACCGCCCTCTCTACATGGGATAGATCAACAGGTCAAAAGCTTAACAGAGACACTTTGGAACTTAATCAAACCCTGAAAGAAATGGACCTCACAGATCTCTATCGAACTTTTCACCCACGCACCAAAGAATACACATTTTTCTCAGCAGCACACGGAACTTTCTCCAAAATAGATCACATATTGGGCCACAAAATGAATCTACACATATACAAGAAAGTTGAAATTCTAACCTGTGCCCTATCAGACCACCACGGCCTAAAGCTGGACATCCACAACACATCAAACAAGAGAAAATACACTAACTCCTGGAAACTTAACACTATGATGCTGAATGAGAACTGGATTCAGGAAGAAATTAAAAGGAAATTCAAGATTTCCTGAAAGTGAATGATAACGAAAATACAACTTACCAAAATCTCTGGGACACAATGAAAGCTGTTCTAAGAGGTAAGTTCATAGCTCTTAATGCCCACGTCAAAAAAATGGAAACATCAGAAATAAACAACTTAACAATGCAGCTTAAAGCTTTAGAGAAACTAGAGCAATCTGATCCCAAAAGCAGTAGAAGAGAAGAGATTAGCAAAATAAGGGGGAGAAATATCTGAAATCGAGACTAAGAAAACGATAGAAAAAAATCAACCAATCAAAAGCTGGTTCTTTGAAAAAATCAACAAGATTGATACACCCCTAGCTAAACTAACCAAAAGCAAGAGAGAGAAAACCCAAATTAACAAAATTAGAAATGAACATGGAGTTATCACTACTGATACCCAAGAAATCCAGAGAATTATAACATCATATTTCAAAAACTTATACTCTGTGAAGTTTGACAACACAAAAGAGATGGATGAATTTCTAAGTAAACACAACTTACCTAAATTGAATCAGGAAGTTGTGAATTATTTAAATAGTCCTATAACATATAAGGAAATTGAGGAAGTAATCTCGAATCTTCCCACCAAAAAATGTCCTGGACCAGATGGATTCAGCACAGAGTTCTACCAGACATTTAAGGAGTTAATAACACCAATACTCCTTAAACTGTTCCATCAAATAGCAAAGGAAGGAACACTACCAAATTCCTTCTATGAAGCTAATATCGTTTTAATCCCAAAACCTAATAAAGATTCACTTAAAAAAGAAAACTATAGGCCGATCTCCCTGATGAACACAGACGCAAAGATCCTCAACAAAGTCTTAGCAAATCGGATTCAAAAACATATTAAAAAGATCATTCATGGGGACCAAGTAGGCTTCATCCCCGGCACACAAGGTTGGTTCAACATATGCAAATCAATAAATGTAATTCATCATGTAAACCAGTCCAAAGTCCAAGACCACATGATACTCTCGATAGATGCAGAAAAAGCTTTTGACAAGATCCAACAGCCTTTTATGATCAAAACGCTAGAGACAGTAGGAATGGAAGGAATCTTTATCAATATAATAAAAGCTGTATACAATAAGCCCACAGCAAGGATTATGCTCAATGGGGAACAATTGGAAGCATTCCCACTTCGATCAGGAACTAGACAAGGCTGTCCACTCTCACCACTTCTATTCAATATTGTACTTGAAGTCTTAGCTGAAGCCATAAGACAAGAAAGGGACATAAGAGGGATTCAAATCGGCAAGGAAGAAATCAAGCTATCCCTATTTGCAGATGACATGATCTTATACCTGAGGGATCCCAAAAACTCCACCAGGAAGCTCCTGGAACTAATTGAGAAGTTCAGCAGGGTGGCAGGATACAAATAAATGTGCGAAAATCAGAGGCCTTCCTGTATGCCCAGAATGAAAGAAGTGAAAAAGCCTTGAGAGAAACCATGCCATTTACTATAACCCTAAAAAAATGAAATACCTTGGTATAAAACCTAACTAAGGAGGTAAAAAGACCTTTACAATGAAAACTTTAAAACCCTAAAGAAAGAAATTGCAGAAGACACCAGAAGGTGGAAAGACCTCCCTTGTTCCTGGATTGGCAGAATCAACATTGTAAAAATGACCATCCTACCAAAGGCAATATACAGATTCAATGCTATACCAATCAAAATCCCAAAGCAATTCTTCAAAGAAGTTGACCAAACAATCTCAAAGTTCATATGGAGGCACAAAAGACCCAGGATAGCAAAAACAATCCTGAGTAACAAAAACACAGCTGGAGGTATTACCATACCAAACCTAAGTCTATACTACAAATCCATAGTTATAAAGACAGCCTGGTACTGGCTCCAAAATAGACACACAGATCAATGGATAAGGATTGAAGACCCAGATATAAGCCCACAAAGTTACAGCCATTTGGTCTTTGACAAAGGGGCCCAAAGAATCCAATGGAAAAAGAACAGCATCTTCAACAAATGGTGCTGGCAAAACTGGATCTCCACATGCAGAAGATTAAAGCTGGACCCGTACTTGTCACCATGTACAAGACTTAATTCCAAATGGATCAAGGAGCTTGATATCAGGCCAGAGACTTTAAAAACCATAGTTGAAAGGATAGGGAACTCCCTCGAGCTGATTGGGCTAGGCCAACACTTCCTAAACAGACATCCAATGGCACAGTCACTGCTACCAACTCTCAACAGTTGGGATCTTGTGAAATTAAAGAGCTTCTGTTCAGATAAAGAGACTGTCACACGAGCTCAAAGGCAACCCACAGAATGGGAGAAAATCTTCACTAACCACATATCTGACAGAGCTCTATGTCCAGAGTGCACAAAGAACTTAGAAAATTAAACTCCAAGGAAAACACTGGCCCAATTAAAAAATGGGCCCTGGAACTTCAAAGAAACTTTACCAGGGATGAAATTAAAATGTCTAACAATTATCTTAAAAAATGCTCCACTTCCTTAGCCATCAGGGAAATGCAAATCAAAACTTCCCTGAGATATCATCTCACCCCGGTCAGGATGGCAAAAATCCACAATACAAACAACGACAAATGCTAGAGAGGATGTGGAGAGAGGGGAACTCTCCTACATTGTTGGTGGGAATGCAGGCTCATACAGCCACTCTGGCGAGCCGTCTGGAGATTCTTAAAGAGATTAAAGATTGAAATGCCGTATGACCCTGCTATCCCACTTTTGGGAATAACCCCCCATGCAGCAGAGGTTCGCCTCGATAGCACAAGCTCGACCATGTTCATAGCAGCACTGTTTACAATAGCAAAGTCATGGAATCAACCTAAATGTCCAACAGTTGACGAGTGGATAAGGAAACAGTGGTACATCTATACAATGGAGTACTACTCAGCCATCAAAAATGATGAATTACTGGAATTTGCTGGGAAATGGATGTCATTAGAAAGAATTATATTAAGTGAAGTATCCCAGAAAATTAAGCGCCGTATGTACTCCCTAATAGGTAGCTCCTAGTACCAAACTCACCCAGCCCACATTGAGACACTCAAAAGTAAACCTATGTAACACAGTAGTTGCAAGGATTATGAACAAGAGAGATGGGTTAGGAGGGCCACACCAGAAACAAGGAGAGAGGAGACCATGTTACAGCAGAGAAAATAGGCCTCCATCAAGGTCTGCAAGTAAGTAATGAGAAACCTGGTTAAGTTCACAGACGTTCTTTCCTGATCTCACCAGAAGGGGAGGGCATATAGTCTAGCAGATAAAAAGTAATCATTTTGCAAATGGGTGATGGACCCCTCCCTCAGTGAGGTTTCCTACTCTTATTACATCTACCCTTGAATGTGCTATTACAACAAGACTCCAGTTTAACAGCTTTTTGTCTCTAGCCAGGGGGTGACATACAGTGCCCAGCAGAATGGAGTGAAGGGAATTGCAGGAGCAGCAAAACTGCAAAAGAAAATCAACAAACCACAATCCAGAACTTCAGAGACTCTATATCAATCACATAGAACTAGGACAGCCTAATCTCTCCCCATCCTGGAGCTCAGGGACATTTGCGGAAGAGGGGACGGTAAGATTGTAAGAGCAAAAGGATGGGAGGAGCAACGATTTGCAAGATTCTCAACAATAGTTGGGGCCAAAGCAATCATAATGGGACTTTGCATGCCCTGCGCAATGTCCAGCGCGCTGTTGCCCTCATAAAGTCTAGCATCTGTTAAGGGCACCGAGACCCCTGGAGGCAAGGGATTGACAGCCATAGTAGTGATCTTATGCTTAAGGGGAACAAGAGAAAGGGCTTATGGAAATGTCACTGGGTCCTTATATGTCATCGGAGAGGAGGACCCAGTGGAGAGTTAGGCGTACACAATAAAGGACTCTCTGGGAATTGGGGGGGAGGCACTGGGGGAAGGGGAGGGGGAGGAGGGGGGAGGGAGGGAACTGGTAAAAAATTTTAAAATGTATAATTAAATTTTTAATAAAAAAAAAAGAAAACCTCAGATCTCAACCAATACTACCCAGTGTGTGATATCTACCCAGCGCGTTGTTATTAAGCTCAGCTTTTCAATCCTGTAACTCGTTTTCCCTGGTCTGCTGTCCTGTGGTTCAAAAGAGAAACATCAGAGGAGACACCCAGTGAAGGGTCGGGTAAGACCAACTGCTTTCCAAACAAGTCAGGAGAGCGACAACTTTAGAAAAAGATGGGAATTTCAGTCCTTCATCTTCCCTGTAGCACGGAGAGTTACCCATGTTTCCATTTTCTTCAATTTCTAGAGATTTCATCTATCCAGGAAGGAGTCTATCACAAGACAACATGCTCACATATAGGACATGAAGTGCAACATTGATTATATTGGACTGAGGTGAACCACTTAAAATTCACTGAACTGATTAAATCAAAACACATTGAAAGGGACATGAAATTTGGGCAACCTTATAAAACCCGAATGTTTAACAGCCTCGAGCACAGCTACTACTCTCACTGTTTCTGGTTTGTACACGCAGTAGCTGAAGCCCAGAGGAGTTACATGACTGTGAAAATTCCCTGGACGCTGAGCCAGAGGCGTCACGCTGCTCTGGCAGCCACAGGACTGACTCACATTGTGCTAGATTGCCGGGCGGTCAGTCAGGAGAAGGCAGAAATGCGGGCTCCCGCACAGCGGGCATACTTTTGAATGTGGAGCAAAGATTTTTAGCAAGGCCCAAGAGAAGTCCTGCAATACCATGACTTCGGAGAGCTTTGGAATATAAACAGAGAAAGAACTGCAGCCCGTGTAGCTCCAGGGAGGGTAGAGGAGCGGAGAGGAGGCTGGGAGAGGAACATCTGCGCAGCACTGCTGGGGCCATAGAAGGACCAGTGCAAACCAGAAGCTCGGAGAGTGACGTCTTCCAGGAGCAGGGGAGAAACATGCCAAGGGGCTCAGTTGCAAGACAGAGAATTAAATGGGCACATTGAGGAGCAGGCTGCACTCTGCAGCGCTCTACACAGGGTCTCCCCAAACCACTGTCACCAAACACACCAAGAGGCAATGAAAGAGAGGCCAGAAAGCACCCGGTATGGCACGTACTGAAGTACAGCTCAGCAGCAGCCTTGGCTGACTCAGCCACGGTGTCCACACCGTAAAGTACTCCAGTACTTTACTCCAGTAAAGTACGACAATGAATGTCTAAAAATGTTCACAGATGGCTGGGGTGTGAGGCATGATGGGAAAGGGCCAGGATCAGAGTGAGGGGAGGCGAATTCTAGAAACAGATGAAATAATTCCAGAGAGGCACATCTGGGTGATTTAGGGAGACAGTCACAGAGCATGCAGAGTCCAAGCTACTGGACGAAAAAACTCAAAGAAAGATATCCAGGAGGATGATTCTTAATGAAAATAAAAGTCCACTTCCTAAGAAATCAATTCACCAAGAGACAGAATAAAGCCATCCACACAAATGAACAACAAAGCACACAGAAAGATTCAAATAAATAGTGCTTGGCATGGTGGGGAGGATTTAAAAACACAGAGCTAATGATGTAAAGGCAGCTCACTATAAAGAAACTGGGTTTGAAATTGAGGCAGATTACCTCTACAAGTGAGAAGTAAGGACTTTCAGGTCTAAGGACTTGATTCCGGCTAGGTAACCATGGGACGTCATTTTGGTGTGTGTCATTTTCTCATCACAAATTATTTCTATAACATATAAACAATGCATAAAAGAGTTGGCATCATAATTAGGCACAGGTGTCGACTTGAAAGTTGAAGATTTGAGCTCTGGGCACATTTGTAGAGTAATAGTGGTTGAGTTAAGCCCAGAGCAAACCTGCAGGAGATTGTCTAGCTGATGGGGAAGGCCCAGCCCATGTGGGTGGGACTAGGCTCTGAAATAAAATACCGAGAGCTGACTGAGAAAGTTGGCATCCTTGTGTTCACTTGGCCAGATATGCTGGTCTGGCCAGTAAGGATCGTCCCTCTCTCAGCCATTGTGTAGAGATGGTGTGGCCAGTTCCCTCAGCCTGGTGTTGGTGGTGCTCTCCTGTCAAGCTGGACTACAAATCTGTAACCAGACTATTATAAGAAAATAAGCCTCTTATTCCCTTAAGCTGTTTTGATAGTGATTTAATCAGCAGCCATACAGGCAAATTGCTACAGAATTTGGTACCAGGAGTGGGGTGTTGCTGATAAATCTGGCTGTGTGGATTTTGAATGGTTTTGTTGGACAATTTGAAATACTTGAAGCTTTGGAGTTTATGGATTGCAAATACCATTTTATAGAGTTAAATGGGCCATTTAGAAAATGAAAATGGTGAGAAAGTCTCAGATTGTTTGGACCTAGTTTGTGATGAAGGGAACAGGATTTTGGTAAAATTGAATTTGAAGATGATGGACTGGTTGCTTGACAGAGGAGAGCTGTATTGATGCTGTGAAGCTCTGGATGAGCAAAGGGCAGGCAGCAGAACAGTTGCAGTTGTTGGAGGAATTAACATCAGTGAAGGAAAACCTAGTGACTTGCACAGGGACTGTGGAAGATGTGAAAACCACCGTATGGTGAGTCCATGGGTTGAAAATCAAGATTCCTTCAGGGGCTGAAAGTACGAGTTGAATTTGTTCCTTTCAGAAATTTTGGCTGCCTAGGAAGAGGCTTTTCCCGAGTCAGCCTGCTGAAGTTGGTGCAGCTGTGGCTCGAGTGGATCAAGCTATGTTTCAACTCCGCTGCGGAATCTGGCAGTGTCTTCCACATGATACTGGTTTTGGTGCATAATTACGGGGTTCATGAAGAGCAGCGAAAGCTTGGTACCTAGTGACAGGCGTAGAGTTCCTTCAAGGAAAGGTGAATCGTATAGCTGCAGAGCAGAACCCAGAGTGTTGTTTGAGATGCCAGAACCGTGGGATGTGTGCTGAGCATGGCTGCGAGTAGAGATTCAGCCTTGGTCAGAGGAACTCTGATTCTATAACTTTGAGCTGCAAGCTCAAAGAGATTGAGTATGCCGCCTTGACTCTGTGATAAGCAACAGAAGGTGGACGTTGAGGTAAAGGATGCGGTATTTGATTTGCTGGACTCTGGTTTTAATTTAATGTTTTTTATTATGTCAAGATACTTCTGTTTTATCTGTTTTAAAGTATTTAATCATTCTGATTTAATACACTCTTAAGGTTAAAAAGTTTTGAACTTTGAAAATGTTGGAACTGAAGTTTTTTTAATTATTTATTCAACTGTGTGTGTGTGTGTGTGTGTGTGTGTGTGTGTGTGTGTGTGTGTAGAACCACGGGCGAATTCGGGAACCACCATGTACCGCCTCTACCTCCTTCTTGTTTACTCTGCCCCAGGATTCACAGACTCTGCCCTACCAGGACCAGAAACGTAGGCTGCTCCTGTTTCCACTTGGCATCTATATGTGGGGTCTAGGATCCGAACTCAGGACCTTCCGCCTGCAAGGCAGAGGCTAACCCCTGAGCTACCTCTCCAGCCTCGGAACTGAAGTTTTAATGAAGGAACATTTTAAATTTGTCTATAAAATATATTTATATGTTTAAGATAACTTTTAACACCTATGGGGACAAGGATTGAAGGTTACAGTTTAAAAGTGCTGTGTTTCTTGTGTCAGGTTGACAAGGGGTGGAGCGTCATAGCTAGACACAGTGTCAACTTGACAGTTGAGGGTTTGAGCTCTGGGAACATTTGCAGAGAATTAATGATTGAGTTAAGCCCAGAGCAAACCTGCAGGGGATTGTCTAGCTGATGGGGAAGGCCCAGCCCATGGTGGGTGGGATTAGGCCCTGGAATAAAATACAGAGAGCTGATTGAGAAAATTGGCATCTTTGTGTACACTTGGCCATACATGCTGGTCTGGCAGGTAAGGATCGTCCCTCTCTCAACCATTATGTAGAGATGGCGTATCCAGTTTCTTTGGCACTTGTGTTGGTGTGAGCTCTCCTGTCACGCTGGACTACAACCTGGACTATTGTAAGAAAATAAACCCCTTGTTCCCTTAAGGTGTTTGATGGTGACTTAATCAGCAACTATGCAGGCGGACTGCTAGAGTTGGTATGGAGATTAAATTAGAAACACTTGTTAAAAAAAAAAAAGACCTCAATGAAGAACGTCCCAGCCGGGGAAGGCTGGAGATGACTTGCCACATGAAAAGAGGCTTCTGGATCTCTCTCCAGCTCGACTGCGATCTGCTTCCACTACCTTCAGAGGCCTCACCAAAGCATCCACGTGGTCGTGTGGTTTGCAAAATGAAGATGCTCTGCTTGCGGTTGTATACGGCCTCGCTGTCTCTCTGCTCTGGTGCCCAGAACAAATAACATCTTCATGCTGTGCGGGCGTCCCCTGGTCCTGGGGAAGGAACGGCCCAGTCTCCTGCTGGTGCTGAGTGGATTCACTCAACACTTGGTGTGCCCAGCCTGGAGTGTGGGGGGGGGTTCCGCGCCTCACCATCCTGGGGCATGGGTGCGAGGATTCCCAGCACCGAGCGGGCACCTTGGATGCAAGGCCAGCGTGCCCCAGAAGGGGAGCCTGAGGCCTAGACATGGCTGGCCAGAGCCAGCTCCTTTGTGGCCTCCTTTGCTGGATGCCGCCTTCTGCCTGTCCCCTGGTCAGACACCCCGACCCCCGTGAGCAGCACTGGTTCTCACCACACCCTCTGCCGATGGCCTTCAGGTTCCACCCCAAATTCTTCCTCTACAGCCCACAAGGGGCAGGATGGTTACTCAGGACTTCTTTTCTGAAAAGAAAAGCAAGCAGGGCATTCTGTAGCTTTGAAGAGAAGGGAGTAGTGGAGATGGACACGAGAAACCACCCAGACTTAGACGGAGAGCTGGAGACACAGCTGTGGTGGAAACAGCTCAGTATAACTAACAGAAAAGGTCTAGGGCATCGGTAATGGGATTTTGAATCAAGTTTATTGTCCAGGAAGTTACGAAGAGGTTGTGTGTTAGAGCTGTACAAACCCTGAGTGGAATACACGGATGAAGCACAGCACATGGTAAGATGCGGTTCCTTCGCACCGTGTCACAGCCAATCCTGGAGATGAGCAGAGCACAAGAGAGGTCACCCAGGATGTGGCTTGTGTCAGCACCCTCTTCAGGACTGGAAGGCATGTTCTACAGGGCGAGGGAAGCACGTCCTGCCCGCTTGGGGGTCAGAAGAGGAGAGACACAGAGAAACGATCCGTCCCAGCCTTACGCAGTATCTCTCAGGGAATGAAAGACACCCATGGTGAAGGATTCAGTTCAGGATGAGGCATTGGAGGCTGAAAGCAATATGAGCAGTGACCCTGTCAGTCAAGCATAGACTGAGTTATGCACCGAACAGCTCCACGCACTCATGGCTTCCAGTAGAATGATCACTCGGAATAAAATCCAGTGTCCCTGGCAGCCTGCAGGGTGATGTTTGCTGCAACCTCTCTTCCTCCTCCTCCTCCTCCACCTTGCTGCAGCCCCACCAGCATTCTTCCTATTCAGTTATTAACAGCACCTTGGAGCATCTCGTTTCACTCTCCAAGTTTGGCTTCCTCAACAGGAAAATGGGGGCAGCAATAATTACTCAAGTGTTGAGGGGATCAGCCAAGTATTCAGAGCCCCTTAACCTTCTGTGGGACTCCAGGCAGACCTCATCTGCATCCACCTCACCTGCTGGATTTCCCAGCTTAACCTCAAAGACGATCCTAGGCATAAGGGACACACTTGTGCCTTGCAGGACTTTATGCCGTGGGGGTCCTGGGCCCCGTCCAATGCACTGACAGGCACGAAGGTTTCTGCAGAGATGGCCAACAAGCAGCCCGACCACTATAATCCTTACGGAAACCCTGTGCCAGAAATCAAACTACTGAATCTGGTTGCTCGCTTCCCAGACCCCAAAGACTGACTGGCGAGTTTGCACTCATCGGCGCCCCTTCTCCGCATCATCAAAGTCAACCTCCAGATGTTTTCCTAAACACAGAGTTAGAAGGCGCGTCTGTCCAGGGAAATGAGATGATGCTCCTGAGCCACTCCCAGGGTCCAAGACCCCAGGTCCCATGCAGCAGACGCAGGACAGGGAACTAGAAAACCCCTCAGCAGGCAAAATCAGGCATCATGTTCTTTCCACTTGTATCTCCTCAGCAACTCTCGACACCCGCAGCAATGGAGGTGGCAGTTCTAGGACACGAGGTAACTTTCATGACAAGCATGCTATTTCCTGGGCTCCTCACCTCATGTTGTCCCTTATTAACTCCTCTGTTGTGACAGGAAACGTCTGTGGGCTGGAAGCACAAACCTTACAGTAAGGCAATGTCACACTAACCTTCCTTTGCAAGGCTTGGAAAATCTATTCAGTACAAGGTTTCCAGTTTTAAAGACTAGTAAACATTTTTATTCCGACAAGGAGTAATTTTAGATGCCGATTAACATTTACTAAAAAGGGAATTTTGACAGGAACTAGCAAGTTAGAGGATGATCTTCAGTAGGAGGGAAGCCGCGAACACGGACCCAGACAGGGAGTGTGGGAAGCTGCTGCATTGTTGTGTGGCTCTAGCGCATCTATGTTTAGGCCCTGTGATAATGCAGAACAGTCTCTCTGCCTCTTAAACATGCACACACACGTGCACATATGCACACACATGCGCACACACATGCACACACACACATGCACACATGCTTCAAGTAACAGAAAATGCATTTACATTATGAAGTTTAACTCATGATAAAGTATATTTCTGCCATCATTGGCCAATTTATAACATTTAATATGATTGGTCTGGGCACTGCCAGGAAAAGAACACTGTTAATGAAATAACTGGGCATGAAAATCTGGATGCCTGGGTTAAAGATGTTTTCAGCGTTCCTCAAGTACATTTAAAGTACCTTAGAGTTGCTTGTCAAGAATTCACACGTGCCATTTCAAATGATAGATCAAAAGCTCTGTCTTGAAATATCAACCATAATTCACATTTCATAAAATAGCCAAAAGGTCTAAGGAGATGGTGCTGTGGGTCAAAGCCCCTGGTGAGTAAGTTGGGAACGCAGGTTCAAATCTCAGAGCCTACTTAAATGGTCAGGGCAGCTGTCCAGTGCCGTATGTGATGGAGGGTGGAGGGAAAGGGAGAGTCAGTCGTGTTTGCTGGCTGCCAACCGAGATCCAGGTTCAGGAGGAGACACTGTCAGAAGTGATTAGGGCAGAGCAAGCCAGCCAGGGTCCTCTTCCGGCCTTTGTGGATGCAGCTGGGTGCACACACACACACACACACACACACACACACACACACACACGGCTTACACTCCCACACATGCACCGCATGGATGTATATTCACATTTTTTAAAGAGCAGTTCAGAAATTCAAGCTGTATATTGCTATTTGAAGGAGTGCCTGCACGCCATAGTGGACTTACTCGCATGCACACAACACGAGCACGCCGTGTTCGCTGCAGCCTGGCGTGCAGGTGCCCTCTCATTACTCCTGTGCTGTGCACAATGCCGCCAGTTCCCTTGACTCCTGGCGTCCATACGAACGCTCCTCACAATACTTTAAAGCCGACTTCGACCTCCTTGCTCGTAGGTCTGAGTCTGAGATTTTCTTATATTACTAAGACTGACAGGTCCCCATACCTCTTTGGCTATCCTGCTTCTATCTGCTTAGAAGACGTATTTGCTTTTTTATCTTGATTGTTTCCAAAAGACCAAAGAGGAAACCTCTTTTATCCCAAACCCCAATGTGCGTGCAGCATAGACCTGGCCATGTCACAGATCTTAGGATTATTATCAGAAAAGACACCAGGAAACGGCCGAGAGGCTCATAGAAGCAGGCGCGTTACACAATCCTGTGTGATTCTGGAATGCGGGGAGCAGAGCAACGCCCGCTGTGAGACTAGTCCGCCCGAGGACAAGCTTACCTGATACTTGATGTAGCTTCTGCACCGAGCGGGCAACAGTTGCTTGGAGTTCAGTAACATCCGTGAGAATTTTTGATATCGCCATCCAGTTCTCTCTTGGAAGAAACATAAAAGGTATAGAAGGATTTCCAAGGGGAAGGCAATCTACAGAGCCCCAACTCTCACTGAGAGGAACTTGTGGGAGTTTCCGGCTTTCTAACGGCGAGTGTACCAGTTAGATAGAGGTGTCAACTTGATCACTGAAGGCTGAGTTTTGGGCACATCGTGAAGAATTAGTAGTTAAGGCTAGCCCTGAACGAGCCTGCAGCAGAGCGTCTAACTGATGAGGGAAGACCCAGCCCACAGTGGTAGAACTTTTCCTGGGTAGGTGGATAAGATGGAGAGAGAGCTTGTTCAGAAAGGTGGCATTCCTTGGCCTACTTGGACAGGCTTGCCGTCTGGCACGTGAGATTTGCCCCTCTCTCAGCCTATGGGTCTGGTGCGGTTGGTTCTCTTGGATATTGGTGTTAATATGAACTCTCCTGCCAAGTTGGACTAAGAACTGTAACCAGACAACTGTAAGGCAGACTTGTAAGCTGTTTGGCATCAACTTATCTGCACCATGCAGTGCAACTGCAGCAGAGCAGGAGGTGCCATGGGACAGGGCTGGTAATTTGAGGGCTAAGGAGCTGTGACTCAGAAGCTTTAAGTGAAGTCCCGGGGAAAATATAACAGCTAAGAGTGCACGACGGACTCCAAGAGCAGAGGACAGCTGGCACCGAGGGCACAGAGAGGCAAATGTTGCCCAGGAGACAATCTGCGGGACTTGCAGCACCATGGGGGGGGCAGCAGCTGGTGACTGTCTTGGCTGCTTAAAGCACGGATGGATCATCAGGAGCCGAAGCAGCACAAACGAGAGGGGCGTGTCTGGGGAAAGGCTGAGCCAGGTCACACTGACGCTTCCCGTAGGATGCCACAGAATGTCAGCGAGCAGCGGGGGGGAGCCTCCCCTCCCCACCCCCCATGTTTCTCCACCTCTTCTGTAGTTCTGAGCACCGCTGAGCTTCCAAATTCTCTCTGAAGTCAGGGAGGAACGAAGGAGAAGGGAAGGGACGCACTGCCTGCCTGACCGACAAGCTCTCAACTTAGATCATGGTATATCTTCCCGTTTTCCCACTTTATGGCTTAATTGTCACCTTGGGTGCACAGTTACCCCTGGAGGGTTCCCAATGAGAGTCACAGCACTGATAGGACTAAGGAAGATTGTAGATTACAGATTTACTGAGTTTGGAGGAAATCACATGGTCTCTTAGAATCCTTTCTCCTGAAAAAAATGGAAGGTAAATTACTGAATTCTTCTGGTAGCCAAGATGTAAAGTCTGGAAGAGTGCAAACATATTAAGTAAGGTTTCCCATTCTCACAATCGGCACTATGCCACCCGCGTTGTTGGTCGACCTTACCCTGAACGTTCATGGTGTGAAAATAGGACCATCATCAACAAGCGCTTTCTTAGCTCGTCCGAAACAGCAGAGGTGACCTGTTCTTCCTGTGCTCTTCCCCACACAGCATCCAGGGGTTTCCATTGCCTGGCTCCTTGTCCAATACAGTGAGGACAAGGTGGGCGGTTCCCTTGGCCAGTGCGTGATGGGCTGACACCCTTATCTTAAAGGCAGACACACTTCTCACTCACCTGAGCCTTGTAAGCACAGAGCAGCTGCGGCTGTGTTCGTCAGGAATGCTAGCAGAGGGCCCATGCCGCTCACAAACTGATTCGTTCGCTCGCTTTGTGTCCTGCGTTCTAAACTCACCACGTCATTGTGGATGGTTGCAGATAATTTACTCCAAAGGCTGGGGAAGCACACGTCAGAAGAAAGAAGGAAGGAGATGGCGCGGAGCAGAGAATTCCTGGGCCCTGGCAAAGGTCTGACTTGACCTCTAGAGATGGAACTTCTGTCATCCAGGTTTCTGACCGCTACAGTCCGGTGAGCAGGCGGGTGGTCTCGGTCTGACTGCTACAGTCCGGCGAGCAGGCGGGTGGTCTTGGTCTGACCGCTACAGTCCGGCGAGCAGGCAGGTGGTCTCAGTCTGACTGCTACAATCTGGCAAGCAGGTAGTCGGTCTCAGGGAGCCTTTGCATCTTCGAGTCATGTCAGGGGGACTTTGTCAATGACAAGGGGTTCCTGAGGCAGGTTGCAGATTAGACTTGGGTTCCCTTCCAGGGAAATTCTTGTTCTAGAACTATCTATATTAAAGCAGTGTCGGGGGAGATAACTCAGCAGTGAAACCTGCCTGGCACACCAGCCTGCTGACCTGAGTTCAAACTCTGAATCGCCCATGGGGAAGCCTGAAGGCGCTCATTCACAATCCAGCATTCTGTGCTCAGGTGGGTGGAGACAGGAGGCTCAGCTTGAGTTCGCGGCTAGCTCGCCTGGGTTCTCAGCGCAGTGGCAGAGACAAGGAACTGTCTGCTTTCGTGAGGTGAAAGAAGAGAGCCGATCCCCAAAAGTCGTCCTCTGACATCCAAATGAACCAAAGACAACCACACCTTTCTCTGCCCTGCCTGCCTGCCTGCCCAGGGTCCAATCCTACTGACCAGGGGCTGAGTCGTCCAACATCAATCAGATAATCTCCTGTGGATTTGATTAGGGGCGTGCCTTAACTAAATAATTCTTCATTCCCAGCAGGTGTGACTAAAGGCTCAGTTCTTCATTGCCAAGTGGGCACTTGGAACTACCTGCCATGTTCCATCCTTGTCAACTTGACAAACTCTTTTAAACCGCAACCGTCTACCCTTTGTCCCTAGAGAAGTTCATCTTGTGATATGAAATACATTTGCTCCATTCCTGAAAGTTCTCATAAGCCAACTTTACAAGTTGCCATAGGCCCTAAAAATTCCGCAACCATCAACAGCTCAGTTTCAAGATTTTAAAAGGCCAAGTCTCTTACATGCAGGTTCCTGTATAGTAAAAGAGAACAGGTTAAAAACATCCGGCATTTAACATCAAGGAATAATCAGTCTTGCTTTAAAATGGAGGCATCAAATAAAAAAGCATGGCAAAAATCCCAATCAAAATTAAAACGAAAATCAAGTGAAAATTAGACCAAGTCCGGCAAGGTAAATACCACATCCTGCCGCTCAGTCCCCATCCACCTGGTTGACTTCCTCATTCCACCTCTGCTGCCGACAGCACCCAGCACTTCTCGCTGGGCCAGATCTAAGCTGTGACTGCAGAGCGCCTCAGCACACGAGCCCTGGTTCTTGCGTCTCTGGCACCCTGGGATTTCCCCTGCAGCTGCAGGTTCATTTTCTTTCCATGATCCCCCACCCCTGCCACACGATGCCAGGGCTTAGTTACTCTCTACAGCTACCTCAGCTCCATGCCAGCAAGACCAGTACCTCCTGGACAGTGCTGCCGCTCTGCCTCCAGCCCCAGCTGGAGCCTGCAACCGTAGCTGCATTGGCCGCTGCAGGCTCACCCTAGAGAAAAGCACCTCTCCAGCGGCCATTCTGGAAGAGGGAGAGAGCACATCAGATTAGTCTCCCTCTGTTAAATGACTGGAATTTCACAAAATGGAGTCTCCACAGGGCAGTGTTCTGCCCTCAGGACAACCTTCCCACCGTGCAAAACACTAGGTTTCTCTCCAGTGACGTCATATCCTCTCCAATGACGTCATATCCTCTCCAATGACGTCATATCCCAGTCCTTACATCTACTTTGCCGCCTGTGCTCTCCTTGACGTCTGAAACTTTGGCCTGCCCAGATCGCTCTCCTTTGTCCAACAAATCAGTCCAATCATTTTCAGCTCAATTTCCCTTCAGTCCTGGTCCCTGTCAAACATGAGCCTCCAAGCCTCAACTCTCAACCTTGCCGCCCTCCAGACTCTCTGTGCCGCAGCCCCCGGAGCTCTGTGACACAGTTTTCTTAGCTCGAAGTTTCCAACAAGCGTTCAAAAGGCACGCGGTGAAACCCCTCGCAGCAAGACCAGCTTCTCTGGCACCCAGACTGTCTTAGTTCCGTGTTTCTGCTCTTGTGATGAATACATGACTCAAGCAGTTTAGGGGGACGAGGGTTTTCTTTTTCCAGCACCACAACTTCAGGTTACAGTTGATTATTTCATGATTACTTCCAGTAGGGGGCAAGGGGACTGACCAGCCACATCTACAAGAAGAGCTGAGAGAAAACCACACCTTCATCTCGCCAGCCTTCCAGAGACACCAGTTCTTCTCTGTCCTCAACACGGGGCTTGGGTTCCCCCTCTTGGGCTGAGCCTTCCTCTGTTGATTAGATAATGTCTTACAAGGGTTGCCTTTTAATAATTCTTCATAGGCTTGGGCAAAGGCTCAGTTATTAGTTGATAAGTGGATAGCAGGAACTAACTGCTCCTCGGGCTTGGTCTTACCCCCAGAACCGGGCTCCTGGGGACCACAGGGGGCCACCGACAGACAACGGCATGGATTTGGCTAGATCCCGCCTCCTATTCCTGGTAATGCTGGAATCTCAGCTTCTACCCTCAAGTAACTCAGCTGGTCAGCCCCTGGTAGGATCCCCGTCTCCCAGTGAATCTGATCTACCTGGAGACTTGCCAAAAAGAAGGGGAGAGTTGGCCTTGCCCTCCTCAAAGCCATCTCTTACCCCTCCCTCTCAGTAAGACACAAGCAGAAACAGCCAAGATGGATTCTGCAAACCCTTCTGTCTTGGTCCTTTTGTGGACAAGATGAGCGTCTTCCTTTTCTTTCTTAGGTCGCGTCTCCTAATACTCAGGGCTTTTGCTGTCTCTGAAAACTAATGTCCTCCAACCTCTTTACTCTGTTGCCAGTCTCTAGCATGGCCTTTCCCTGGGCATCCTGGATCCCAGAGTCTCTGTATTCCTAGACCCAACACTCAACTTCGCCAATCCATGATGTAGCAACTCACCTGCATGGCTGCTGATAAAATCATGACAAACGGCTGAAGGGAACAAGGGGTTTATTTTTCTCTTCCAATAGCCCAGTTATAGTTTTTAGTCCAGTTATCAAGAAAGCTCACACCAACACCAAAGGGCTGAGGGAAATGGTCATACTATTTTCATGTAACGACTGAGAAAGGGATGAAACTTACTTGCCAGACCAGCATATCTGACCCCTTTCTCAAACAGTTCCCCTTATTTTATTCACCTGCTTGGAACTAGTCCCACCCACCATAGGCTGAGCCTTCTTCATCCACTAGACAAATCTCCTGAAGGTTCACACTTAACTATCAATTATCTACAAATGTGTCCAGATCTCGAACCTCCAACTGTCAAGTGGACTCCTGTGCCTGACTGTGGCATATAGGGAATGAAGGGTCCGCCCGATGGTTGAAACTTCTACCCATAAATGTATCGGTTCCACTGCAGCCCTGAGCTCGACTCTGAATCACAGCTTGTAACAATGAGCAGAGGATTAAACGGACGCCAGAGACCCTGGAGTTCCATCCATGGACTTTGTGTCTTTGAGGAGGTTTAGCTTAGCCAAGGAGTTTCTGTGACGTATCGTCCTTCGAAAAGTCTGACCAACTCCCTTAGGCGAGAGGCACAAACGCTGTCAAGCGGCCACCAAATGACAAAGGCTTTCTGACTAGGAACCGACTCAGAAGGCCAGGTCATCTGTTGGAATGGGACGAATCGCCAACTTGACCATATTGACAGGGAAGCTTGACTCGGTCGCTGTGGGCTCTGGTCACCTGCGTTGATCCCATTTCTCCTGGGATTCAGGCCACAAGTGTTCTTACCTAAAAAGCCATCCAAAGGTCAAGGCAGATGGCTCAGTGTTAAAGTGGTTGTCATGCAAACAGAAAGACAGATGTTGAGATCCCAAGATCCCCCGTTAGCTGCTGGTTGGATGGAGCAGACTGTCTGACGTGTCAGCCGCCATCTGGGAATCTCCAGCCAGCTGGGTAAGCAGACCCGCTCTGCTGGCAATCTCTAGGTTCGTTTAAAAGCCCTATCTCAAAAGAACAGGACATAATAGTATTCAAGGACGATGATTCCTGTCAGACCTCTACATGGACAGGGACACATGAACTCGTCTCCCACACATATGTGAACACACCTACGCACATTCATGCACCGCACACACTCACACATGAAAAGAGAAATAGGGAAAGCAAAAAAGCACCCAGGAAGTTTCTGGAAACTTCTTGATCAGTCCTTGTGTCTTTGAGACTGGCTGTGAGCTGGGATGGGTGAGGCTGAAGGCCCTGTGGAAATGGACATGAAATCAAAGACCAGGTCTGCACCGTGGGGAGTTTCCAGGCGTTCTGACCACAGTTCTTTGTTTCCAGGTGGCCTCCCTCCCTCCCTGCCTCCCTGTCTCCCTCCCTCCCTCCCTGCCTCTCTGCCTCCCTCCTCCCTCCCTCCCTGCCTCTCTCTGCTAACGAATCATGAAGATGAACAAAGCACTGTGCTAGAGGACTTAAAGTTACAGAGAGGGACTTTTCCAGTTGCTCAACGCACCTGAGTTTTTCATGGGAGATATGTGTTCCCCACCCACCCTCATCTCAAGGAGATTTTATGTACCCTGTAACCCTCCCAAAGAATAAGAACCTGCGACTTAGAAGACACATCACCTAATGTATTCTGACCGTGACCTCGATTTTCCCTCAATGTGAAACTCAGAAGAAGCTGTAATGATCCTGATTCTATTGTCGATTTTTCTGCAAACATGTTATCAGAACTAATCCCCTGCATACTGGGACAGAATACAAGTGATTTTCTTGGGTCTCTGTCCTGCCAACTTGCCAGCAATAAAAGGAAATGTTTTTTCTTGTCTAAATATAAAAGCAACAAAAAAAAAACACCATTAAACTTATTCCTTCAATAGAGACACTGAAATCAACAAATCTAGGAGGCCGCACGACGTCCTTGTTTCAAGTGTTTTTCCCCTTCCCGAGGGGATGCTGTGGAGGAGGCTCAGCCTGCGTGTGCACACGGCCTACGCACGCTCACGCCTCCATCTTTCGCCCCTCTGGAGGCGTGGGCTGCATGTGTAATCACTGCAAATGGTGTATGAAATGAAAAAAAAGAATCCCACACCAGAAGCCCAGCCAAGGCTCTGTATTCGGGGCATTTATACTGGGGAGACTCAGAGGGGCTGGAAAGAGAGAGATGTCCCACCAGGGACCTTGGATGATGCTTTCTAAAAATCTTCCTCCACCCTCTTCCCTGAATGTCGAACAAAATATTTGAACAGTAACAAAGATGCAAAAATGAATCCAATAAGTGTCCTTTAAGACGGATTCCAGGCATCTTGTGAGAAAGTATCTTTAAGTCCTTGAAGTGGGAAGAGTGGTCCGCACACAGTCTCCTAGTCCTACACTTGACCTTGTGGTCTACCCCCATTTACGAGAAAGTACTACTGTCCATCATTTCTGAACATGCACTCTGGGCACATGCTATTATGTATTTATGATTTATAATCCACTACTTAATCATAAGCTGGGATCTCAAGGCATTATGCATACTTGAAGCAAGGCTGTTTGCTCACAATAGGGAGTATAAATTCATCTTTTAAATAGTCTTCTTGAAAATTTCAAATATTTTGCCCACATTTAGGCAGCATAAGTGGCCAGGAGTCTTACGCCATTCACCCAGCACCTGTTTTGTGCTTGTTTATCTCCAGGAGCGGAATCATTCTCCAAGGGTGGGCTTGCTGTGAACAGGATAAAGATCGTGGAGCCAAGTCTACTGGGTGTGTAAGACATGAGCTACCATGGGACAGGTTCAACACAAAAATGACTTCTGGGTAAAGATTTTCAGGATCTGAGAGAGGTAAATTCACAAAGACAGGCAGGTGAGAAAGGTTTCAGGCACAGAGGAGAGACTAGAATCACAAGAGCAGGCCTTATCAGTGGCTTTAGAGCAGTCTCACAGCAGGCGAGCCTGTCAGCTCCACTCTCTTCACCCTGCGTTCATGCTGTCATATCTTGGGGAGACACCTAGGATTGGTATCTCTGGGTTGGAACGTCATGGCAGGTGAAGCCTCCAGCTGTCTTTTTGCATCTCTCCCAGCATCCCTTCACATCCCGCTCATCACCCATAAAGGTCGGGCTGAAACGCTTAGTCACTTTGGAAGGCATGTGATGATGTCTCCGGGGGAAAAAGACTTTTGATTTCCTTCATCAGTGATGGCGTGGGGGACCTGGCAGCTGCTGCTTGCCCTGATGTAAGGCATCGGCGGCTGTTCAAGCCTTCAGCTGGCTTATTTACAGGCTTACAATCAGCTTCCCTGCTCTCCACCTCTGTCCTTTTCCAGGCATCTCACTTGAGCGCATTTCCAGATCGTGCCTAAACTTTTCCTTTTCTTAGCATTTGGTTTCGAGAATGGACGACATTTGAATCATTTCTGAAGTCTAATCTGTCAGTTTCTTCTATGGACGATGCTTTCAGCACCATCATTGAAGAAACACTTTCTTTAGGCAGCCACAGCACGTGTGACGTGTCTGCTCACTGTGACAAAATACTTGCTTCAAAGCAAGTTAAGAGATGATGGAGTTATTTCAGCTTGTTTCTTAGTAGTGGTGTGTGTGTGTGTGTGTGTGTGTGTGTGTGTGTGTGTGTGTGTGTGTATCACAGGAGTCCTGAGGTGACATTGAGATTCACCTTGGATTGTTCTACCTCCTTTGTGCTTCGTTCAGGGGTTTCCCAGGCTCCACATTCCAGGGTCAGGAGTGAAGGCTGCCACCTTTTCTGCCTGGCATTTTGATGTGGTATCTGGTGATCTGAACTCAGGACCATGAGCCATCTTGCCAGCCCTCGGTTTGTGTCTAAGAGACGCAGTCAGTCCTGGCACAGGGGGTCATGGCGACTGGAGCAGGAGTGTCTCATTACAGCCGGAAGCACCCAGTGATGCACGCCAGCCTTCCGATCCCTGTCTTCTTCCCGTCCGTCTTGAGGTGCTCGCCCATGGAGATATACTTAGGGCGACCCTTCCTACCTCAGTCACCAATCTGGGAAAGGTTTCTCAGACATAATGCCCTCAATGAGAGTAGAACCTGTCCTGCTGAGAACATTCACACCACAGAGGCAAGCGCTTCCTCACGACCTCTTCTTATAAATGCATTTCTGGTTTTTGAATATGTTTAAGTTCATATTTCATGTCTGATGCAGGCAAAATAGCAATCTCATTCATTAGTGCAGACCTTCAGCTGCTTGACGTTTGTGGGAATGACTCTTCTTGACCCTGGATTGCTTTTTCTCCACTTCCAAATCAACAATACTGCATGTGTGTGCTGCTTCTAACCTATTGCATAAGCATCTCTATAGTAAATCAAGAAATAGAAAAGTATTAATTTTCCAGTTTTTAAGTTGTTTTGATTTCTGCCAGTCATTTTCCAATTCAATAAAAAAGGTCATCCGAGGCTTTCACTGGCTTGCTTTGTATGGTTCCAGGCAAATTGGCACTCAATAATGCTGAGTTTCTTGAATCTTGCAAATAAATGAATGGCTATCTACTAATTTAGCTCTTTAATTTTTCTTGGCAATGCTTGTTTTTGTTTAATGTACAGATTTTTTTTCATTTATTTAGCCAAATTTATCCTCATCTCATTTGTTCCCATTCTTATCAATGGCACTACTTTATTTTTAGCTTCCACCTATTTGTAAGAAATATATGGAACACCCGAAATATGTGATCTACCTTAAGCAACCTGTTAAACTTTGGTTTTAGTAGCTTTCTTTTTTTAATTATTATTTATTCAATTGTGTGTGCGTGCATGCGTACGTGTGTGTGTGCATGTGTGTGTGTGTGTGCGCGCGCGTGCGTGTGTGTGTGTGTGTGTGTGTGTGTGTGTGTGTATGTGTAGAACCACGGGCGAATTCGGGAACCACCATGGACGCCTCCACTTCCTCTTTTTTTACTCTGCCCGGGATTCACAGGCTCTGCCCTACCAGGACCAGAAACGCAGGCCGCCCCCGTTTCTGCCTGGCTATACGTGGGGTCTAGGATCCGAATTCAGGACCTTCCGCCTGCAAGGCAGAGGCTTAACCCCTGAGCCACCTCTCCAGCCCCTGGTTTTAGTAGCTTTCTAAAAATGGGTTCATTTAGATTTTCTATAGAAATAAATGGTCATGTCATTAGTGAATTGTAATAGTTTTACTTCTGACTTCAGGATATAGCTCTTTATTTTTATATTTTGCCTGACTACAGTACAAAGCTATATAGAAGACCCTAGGGCACTTTTGTTCCAAGTCTCTGAACTGAACTTTTTGCAGCTTTTTACTGCAGACATGCAGCTAGCTATAGTTCTTCACGTGTAACCTTAAACAGGTGGGGGTTTCTTTCTGTCCTAGTATGGACATTTTCTACAAAGAGGTTGTTTATTTTGCTTAATTCATACTGTATGCTTACACCATCTACATTGGCAAAAAAAATGGCAAAAAAAAGTATTATATATTATGCTGTTTAGGGGGTGGAACTTAGCATGTCATCAATTAGATGGAGTTGATTGACAATGTTGTTTAAATCTTCTGTATCTTTTCTGAGTTCTGTCAGTTTTATCATGTATTGAGTGATAAATTATAGGCTCCTGATATGATGGTTGATTTATCTTTTTCTCCTGCTTTTCAAGAAGTTATTTTTTTCTGACTACCTGCATGCAAGCGGAGTTTGGTCGGCAGGCAGTCTGGGTCTGACTTTGTTGGTGCCTCGCCTTCTTTGCATTGCTAGGCATGTTTTTGAACTTGGCTCTGAGGCACAGTCGGGCTGATCCTTTGGCTCCTGCTCTAAAGATTTGCTAGGCAGGACCAGAGTGGTGCTCAGCCCAGGGATAATTCCCCTTGTCTCGGGCAATGCCACACTGAACACTCTGCCCAGTTTCCTGAAATTCTTGTGGTATCCCACATGCCATTTCGGCCATCTGAGCACTGAACTTTAGTCTCACTTCTGCTAAGAAATTCTGGACATTCATGGTTTCTCAGTTATGTTTAACCAGAACAGAGCTAAATGTTTAAGTCCTGTATTCAGGACCTGGGGAATTCTTTTCTCTTGCTCTGTCCTCTGCCCTCTGCCCTTTGCCCTCTGCCTTTGCCTTCTTTGGTAAGACCAACTCTGGGATCCATGCTGTCTTGGACCCTGGTTACCCCTCTGCCTGTCTAGTTCCCTCACTCGGAGCCACAAGTCGGGAACTGTGTGAACATGTTGCGGGCGGAGCTGCCTTCCGTTCCTGCCTGTCCACAAATCTCACGCATGTGTCTTGGTAGCCACCATTCCCTAAGTTTAATTCTTTCAAAAGACATGTTATTTGTTGTCCCCCGACGGAGCCACACTGCTAGAAGCAGCGGTGGAGACCGGCTCAAGCGCGCGCGAACATGCTACTCCCTCGCTCCTCAAAGCGTCTGCCCTTGACCTTGAATGGAGAGTCTGCCCTGGACTTGCATCTCTCTAAGCTGTGGATCACTGGCAAGCTACCAAGATCTCTGTATACCTTTTTGAGCTGTATTCTTATCTTGTAAACGTTGAAGGAAATTAGGCAATGATATCTTTAAATTTACTTATTTTGTTGCATTAAGTCCAGAAACGTGGCAAGAAAGAAGATAATCTCATAGAGTGTCCCTGACTTCTCTCATAAACCTACCCACCAGCAGGGATATGCAGATACAGCAAAGAATTAATTAATGCTGTGCAATTAATGTTGTGCTTTAATGCTATGCTATTAATGCCGTGCTATTAAATATCAGTAGGCACCTCTCCATTTCTATGTAAAGCCTAATACAAAGATGAGCTCTTAAATTGCCTTTCCTAGCCCAGTGGTTCACCTGCCAGACCCCTGGGTCCCTACGTCTGACTTAAAGCTGTGGTGTGAACTTGGAGCTTTATTCTCTCCAACAGACTCTGTGTTCTCAGGAATGTATTGTGGATGAAACCGCAGAAGGAAATGGGACGAGCGTCAGAGGGCGCGAGTATTTCAGTGTTCAGTAAGTGTTATTCCACTTGTAAAGCTGCCCCGACATCAGGACACAGAAAGGAAACTTCCCCAGCTTTCGTTCTCACTAGTAGTAATAGATTGACCCCAGAGCCTCATGCACGCAAATGCGTGTCCACTCTGGCTCCGCTTACTATGACAATAGGATGCATGACCACTTCTCTGCTTTCCTGAAGGAGAAAAAGACTTGCTCTGTGCAGATTGTCACAGCTAGGCACAGGTGCCAATTTGATGGTTGAGGATTCGAATTCTGGGCACATTTATAGAGAATAAGTAGTGGAGTTAAGCCCAGAGCAAACCTGCAGGAGATTGTCTAGCTGATGGGGAAGGTCCAGCCCATGGTGGGTGGGACCAGGCCCTGGGCAGGTGAATAAAATACAGAAAATTGATTGAGGAAGTTGGCATTCTTGTGTACACTTGGCCAGACATGCTGGCAAGTAAGGAGCTGTTATGTGGAGATGGTGTGGCCAGTTCCCTCGGCCTTTTGGTTCTGGTTCATGTTCTTCTGCCAACTGGATGAAGAACTATAATCAGACTACGGTAAGAGAATAAACCCCTTGTTCCCTTAAGCTGTTTGATGGTGATATTTAATCAGCAACCATGCAGAACAATAGACTTTGGTACCAAAAGTGGGGTGTTGTTAACAAATCTGGCTATTTGGACTTTGTGGATTTTGAACAGCTTTTTTGGAGGAATATGGCAATGTTTGAAAGCATTGTGAGTATGTGCTCTAAAAACCATTCCGTTTGTGAACCATTTGGAAAATAGGGTGCTGAGTGGATCACGGATTATTTGGGCCCATTTTGTGATGAAGGGACAAGGACTATGGTGGAGTTGAATTTGAAGATGATGGACTGGTTTGCTTGACAGAGGAGAGCTGTGATGATGACTGTGAAGCGTTGAATGTGGAAAGGCTGGTAGCAGAACAGCTGTCATTGTGGGAAACGAGCCTCTGTGAAGGAACGCCTCGCACCGGCCCTGGAACACGGGAGACATGAACACACCATACGGCGCTTCTGTGGTTTAAAACCTGGATTCTTTCAGGGGCCAAAAGGCCAAGCTGAGGCTGTGTTTTGCTCTTCAGAAGTTTGGTGCCTAAGAAAGGGCTTCCGGAGCAGCATGCGAACGTCGTCACAGCTGTGGTTCGAGCTCTGTTTCAACCTCGGTGCAGAGTTGGCCAGCACTACCGGGAGGTACTGGTTTGGGAGCACATCTGGACGCTGGCTGGGAGCACATCTGGACGCTGGCTGGGAGCACATCTGGACACTGGCTGGGAGCACAGTTAAGGGGTTCATGGGTGGCAGCAGAAGTTTGACACCAAGTGGCAGATGTGGAGTTTCTGCAAAGGAAGGTGAAGCTTTCGGTGGCAGAAGTGGACCCAGAGTGCATCGGAGCAGCCACCCCGGGATGCATGCTGAGGATGGTTGCAAGTGGAAATGCAACTTGCTTGTACAACTTTGAGCTGCAAAGAGGGACTGGAATTACCTAGAATATTTGAGCCTTTGTGACTCTGGGATGAGCAACAGAAGATGGACATTGAAGTATAGGATGCAATATTTAATTTGCTGGACTTGATGCTACTTTGATATTTTTTATTGCATCAGATACTTCCGTTTTAATGTTTTTTTAAATTATTTATTATTTATTTAATTGTGCATGTATGTGTATGTGCGCGTGTGTGTATGTATGTATGTGTGTGTGTTTAGAACCACGGACAAATTCGGGAACCACCATGGACGCCTCCACCTCCTCCTTGTTCACTTTGCCCTGGGATTCACAGGCTCCGCCTACCAGATCAGAAATGCAGGACCAGAAATGCAGGCCGCCCCCGCTTCCGCCTGGCGTCTATACGTGGGTCTAGGCTCTGAACTCGGGACCTTCTGCCTGCAAGGCAGAGGCTTAACCCCTGAGCCACCTCTCCAGCCCCCTGTTTTAATGTTTTTATATGTGCTAAAGTGTTTAACATATTGACTTGATAAAATCTTAGGGTTAAGATTTTAAAATGTCGGTACTGATCTTTTAGTGACATAATATTTTAAAATTGCTCTAGAGAAGTTTTTAGAGTTTTGGAATCTAATTAAATGTATATAAATTTAACATTTGTAGGGACAAGGATTGAATGTTACAATTTAAAAGTCATATGTTCTTGTGTCAATTTGACAAGGGGTGGCATGTCATAGAAGGCCCAGGTGTCACCTTGGTGGTTGAAGGTTTGAGCTCTGGGCACATTTGTGGATAACTAGTAGTTGAGTTAAGCTCAGAGCAAACCTGCAGAAGATTGTCTAGTTGATGGAGAAACTATAGTGGGTGGGACTAGGCCCCTGGACAGGTGAATAAAAGACAGGAAACTGGTTGAGGAAGTTGGGCTCCTTTGGTACATTTGACCAGACATGCTGGTCTGGCAAGTAAGGATTGTCCCTGTCTCAGTTGTTATGTGGATATTCTTTGGCCAGTTCCCACGGCTCTTTGGTGATGGTGCATGCAACCGGACCATCATAAGAGAATAAACCCCTTGTTCCCTTAAGTGTTTGATGGTGATTTTTATAAGCAACATAAAGATGAACTGCAATAGGGATCAAGATGGCAGATGACTAGACCCCCTTCAACTATTGGAGTCTTCCTTTCACCCAGGAGTGAATTTGATTTCCCCATAAAACTACCACCATGCACCTCAGAAATTTTTATCTTTTAATTATCATGTGGGTTGGTGAGACAGCTCAGTGGGTAAGGTTCCTGCTTGCAAATTTGTTGACCCGTGGTCAATCCTTGGAATCCCATATGGTTTCTCTCTTCTTCTCTCTCTGCAATAAATAAATAAATATTTTAAAAATCTTCACTCTATTCCAGGCCTTGGGTGCGAACAATAATCATGTTATCATCACCCTTGTTTTACCAAGATTGTTCCTACAATGTGGAAGAAACAGTGTTTGATGGGCAGAAAGTCCAATGTTGGTTTTCATTTGTTCTTCATAAATTCACCTTGGAATGTTAATAGCAGGAGCACCCCATTTAATCTTCATCTCCCAGAATCTCCAATATTTAGGGGCTTGTTTTCAGACCCCATATTTCACCAAACGTTGAGCTGTGCTTGTTCACATCTGCTGCCGAGATGAATCAATGATGCCTTGGCTGGGGGAGTGGCCTTCAATGAACACAACTCTCCTTTCCTAGCTACTTAGAGTCACATAGGAAGTGGCCCTCTGTGGTACAGTTACAGGTGTCTGGCGAGAGTGAGAAGCAGAAATAATTTAGAAATTAGGTGCAATCACATAGGTATTGCTTCCTGATGACATATAGTGGCATATACTTAAAATGTAGTTTGATGAAGTCTGAGCATTAAAAATGTCCGTGATGTCACACCCCACATATGTGCACAATATTCCAAGCTATAGAATCTTTGTTGTAGACATAACGCTCCCAACAGTAACCCCATAACCATTTATTTGTCTTATTTTTATCGAAGTAGTTTAGTTTTCTCTGTATTTGCTTTTTTGTCTTTTTTTTGAGGGAGAGAAAGGCAGAGAGAAAGATAAAGAGAGAGTAAGTCTTACTATGCAGTCCAGTCTCAACTAAAACGCAGCACATGGCCCAGCCCGGACTCCAGGTTGTGGTAATCCCTCTCCTCAGCCTCCAAGCATATGTGGATTATGGGTATCAGCTGCCATGTCTTGCTGGTTTTCACATGGTTCGGTTGAAATCACCCCTTGTGCATTCTTCTATAAGATTTGCCCACGGCACATGTGCAACTGGTTCACACTTCAATTTTCCTTTGCCTCTTTTATGGACCTACTGTTATTACCCGTCCCTTCTTTCAGTTGACACATGAGAGGTGCTTTTTTATCCTTCCAGTTTTTGGTAGCAATGTGATTGTCATGATTAGACACAGGTGTCAACTTGACAGTTGAGTATTTGAACTGTGGGCACATTGCAGAGAATTAGTTGAGTTAAGCTCAGGGTGAACCTACAGGAGACTGCCTAGCTGATGGGAAGGTCCAGCCCATGGTGGGTGGGATTAGGCCCTGGAATAAATCACAGAGAGTGGTTGAGAGAGTCGGCATCTTTGTGTTCACTTGGCCATACATGCTGGTCTGGCAAATAAGGATCGTCCTCTCCCAGCCATTATGTAGAGATGATATGGCCAGTTCCCTCAGCCTTAGTGTTAGTGCATGCTCTCCCGTCAAGCTGGACTACAGACTTACTGGACGGTCAGTCAGAAAATAAACCCCTTGTTCCCTTCAGCCGTCTGAGGGTCATTTATCAGCAACCATGCAGGAGAACAGCAGCAGTGAGTCTATGTACAAATATCCTTGTTGACATTTGTTTTTATTTTTTTTCAAAGAAAATGAATTAGAATGGAATTTTCTGATCCTTCTCTTTATATTATGTGTGAATATCTCTCATTTCCCATTTGAGCCTGGCTCACTGCCCCATTCCCTGTCAAGTAGTGCAACTGGAAATTTGGGGTGCGTGAGCCCAGGGTTGAAACTCTTAGACACAGAGGATTCTAGAACTCTTAGAATACTCCGTGTCTCTGTAACTATGAGCTAGCAGAGGTGGGAGCCAGAACATCAGCTAGGGCTGTGCCTGGGTCTGTCCTCAGGGAGAGTTTGACTTCCTCACAGCCTGCAGCTGGATTCTGAATGCAGTGCCTGAGCCCACTCGGCCATCCTGACAGGGTGCACCTCTGGATTCCAGTGAGCTCTGCGGAACAGCAAGGCAGACAGGTGCGATGATAAAATGGTTTTCTCAGAAGCCAAGCAGCAGGACTGTTGCACAATTTTACTTAGGATGAAGGACACGGTCACTACAGTGTGAGTGTGAAAATCTAATCCCAAGACAATCAATGTGTTAGGAAGTGGATCTTTCAGGAATGCCATGAGGTCATGAGGACACAGATGTCGTGGGAGATCTAACATACCTACGTTAGTTAGTCTTCCTGTCACTAAGTCAAAGTACCTGCAATGTGATTTGAGGAATATTTATGTGGATTTATGGCAGGGAAGACATGGTATCTCGCCATCACATTGCTTGTCCATGGTCAGGAGAGAGAGAGAGAGAGAGAGAGAGAGAGAGAGGATCAATGCTGGAGCTCAACTTACTTTTTTCTTTTTATCTGGTCAAGAACCCTGGATTATGGAGCTGTGTTACCCACAATCAGGGAAAGTTTTCCCACATCAGTTAAATCTGAGTAAAAAAACCTTCACAGACACAGAAGTGTGTCTTCTAAGTGGCTCCAGTCAACCTGACAGTGGTCAAGTATCACAGAGCTTCTAGAGTGAGGTCCCAAAGAGTGAGACCATCCTCAGAACTGTGAGCGATAACGTCCTCTGCTTATCAATTACCCACTCTGAAATACTTGTCATAGCAGCCCACTGTACAAGTCTCTTTGTTGACATCTGTTTTCATTTTTCAAAAGTAAACGTGTTAGAATGGAATTGTCAAATGGACTCAGTCAGGAGATAGGCCCTAACCTATGACAGGAGTATTGCTTATATCACAATGTAGAGCTAGTACATGCAAGGTGACATAGTTTGTCACCTGACATTGGAAAACACTTTTTCATAGAGGTAAGAAGATGACACCTTTCTGCAAGATAAGTCTCCAAAATATTTGTATTCTTTATTATGATCATCTCTCTCAGATAGTACCCAAAGGAAATTACAGCACAACTCAGAAGTTTGTAAACAAGGATACTTTCAGGACTATTGCTAACACAGGAGCAATGAGGAAACATGTAAATGAAAATAAAATTATCTTACACATCCATAGATACTGTTTCTTACAAGAGACATAATTGGTTCCCTTCTTCCATTTGGAATGAAAACAAGGATCCTTCATCGTGTGCATAATAATCAAGAGGTGATGATGGTTTATGGAAGTACTTTGTCTATGTGCCTCGTGGCTCCTCCCTCCTCCCTCACAGTCGGAAGTCACTGGCTGTAGAGTGGAGGGAGTTACATGGCGAGGAGCAGCGCCCCCTCCTAACCGGAAGCCATGGGAGGGGCAGAGCTGATTCTTTAGCTTCAGATACGCTATCTGATGGCTGAATTCCCACTGGACACCTTGAGCGCATCTCTTCAGGAATGTCTAAGGCAGAAGTACTCATCCAAGCTTCCCTAACTCCTGGCCTCATAAACTTTATGGGCCCATCCACAGCAGAGATTTTACCAAGTTTTTGGAATAATTTATGACAAATCAATAACTTAAGCCAGCAACCTTGGTCTACTGATCTGAATAATGGAGCCCATTATTTTACTTATTACTTGAAACCTAAGAAGAAATAAATCATATATATGAAGTATGTGGTTCCCAAGTTGTAATAAGCACTTAACAAATGTTACTAAGATCATTTTTGCTGTGTCATAATTATTGGAAGATTTTAAAATAATTTTTTACATTTTACAAAATTTATACTTTTTTGTAAAATTTACAAAAAAATGAGTTTTTTGGCTATTCTTTAAGATGTTTTCTTAAGCATTTATTTTCTGTCTCTCTGAGATACTCTAGAGATACAATAAATCAGCAAATGTCATATTTACTTCCTGAACACTTATGCTTTTGAGATCCTAGCAACAGAAGACAAAGTAGCAGAATATTTCTTTCTTTTGAAGATGCTGGCGTGATTGTCAGTTTCTAATAATTTTTATCCAGGAAGTAACACTGACAGCAAAGTCTAAATGCCATCTTGGAAAAGTACAGCAAACAGCAGACATCTTGACTAAAAGTAAGTGAGCTGATAAACACAACGCTTGGTCTTTCATTTTTTTATTAATTATTTCTACTTTTACAAGCATACTGAGTGTTTATCCCAGCTTCCCTCCTCTCTCCTCTCCCTCCTCTTCCCCTCCTTTCCCTGTTCCCTCCCATCCTTCCACCTGCGAGCTTCTATGGATCCCAAGGTTCACTCTGACCTCAGGCCTCCATGGTATGTCAAATTACCTCTCTTCAGGCCACCCTACGGATACGTGCACTTCCCTTCACTCATCCAGCTTTAAACCTAAAGGTTTCCACTGTAAGTTCCCATTCTATGGGTATAATAACAGCTGCCTACAGAGCAGTTTGATGTACTGTCTTCCTACCTATGAGTTTATTGGCTGTCTTCCCTATTGATCTATTTCCTTCCCTTTTTTTAGGTTCTTGTTCTAGTTTGCAGTAACAGAGATGGGTACCCTTTTGACAAGTGGTCTTGAGTCCAATTAGAAAGCTGTTGGTTGTCTCCTTGGTGCTCATGCCACTGTTACACTGGTAGTCACCTGTTGCCATGGTGATTTATGTTGCAACTTACAGATCTCATGCCCTTGATGGGGCTTGTGGTTATTTCTCTCCCCCAACAGCTTCTGCAGTGTTCCTTGGCACTGTGTAAGATATCCGCTGGAGAAAGCCCTCAGACTAGTTTGAGTTGATATATTTAGCTCATGTACTTTGGCCTTTAATTTTTCACCTTGTCCAGAAGTTTGAGGTAAACTCCTTGTCAGGTATGTGATATGCAGAGTGGCCACCTTCTTCCTGAGTGCACTTCCTGGAAACACGAGCCTCATATGCAAGGCTTCTCTTCATAGCAGTGAGGCCCTGGTCAGAGGTCCATGGCCCAAGAAAGGACACTTGCTTCAGCAAGTAGGAGAGCTCTGCCCCCAGGCACTGCCGGTGGCTGTCTGTACCTCCACCCCACGGTAGAGAAGTAGAGCTCTGAAGTCTAGCAGACGCTTGGACTACTAGCTTGATGGGCCTCACCTATTTTTAAAACCGACTCCTCAATTTACCAGTGAGGAGCGCAACTTAGCTAGTCGTGGCCAAGAGACTGCTGTGGGAATGAGCTCCGTGCCCAGGCTGCTCTGGAGAGCAGATCCAGCCGATACCTCTGGACTCTACTTCGGATGCTGGTACAAGCCCGCAGCTGGAGCTGCTTGGATGCTGGGTGGTTTGGATGTGAGTTGTCTCCCACAGGCTGTTTGAATCCTTTGGTTGGTGTCTGGGGAGGCTGTGGCACCTTGCAGAGGTGGGGCTTCGCTGGAGGTCGGCATTTCATAGGTGTAGGCCAAAGTTCGCTAGCTCGCTCCTACTTGCTCTTGCTTGTACTCCGTCTGTCCCATGGTAATGCTTGTGCTGACCCAAACCAGCCTCCAATCCCGCCCCCAGCCATGCCCCTATTGGATACCCACCCCTCATAATGTATCACATTTCCTCTAAAACCATGAACCAAATAAATGCCCCTTATTTCCCTAAGCTGCTTGTGCTAGAATGTGGCTTCACAGCAAGCAAAGAGTAGCGACAACTGATGCAAATAATGCATCCTCCCGATGACGTGCCCTAGCACATGGGATTTGTGAGAATATTCTGCTAGCCTTATATTAAACCATCTAGATTTAAAAGGGGTTAGTAGCTAGACTATGTAGAGAAGCATGAAAATTAAACAGGAAAGCCCTACAAATCAATAAACATGTGGGTCACTGAACCATCGGGAAATGCTTGCTGCGAGTACCTCGAGATTCTATTCCCCCTCTGTCAGAGTGATCATCAGCAGGAAAACCGACAATGAATGATGTTGAGGATGTGGGGAGCCCTTTTTTGTTGTTGGTGGGGGTGTAAACTGCTGCAGGTGCGGTGGAAATCAGCACGGATATTTCTCCCTAGCTAAAAGTAGAGCTTTCACATGATGCAGCTTTACCCCTCATGGGCACACACACAAAGGACTTTATATCCTACCGCAAGACACCTGCACATCCATATTCACTGCTGCTCTATTCACAATAACAGGAAGTGGAATCAGCCTGGGTGTCCTTCAACAGATGAGTGGATGAGGAAAGGTGGTGCATGTACTCAGTGGAATTTTATTCAATACAAAGAAAAATGAAACTACAAAATTATCACAAAAAATGAATGGAACTGGAAAAAAATATACTAAGCAAGATAAATGAGTGTCAGATAGATAATACCGCACATTCTCCCACACATAGTGATCCTAGGTGGTAATATTTACATGTGTATTTATGCGAGAGTGAAAGTAGCTAGTGGTCAGCAGAACCGATAAGGCCTCAGGCTTTGAGGGAAGGAGATGGGAAAGTACTAGATCACATGTGACCTGTGTGTAGAGGGAAAGTACTGGGTGTGGAAGGGTACAAAGCAGAATGAAGGCCAGCTAATGGTGTGGTGGCGAGATCAACCAAAAGTGAGAATGAGTGTTGTAAAGAAACATATCATTTAGAATGCTAATCAAAGAGTAAACTAAATTTAAAATTTTTGTACTAGGAAAAGTATTATTGTGCCAAAGGATTTACTGTGAATCCTTTCTGCATGAATGGAGGAAAATGCCCCTACCCATGGGATGGCCCAAGCAAAGTGGGATTGTGAATGCTGTGAATCATACTGATCTAATTCCAGAAATGCAGCTTGTCTCCATCGCACAGCGCTGGCTGTGGGAAGGGCAGTCGCTGTCTGCAGCGAGCCCACAGGTACATCACCCCCAGGGCAGTTATTATCTGCAGCGAGCCCACCGGCACATCACCCTAGGGCAGACGCCCACCGGAACATCACCCTAGGGCAGTCACTCTCTGCAGTGTTCCCACTAGTTCATCACCCGTATTCCAGGGAGTGCTGGGCGCATGCCCCACACAGGCCAGCCAGATGTCGCTCAGTGAGCCACTCATGCAAAAGGACAGGAAACAGGAGGAAGACTGGGAAGAAGGTCTTCAATGGAAGAGAGAAGAGATGGGATTCAGTAATATGGGTGAAAATAACTTAAGTTCATTGTATTCACATAGGAAAAGCTGTCAAAGAATAAAAAAATAATAAAATTGCATTCCACTCAAGGCAGGACTGCTGCATCTAGGAACTCACTATAGTGAGACTTGCCCTTACCAGACCTGCACAATGACTGACATACCAGCATGCCTCCACAGACTATCAAGAGAGATAAAAATAAACAGTGGAAACCTTGGGGACTAAAGCTGGATGAGGAAGGGAAATGCCCTTATCAGTGGGGTGGCCCAAAGAGAGGCAACTTGATATGCCACAGAGGCCTGAACCCTCACAGGAGTAGACAAGCCAAAGACAACCCTGGGTCCACAGAAGCAGGCAGACAGGGAGGCAGGATTGATGGAGGGATGGAAAGGAAGACGATGGAAGGAAACGGGGATACATATTCAATGTGCTTGTAAAAGTAGAAAAATTTATAAAACAGACAAACCAGAGTGAACCGTGGTGTCCACAGAAGCAGACAGGCGGAAGGGTGGGAGGGAGTGGGATGGATCGAGGAAGGGAAGGGAAAGGGGATGGGTTGGGGGTTAGAGGGAAGCGGGGATAAGTACTCACTATGTTGTAAAACTAGAAAAATAAAATTAAAAATCTGTTTAAAGAAAAAATAATTTTAAAGTAAAAAATAAAAGCAGGAAAGAGCGTGGAAATAAGAAGCATAAGATCACACACAGAAAGAAACAAAAGAATCGACAGGAAGTGAAAACCAGCTTCATTCATGGATGTAGCACAGCTTCACTTAGATTTCCCCTGGGGAAGAGAGCACAGTTTTCCAAAGGAAAATCAATGGGGAGGGAATGCGCATGTGTATTGATTGTCTTTTCCCCTGGCGGTGGCCATGAAAAAGCTTCTGCTGCTTTCTGCCTGCAGTCAGGCCTCGCATCAGTACCACAGGCTGGGGTTGAATCCATTCTCCATCCATAACGAAGACCCGGAAGGATCGTCTCTGTGCACCAAGGCAGAGCATGGAGCCCGGGGAGGCTGATGCTGGGTAAAAGGTGTTTCTCCTTCATCATCTTCTTTGTCTACAGATGTCAGGAGCCTTCCTGAGACAGCCGCTCTGTCAGGATTTCCTGTCCTGCAAGTCTGTCCAAAAGCAAACAGCGCACATGGGTTGGCTCCTCTGAATTCTAATGACCAGCTCAGTGGGTGGAGGTGGAGGAATGCATAAAGCCAGGCCTGGGTGCCCGCCTGTAATCACGAGGCTCTGGGGTGGAGACAGCAGGACCAGTTCAGGCCGAGCCGACCTTGGCTACAAAGCGAGTCAAGGCCAGTCTGGGATCCATGAGACCCTGCTGAATTTTTTTAAAATTTTTTTTTTTATTCTTTGACAGTTCATATGTGGATAAAATAAAGTTTTAGACATTTCACTGCATACTCCTCAATCTCATCCCATCCTCTCACTGAAAACCTTTTTCTTCTCCACAAGTCTCCTTTCTGCTTTTGCGTGCGCGTGTGTGTGACCCACGGAACTTAACGAGGATTTCCTTCATTAGCACCTGCCTGGAAAACGCTGGAGTCTGGGCAACATGTCGTTGCTTAGTCTATTGAAGAAAGGGGTTCACTGCACCCATAATCTGCATCCACTATCAACAGCCTCCCAGGAAGGGAGGGGCCTCGTGAGCTTCTCTGAATTCTATAAGGAAAAGTTTACAAACCAATGTTGTGTAGGTCTTGTGCAGGTAACTACGGATGCGGTGGATTCATAGGTGTGACAGGCCTGTCTGTCAAGTCTACAAAACAATGTCAGGTGGCACTTCTCCTGCCTTCTGCTCTTACGTTCTTTCCAGTCCCTCTTCTGTGACATTCCCTGAGCTTTGGGGGCAGAGGCAAGTAAAACAGATGTCTAGCTTACGGCCGAGCACCATGCAGCGGGTACTTATCCGCCACGGCCTGACCTGTTGTGATTCTGCATATTAACAGCTATCCATTGAAAGAAAACTTCTCAGAAGACTGGAATGTGCTAAGTTGTGTGTGTGTATGTGCATGTGTGTTGTATGTGTGTGTGTATGTATGTGTGTGTGCATGTGTGTATGTGCATGTGTGTGGTATATATGTGTACATGCGTGTTGTATATGTGTATGCATGCATGTTGTGTGTGCGTATGTGTGCATATGTGTATGTATGTATGTGCATGTGTGCTGTATATGTGTGTGTGCGTGTTTGTTGTATATGTGTGTGTATGTGCATGTGTGTTGTATATGTGTGTGTGTGTAAAAGAGGACACTATATTTGCCTGTGGAGGCACATAGGTGACATTCAGGATTCAACCTGGATTGATCTACTTCCTTATTGCTTTGCTCTGGGGTTTCCCAGGCTCCATCTCCACAGCTGGAAGTGTGGTCACAGTCATTTCTGCTTAACATTTTTACGTGGGACCTTAGATTTGAACTTAGGTCCTTCTGCTTGTGAGGGAAAGGGTTTAACCCCTGAACCATATCGGAAGTGCGAGCTGCACTAAACTGTGAGCATAAAGAACAGCTGCCTGGGCTGGGGGAGTTTTGTTTGACTCTGCTTAGGTTTTAGGGAATGCACACACACCGATTAGAGCTGCATTCCCATAAAATTCACTTCACTTTTAATATTTACACCTTTTATTTTTGCTTTTATTTTGTAATAAAATAAAACTTCAAAGAAAAACTTAAAATAGGAAAAACTTAAACAACACTGTATAAGAAACAAATTTTCTAAACCATAAACAGAAAATCAGCATCACAAAGTATTCTATAACACACAAAGACAGAAATGCAAAAGGGTTCCACATCTCCAAAAACCCAACAAAATCCACAGTTCCATGCCTGAGGACCCAGCACCACATAAATCTTCCAAAGTAGTGGGCCGTGCTCGTCGAGGGTATGTACAATATTGTGTCCTCCAGATCCTCGGCCATCCTGCCTCTTCACCTCCCGTCACAGGCCACCGGCACTTTTTACTAATTTATTTTCCTACATTGCTCCTTGTTAGTTTTAGTTTCCCCCAAAGCTTGTGAATTTATGGCTTTAATTTTTTTATTTTATGAAATTTATGAGGACCTTTTTCCACTTTCCAAGGTTGCTTTTTCAAATAAATAGCTTCTTGATAATTGCCTCCCTTTAAAAGTGCAATGCTATTTATTTTTAACAAATAATTTTTAATCTGCTTTCTCGTTGTTGATGATTTTTCACTTTTTTGTTTAACATTTTAAGCTGAACAGTAATGTCCATGTGAGTTTTATTCTAAATATATCATGAGTCTTTTATTTGGGAGATCGTATTTTGTCCTCTGCTTACGGTTTTCATTCCAGATAAGATATGCGTAGCTACGTTTCCTCTGATGCTGCGCTTCCAACACCTAGCGGTCCCGGGAGGCACATCTGTCTGGTCCCCATCATAGTAACTAGGTGGGTGGGGTTCCAGGAAACTGCAGCAGAGTCTAGGAGGCGAGGCCAGGCTGCTTGGGGCGGGAGGTGTGGGGGGCGGCAGGAGGAGGGAAAGGAGGGGAGCGGGAGGTGGACAGGGCAGGCAGTGGGGGGGGCGGGAGGTGAGTATCCAGAGAACAACCTGGAAGCAGCCGAAGGGCAGAACAGTTGGGGACAGTTGGAAAACTACATGCGCTTCCACAGCGGCCCACGTGAATGCGCGAAAGGGAAGCGTGAGCGTGGAGCCTTAGATTAACTGGCCAGGAGTTGAAAACAAGTAGTGTTAGTTCCTAGGCTGAGGGGAGTGCAAGAAGAGAGGAGGCTTCGGGGAAGAGGGGATTACCCAGTGGGCTTCCGTGCTGGACACGCAGATTGTGTGTAATGAAAGCTTTTAGCAGCAGGGCGAGAGGTCCAGTTAACAAGCCATCCTCTTGCCAAGATCTGGGGTTTTATTAAATTTTAGGGGCATTGCTGAGACGGGCCTGCTAAGAATACAGTGGCTGGGGTCTGAACCCTGCGATACTGGAAGCAGGAACTGGAAGTCACCTGAGTCGCTAGTCGGAGCTGGTGCTTGAGAGGCGAGCTGACTGTGGGAACAGATGCAGACAGAGAAGTGGCGACTCGGTCCACAGATGAGCGCAGTGGCAGAAGTCCTGATGCCCCAGGCTCGGGAAGAGCAGCCACTGTCCCGGAAAGGACACAAGCTGGTCAGGCTCTGCCTACCTGGCTTGACTTCGTACCTTGGCATCTCGCACCTACTCTGTCCCGGCAAACTCAGCCACGCTTGCTGGACCACACATTTCCTACATGGTCTTTCCAACTGTGAAACCTAATGAAAATTCACCATATCAAGCCACAAAATAAACCTTCTCTAAAGATTATGCAAATCAACCCCCAGTAGCTCATTTTATCTGTTCTCCAAATATCTCCTTCCAGGTCTCCCAGCCCAGGACAGTGGTTCGCATTGGAGGATTTTATGGTCACTCCTGGAATATTAAAATATTAAGAACCTGAAACCTCTGAGAAGTCCTTTCTACAGTCAAATATCTTCCTGTTCTGGACGACACGTGGTAGTGATATGTGATTCCCTAGTGTGACCCTGAGCACAGGAGCGATGTTGAAATGACTCATCTTTCTGATTATGCCCTAAGTGACAATCTAGGGATTATCTTAGTGATAATCATCTAGAGGTACAGGGATTCGTTTTCTCTGGAAAATAAGGAATTGTTAAGCAGGAAAGGAGTTGACGATACTTACGTTTATTGTTAAAACAGACCGGAGACTCTGGGAATCTAAGCAGCTGTGCTGGAAAGACACGCTTAGAGATTAGCAAGGGATCACGTGGCGAAGAATTTAGAAGTTAGAGTCCTCAGGGAAATGGTCTTGACTGTTTGGGAGATCACGTTTAAATGTTAGAAGTCAAGACAAAAATACTGAAGGGAGAGAAAATTTTACCCTTTGAGAAGCTCAAAGAGCAAGCAGCTATATAGTCCCATGTTGCAGGTTTAGTCCTGTTTCTGCTTCTGTCTTGTGAAAGAGGAAGAAGAGAAGAGAAGAGGGGAGGACTGAGAGATGAGCTCTCATCACAAAGGACATCGACCACCTCCCACCATTCCTTTGGCTTGACTCTAGTTAGATTACATTTCCTGGAGATTGGGGATCTTACTTAGATGATTGACCCAACTGACCCAACTTAAGGTTAAGACGAGGTCAGGTGTCACCGAGAGAACAGGAGGTGGGGTCTAGGTGACGCCCCAACACATGGTCTCAAGAAAATAAATTGTGCAATATTTTGAGAGTCATACCACCTTTGCTAGTGGCTAACTTCCATAGGCCTTGGCTGGTCATGTTCATAATGTCCCTCTCTCCATCTCCCACAGGAAAACAGCCACTCGCATGTGTACCGTGTCTCAATGCCCAGTCTTTTAGTGCAGGGTGCCGTCATTTCCACATTAGGGAACATTGTTCATTTTCTACACTGATCACATTTGGACTGGGGTGACGGACATTACCCAGGTGTTCTTCAAAACCATCTCCTTTCCTCCAAGGCACCAGCTAGACTATTATTTTCTGGCTATCACTGAATTTAGGTGAGATTGTTGCGGGATCACCCTGGGGTCTATATGTGTCCAGGTTCGTGTGTTGGGAGTTGAAAATTGAAACCAGAACATGCATAGAGGATGAGGGCGGAGTTTATTAGAGGAGAGAAAGAATGGAACTCATGGACATTAATCCATGAGAACTCAGGACATGGAATCCATGAGGGGCAAAGATCTGGAAAAGAACTCATGGACTCCAGATGTGGAAAACCACGAGGGCAAGGGCGCCGAAGATGACTGCCAGGGTCCAGAATATTTATACCCTTAGTCGGGGTTAAGAAATGTGGCTTTTCCTATTGGTTAGCTCCAGTTTCTGCAAATCTAATTGGAGCTTTTGATCCTCTACATCTCATATTGGGGTCCAACCCAGCTGATCTTATACTTGACTTCATGGTGGGGCTCATTTATAATACAGAACTAATTTCCATATCCTTCCATGAACAAAGGGGGTGGGGGAAGCTGGTGACCTTATCTCTGTGAGGGTGTGTTCCCTCAGGGTTATCCCAGCAGTGGGGATGGCCTTCGAAGACCTTCAGAGACCACCCCAGCATGGCTGCTCTAAAACTGCCTAAGATCATATGATAAAGGCCTGGTCCTCAGAAGACCAGAAGGAGAAAGATGTTATATCCAGGACTGGCCATGAAATTTCTATCCCTAGATGCCACAAAGAGAGCAAAAGCATAGAGCATCTATACCAACTGACAGAAGCATTTCCAGAACTCCACACGAGCTGGACTCAACTTCTTTTGTTGTTGTAGTTTATCTGCATATTACTGATAAATTCATGACCAAACATCTTAGGGGAACAAGAGATTTTATTCCTGATTGGAATTTTCTGCTATAGTTCATAATCTAGGTTGGCAATAGAGTTCATACCATCACATAGAGAACATCATTGAGAGAAGGGCAAACCTTGCATGCCAGACTACAAGTTTGCCAGAGTAAACTGAAGTATGATCAACTACTGAACTAGCTCTCTCCATCTTATCTATGTACCCAGGGTTTAGCCTTACTCACTGAAGATAGTTTTTCACAGACTTGTTTAGCATCTGCCTGAGCTATCAATTCTTCACAGAGATATACCAAGCTCCGCCTTCAGGACATGTTGACACCTGTATCTAATGAACATATTCCACACTTTGTCACTTGACCTAGAAACATGCTCTTTTTAAACTATAATTTTTCAGTTTTTGTCCACATAGATACTACTTTATGATATAAAATCCATTCAATTTTAAAAGTTCTTACAATCCAATATTAAAAGTTCTTATAATAAAGAAATATAAAATATTTATAGTCATTAGTAATTCAGTCTCAAAATTTTACAACTCCAAAATATTTTTTTAAGAAGTCCCATATCTCTTAACTGTAAGATCCTGTGAAATCAAAACAAGTTGAACACTTTGGTACAGAATAAACACTAAAAAGGAGGCATCAGGAAACAACAAGATATCAAATCAAAATTAAGATTAAAAAAATCAAGTCAAAATTAAGACTAAAATCTGGCAAGCTAAATGTTGCATTCTGAAGTTCTCTATGTTCTCTTGCTTCTTGTGTAGTCAAATTGGCTCCAAAACACGACAATTCCATCATGTCTGCTTTTTAAGTCCCATGACAAGCAGTTTTCCTCTCAGTCATCTCCAGCCACACTCACACCCTTCCTCAGCATGTTTCCCATGCTGGGTCTGTACCTATGAACTTCGCCTTCCTTTGTAAGACCGTCTAATCTGCCACTTGGTGTCAGGCTTCAGTCACTCTCCACCAGCCCCTTAGGACCACCTGGGCAACGCTGCCAAGTTCTGGGTTGAGATATAACTTGACCCACTTGAATCACAGCTGTGTCAACCCCCGTGTGATGTCCCTGGGATAGTCCTTCTCTAGACAACCAAAACTTTTGCAGGACAAGAAACTTTCAGCTTAGGGTTTCTTCTACTAAACGAGTCTGGGTTTTCACCACATGACATTTTCACAGGCTGTACTCATTTCTCCCACCACACCAGTGCAAACCACAAGGCTGGTCTCCAATAATGTCATTTTCTTCAGTGGCCACGGCTGCTCTGCTGCCTTTTTTCATCCAAAACTTCCAGGATTCAACACAGTTCTGTTCTGCTAAGCAACCAGAAAAGCATTTTTAAATTCATCTTTGTCAAACTCCTTGTTTCGTCCATCATATGCCAAGCTGAAATAATTAACTTCCCTCTCAGCGTTACTATTTTCCAAATGGCCCTCTAAGCTCTGTTCAATGGTTTTTGTAGCTCAGGGTCTCAAAATCTCTAAATGTTTCCATTTTCCTCCAATAAAACTATTTAAAAATCTGCACAGCCAAATTTATCCCACTTCTCTGGTACCTATGACAGATATCAACTTGACAACTGGAGGTTGAGCTGTGGGCATATTTGTAAAGAAATGGCATTAAAGGCAAACTCTAAGCAGGAGCTCGTCTGATTGATGGTAGATGGGACCATTCCATGGCAGGTAGACAAAATGGAGGGAGCTGGTTAAGGAAGTTGGTTTTCGTGAGTGTACTTGGCCAGACATGCTGGTCTGGCAAACAAGGGTTCCCCTCTCAGCAGTGGATAAGATGCAGCCAACTCCCTCAGTTCCTGATATTGGTATGAACCCTCCTATCAAACTGGACAAGGAACTGTAAGTGTCATGGTTTGAAATGCGTCCCCCACAGTCTCATGTGTTTGGCAAGGTCATGGCACCTTGAGAGGGGGAGCCTTGCTGGAGAAAGGCAGTCACAGGGGTGGGCCTTGAGGTGGATTAGGCTCACCCTACCTCTAGGAGAAGTCTGCCTTTGCAGCAAGCAGTGTTGCGGCTCTCATCCTCCAAGATGTTTGTAGTGACATAGCCTCCTCCAGCTTTGGCCAGCCAGCCATGCTGGCTCCGCCAAGAAAGACTGTATCTCTCCTTTGGAACCGTAAGCTAAATAAATCTCTTTCTCCCTTAAGTTCAATGACTTTGGAGGCTCTCTCACAGCAGTAGTTAAGAGTAATTGCTATAGTAACCAAGAGCAATAAGCAAGAATATACTCCTATGTCCATAATCTTTGTCATGAATTTATCAGCAACATGCAAAGTAACTGCGACAACACCTATATCTAACTAGCACATTTAGGCTAAGCCATCAAAATTTGAGTGTTTTATCATTTAATGCTTTAGAAAGGTCTGCAGATGACATATTTTAACACTGTGGGCTAGTAGAGTTTGGTGAATAACTATTTTCAGGGTGGGACATAGTCAAGGAAAACTGAGAGTTCATGGGCTACAACTCCATGGGGTGCCTGGAAGCTGTCACTCACTCAGTCTGAATGAAACACAGCAAAATTGTTCCCGGAATCTCCCGATGCTGCACTGAAGACAGCAGCTCTGCTTCCAGAAGATTCCAGCCTCAGCTGCACCGCAGCAGCAGGAAGCCGAACCTGCACAGTGAGTGTCCTTCCCCCCCCCCCAGCTCACCACCCCCTGCCTAGTCCTCCATCGACAGCTCACAGCTGGGAGAGTCTTTCACACAACCCCTGGGGGCGGGACTTGAGTGTCCACAGAAAATTGAGGGTGGAAATGAGGCTGGAGGGGACAGGAGGACACATCTCAGCAGAGACACAGTACATGAAGAAGCATCGTGACCCACCATTGGGTCACCACAGGCGGGTGCCCTCTGCAGGCATGCATGTCGATCCGCTATTGCTTCTCCTGCTCAATAGCATCCTTCTACCAAGGAGACCCCAGGCCCTGTGATTCCCCAGCGATCGAATCTGCGCCGCGTGTGTCAAACGCTGCTCCCTGCTGCAGATTTCCTTGAAGCAAGGAAACACCCTCGGCAGGGGAGCCTTTGCTGAACAGAATGGCTGGCTCTAAAGCCTCCTTTCTCAGATATCATTTCAATTAAACTCAACTGTCACACAGTGCTCCCCCTCACTGTGTTTACAGCACCAGGCAGCGGAGATGAGAAAACCTACCTGCCGGCCTCACCCACTTATTCCATAGATGCTCTGCGGGCCGCTAAGCAGAGCAGCAGTGGGTTTGGCAGCCGCCAGGCTCCACCCCTGGGCTGAGGGTCTGGTCAGGAAGCTGCGGTTAAAGTAAAGCATAGTCTCCCGCCTTCGGGAGCTTGCAGCCGGTCCTGCACAGCAAGACACGGACATTTGTCCGCCTCCTCCTGACTTGCATGTATGTGCGTCTGTGCCGAGCCTCGAGGCTGTGCAATGCAGATGATTAGCACAGGTTCTTAGAGCTCCGTTTGGAAGCAGCGGCACCTTCGCTGATGGCTGCAGCAGGGTCCAAGGAGTTCACACAGGCGTGCATGCGCCCGCGGAGCACAGACGTTCTGCAGGGAGCACACTGTTTTCATGAGTGCTGGGCACCGGCAGTCGCACCGGCGTTGCCCCCATCATTTGCAGTGGTGCAGAGGCCAATGTTACCATCTGCCTGCTGGTGAGTTCATGGCCAAGGGCGTCGAGGCGGGTTTATTCTGTCTTCTGACTCCTGATCATACTCCTTGCTGGCAGGCGAGCGCATGTCACGATTCAAGGCACAAGGATGCCCGGTGCGCTGAGGAATGCCGGCTCTCTGAACTAGACCCTTCCTCTTCACTCACCTGAGCAGGGGACGGTCCACAATAGCCAGATAATTCAGCCAGTTTGTGGTACAGCAGACCTCTGACCTCTGCGGACTGTGGAGTCCTGGGGTCATCAGCATGAGGAGATGGGAAAAGGAGGTGAAGTCTAGGCAGAGCTTGGGGTGCCACAGCCCCAGCCCAGAGTGTACCAGCCACCACAGCCAGGAGAATCAGGCTGACTTTCCGTGGCCTTGGCGAGAACGTGGCTGTGTGGAAACCTTGACTTCAGCTTTGGCGTCCGGTGTGCCGAGAGGAGGAACTTCTCCTGCTTGAAGCTGTGGGCTGTGTTCCTGGAAAGAGGCTGTATCTACAAGGCTGACGTGGAGCCTTGAGGATGTGGAGGGGTTGGAATGCTGCAAGTCCAGAGTCAAATTACCTTGGGTCACCTTTGGTCCTCTTCAGGCCTCTGCATGTATTGCCAATCTGGCATCCTTGTGAGTGTTACGCAAATCCTTTGGCAGGTACAATCACACCCAGGTTTCTACCAACCAAAAGACCAAGAATGTCGTCAGGTAGCCAACTGTAGCTTATAGATGAGAGTTTTACTGTAATTCACCTATCTGATACTTCCATGGATATATTTGAAAAGTACCTTGAATTATGGCTTTCTTGGTTCTGTCATTAACCTCGAGAAGTTGTCGCCTCAGCAGAATGCAGGAATTGGGGTTCCTGGGCCATGATTATTCCTATTTAGTTCCGCAGTAAACAAGGTCTTATCCTGTTGAGGAGAGAGCTGTGATTTTTCAGCCTATAGGGTCAACGAATCTGCGCTTGCTTGTTAGAATTATTGCAGGGAATTATAACATCATCCATCATGTTCCTCTTGCACTGGGCTACCTACTTTCTTCCACACACAATAATACAAACAACCTTTAGGGGGTTGGGAGAAGGGACAAAGTCCTTATATAGTTCATCATGCTAGTTATGTGCAGATTTCAATTTTAAAACAAAGGGCTGAGCCTTTGGACACATATGTGATGAGTTAGAAAGCCCTGAACAGCCCTGTGGAGGTTACCCAGGTGGTGTGGGAAGACCTGGCCCACGACACGGGCGACCATTCTTTGCTCAGACGGAGAAAGCTGGCTCAGTACTTGCATGCTTTGGCCGGCAGGCAGGCAAGCGAGAAAGCTTGTACCTGTCTAAGCAATTCCTGTGGATATGTTGTGACCCCTTTCCTCAGCTCCTGACGTGGGTACAAAATCTCCTGCCAAGGCTGAAGTGTAGCCAGGAATCAGAAACAAGAATAAAGCCCTTGTTCTCATGGGCTGTTGGTTGTGTATTTATCAGCAACATAGAGAGAAACTGCAGTTCCCAGGCTGGCCACAAAGTCATGATCTGTGTGCAGCATATTGGATATCCGCAGAATCTTTGATGTGGACACGTAGCCACATCCCATGGCCCATCTCCAAGGTGGCATAGTTTCGAATGAGCAGAGGAAATCTCCTGGGTGACAAAATACTGTAGACACTGCACATTTCCCAGAGCACTGCCACTTGGCATATCTGCAAGCTCAGATTTCTAGAAAGGTCATCTGCCAGCACTTGCAGCTTTGGGTTCTCCATGTGATTGAATGGGTTCATCTCAATTATCCAAAATATATCCAGGTCAGTGTCCTTATCAATCACATCAGCAAAAATCTCTGTTGTCACATAAGGAAGAGTCACAGTTTCTGGGCACGAAGGGGCTTGCAAACAGATGCAGCAGTAGACAAGAGAAGACAGATGTCATCACAGGTGATGATCGGCAGAACTCCGCAGTCACTGAAAGTGTTTGCAACAGCGAGTTCCCAGGGCCAGGCCCGCCATGACCTCCACATGTCTGCTGGCATCTCTGAAGTTGGGCTACCATCCCCCCAGTTGCTCACTTGCATCCAGAGGCTGCAGTGCCTTTGGCCCCATTTCAACGAAGCAGTCTCACATGTTGGACTGATCAGAAGATTCCAGCAGGAAGGAAACAGCCAGGGCTCCTTTCTGTGGCCTCTTCCCAAGTTAGGTCTCTTGATAAGAACCTGTCAAAGATCTCAGCTTCCCACCTCTCCACAGTCAGGATTCACTGTGTTTGCAGTGTTCCGATCTACAAGAGATTTCATGACTTGTTAATATGGGAGGGTGTTTCAAATATATTTTCAATATAAAGAGGTATTTGGCTCTATGAATCCAACTTACGGGATTTCTCTAAAATAAAAAGCACTGCATAACCAGGTTTCATGTGTGAAACTGAAATTTTAAACAGAAAGGAGATATCTGGAAAATATTGGACTGGGGCTCTGGGGAGATAGCTCAGGGCTTAAGTTTTTACCTCATGAGCAAAAGGACCTGAGTTTGCGAAAGGTTTCAGTGAACAATAAATGCAGTTTTTGAAAATGCATAAAAAGACCTGAGTTTTTAATCACCAGATCCCATGTAAAACTTCTCTGTGGAATAGTGGTGCCCTGTAATGCTGGCCCTGGAAGGCAGAGTCTAGGAAACCCCAGAGCAAAGCAATATGGAAATAGAGCAATTTAGGGAGATTCCACATGTCACCCTTGAACTTTCATAGGCACTCACGCATGCACACGTGCGCGCACACACACACACGCGCGCACACATACACACGTGTATGTGAACACAAAGATAAATACTGGACTGAACAGTCAAACAGTTGAAAAGAAACTGAGCACATCACCTTTTGCCAAAATGTTAGCGTCTAAATCCTTGGAGGAAATGGAGATGCTCCAACTATTTGTCTTTAAACCGTGGGAAGGCCGATGTCCTGCTGCCGCCGCAGCGTCGCACCCTGTGTGTGCCCCTTCTTGATGTCAGCAGTGATGAGCCATTTCCAGCCACTGATCGCCTCTCACCCCCCACTCTCTCAAAGTTACTCTTCAGAAAATGTAAGAGAAATCTGGAGTTTCACATTTGGCTGTCAAGTGTGATTTTTCAGGTGAACCAGCGCCCAGCTGGCTTCCTGATACTCATCAAAGTGATTCCACTTGAGGCTCGGGGTTCCCAAGGCATCAAGACGTGGGCTGAGGCGATGTTTCCCCCTCCCAACATACCGCGACCTCTGACCTAGGTCTGAGACCTCAGTTGGGGGGGGGAGAGCAGGACGAGACTGCTCGGGTCAGAAAGTACACGGCAGGGCAGACGTCCGATGTGGCGAAGCCCCTTGGTGGCATGTCGTGAATATCATTTGTGGTGTGCAAGGAGCTCGTGGGCCAGTGATGTATTGTAACTTCTTCCTACCAGAAGCAGCTGAGGTGCCACGTGGCCCCACGCTGGCGAGGCCATGCTGTGTCCCGTGGCGGAGGCCGTGCCAGGATATACAACAGGGACCTGTGCTGTTGTGAGCTTTCCTGTAGTGATCTGTGAGCAGGACGGAATCTCTCTGTGCGTTAATCCCAAGTCATTCTCTGAGGACAATTGCCCCGTGGGAGAACAACTGCCAGGCTCCAGTGCAGCTGGATGCCAGGGAAAGTCTTTCTGTCTCTGATTTTGACTCGTGTGTCCGCCGGCTACACTCAGCAGAATCCTCTGCGCTTCAGAGAAACTCAGAGACTCCCTTGGCTGTCACTCATGACCTGTTGCTTCCGCATAAGCCAGCAGAGAGCTCCATCTTGAACTGCAAAAGGGGGATGAGGGTGTGGGACACAGAGGCCCAGGGTCGGGACCTTGTGTTAGAATTCCAGCGAACCACTTCCTGATTGTGTGACTGGAGGTGATTTTGTGGATTCTAGTTAGTCACTTATCAATGTGCAAACAGATGATGTGTGTTGCAGTTCCTCTGCATGGTTGCTGATAAATGACCATTAAATGGCTGAAGGGAACAAGGAGTTTATTTCCTTATGACAGTCCGGTTACAGTTCTCAGTCCAGCTTGACAGGAGAGCATGCACCAACACCAGGGCTGAAGGAACTGGCCACACCATCTCTATGTAATGGCTGAGAAAGGGATGATCCTTACTTGTCAGACCAACTTGTCTAGCCAAGTGTACAAAAGGATGCCAACTCCCTCAACCAGTTCTCTGTGTTTTATCCTAGGGCCTAATCCCACCCGCCATGGGCTGGGTCATCCCCATCTGCTAGACAATCTTGCTCTGGGCCCAATTCAACCACTAATTCTCCACAAATTGCCCAGAGCTCAAATTCTCAACTGTCAAGTTGACACCTGTGCCTAACTACGACAATGTGCATGTTGACATTTGTTATAAAATGGGCCAAATCTAAGTGTGGTGATGTCTGTTGAGCAGGGACCCAGTGTTGCCTTGACAATCTCACCTGACCGATTCCCAACTCCTGCAGGCTCAGCCTTTTCATTCCGTGTCAGAAAAAAACAAATTTTATTTTCATCCCTACAATGTGCTAAAGAGCTATATTTCTTGGCTTTGCGTTAAGTTCTGGCTAAGACTTTGGAGGTAACTGGCACATGACACAGCATTTCCTTGCTCTTTTTTATTGTAGATTCATTATGCTATTCAAACACTAAACTCACTTTTGCCTTTACTGCTGTTATTCAGAATCCTATTGAATACTTTCCTTCTCATAAATTTTAACTGCTTTCCCTTGCTAACATTCCACTATCCTTGCTTGTAACAAAGATTTTCTTCATTCTTTGATAGTTTCATACCTGTGTACAAAGAACTCCAGTCCTCTTTCACCCCCATTACCCTGTCTTAGTCCCCCATCTCTTCTGCTGAAATCCTTCTTCTTCTTAGAACACCCTCCTTCCCCTTTCATGACGTTCCGCGGTATGTGTGACCCGTCAACGTGAGCAGGCGACACATGGCCCTTCCTGCAATGCAAACAAAATGAATCTAGAATTCCTTGCTAAGAAAACACAATCTTGTCGAGAGTTTTAACTGAGACATACCTTCTGCATTCTGCTAAACTATTATTAATACTGCAGACCGTTCACGCTTTCTTGACAGCCATCTTAATTCTTGTAATAATATGTTTAGAGAAGAAGTTAGTTTTTTCTACTGATTTTCCTTTTTTGCATCTGTATTTTACTAGGCACAGTATTTGGCTAACCAGCAATGGAAATGTAACACACAGCATCTTTTATATTTGAAGGGGTTGCAAGTTGGGGGCTGAACCTCAGTGACACATCACTTGCCCGTGTTCTCAAGGCCAAGCGTCCAATCCTCATTGCTGAAAACAGAATTAAATCAACAACCAATCAATGCGATGATTACAAAGCCTGTGATTGATGTACCTGGGAGAGTTGTGCTGCTCCGGCTGAGTCACTCGGGGCCCGCACACTGTGCCAACCTGCCGTACGCCATGTCAACCTACATCACTCTGTGGGTGGGTCTGTGAGGGTGTGGTCCATGATGCTGGTATTTAAACGGGTAGATTGAGTGAAGCAGGAGCGGCTGCAATGTGGGCGACAGCATCCAATTGGCCAGCAGAACACAAAGTGGAACTGAACAGGAAGTCCAGCCCATCCTCACCACAGGAGGGAGAGCTCACCTGCAAGGACTCCCACTCAAATGGACTCTCTTGCTGGCCTCAAGGTGCAATGCAGCCTCGACTAGCTGCCTTGAGAGACTGAGCTTGGCAGTCTCAACAATTGCATATGCATATGACAGTTCCTCACCACAAATCATGTATGCGTGTGCGTGTGTGTGCGCACGTGTTGTGCATGCTCATGTGTTTGTGTACCTACATGAATGTGAGTCACGTGTATACATATGCAGAGCATAGAGCAACACAAGGTTCCAGTGGGCAATGTACACAGGGCGGCTCTTTGGCACACTTCCGAGCTCAGCACAAGGAAATAGAAAGTTATTGAGAATGTCCTCTTTCTGTTGCAGTGATAGCCAATGTTTCCTCTTTTCAAAAAAAATCACAAATTGAACTTTTCACAACAGCAGAAGAGAGGATTTTTTTGTGTTCCCCTCACAAAGAACTGATCAGTGCATGCGATGGTGGGAGTGCTGGATGCCCAGAGTTGATTATCACACAGTGTGTACACTGAACGCCACACTGGACCTTGGGAATACGTGCAGTTACAATGCTGTGCACCTAATGATGTATCAGGTTCCTGCAACCCAATGCTAAAGCTACATTTTGCCTTCTAGATACTAAAATAATGAGCTTTCTTACACTATATATTTAAATGATCAAGCCAAACAAAACCCCCCTCATTTGTGTGCATCTAGAAGATTCAGACAGCTTGGTCTAAATGAGGATTACATATTCAGTTTATAAATTCAGAATACAGAGCTGGGAAACCAGCAGTCTAAAAATGCCGAGCGTCCATATTGTGTGTGCGTATGCACTGTGCATATGGCTGTGCATGCAAATGCGGACTGTGTTTGACATAAACACATATGCGAATGTCATGTGGACCCTTAGTACACGTGTGGAAGAGACACCTTGATTATGGTCCTGTCACTGTGTCTGTTTCCACAGGGGACATCTGCTCAGAACTTCATGCAGAGATGGGCAAGAAATATTTTTCGAGATTAGGTGTTGCGTGTCCCAAGACTTTTACCATTCATTTTAGGAAATGTAGGTGAAGTGGGTGCTATAAAAATGGAAAAAATGAGCTGGGGAAATGACTCAGTAGTTAAAAACCTCTGATTTGCAAGCAAAGAGACTTGAGTTCAGATCCCCAGATCTTATGTAAAAATTTTAGGCAAATGTGGGGGAAATCTGCAATTCCAGCCTTGGAAGGCAGAGTTTGGGAGACCCCAGAGCAAACCAGTCAGGAAGTAGAGCAATCCAAGATGATTTCCGATGTCACTCTTGAACCTCCACAGGTGCATGCGTACACACAGACACAAACACACACACATGCACACACATACACACACAATGCAACAAGGATAAATTGCATATGGGCAAGATGGAGTCATGTGATTGGAGTAGACAGTCTTGTGACCACACTAACCCCTCCACCCCTTGTGCTCTACTCAGAAATGACTCACCTCTACTCTTCATCCCATGTTCTTATCATTCAGATCCCTCTTTCAAGACGAAAGCATGCTCGGTTCCTAGATAAAAGCAAGAGGGGTCTCCATCCAGCGATTCTCACTCCGGAAGTAACTTCCCTTCTTTCCAACTAGCCTCCAAGTCACTGGTGAACAGCAGGTAACTGAGAGTCACTTTCTGGTTCCCACAGTGGCAAGACACGAATGTGCTGGTTGCATCCAGAGGGGTAAGTTCAACTTGGGATTCTCCTTGCTTCACATACATTATTAAGTGCAGCTTATGACCACAAAGAAGAATTTGCAATAAAGTTGGGAGGCAAGAGTGGATAGACTGGTTTCTTACAGAATGTTCTGTGAGTAGAGCCCAGCATTGAGATTAGAAGTGTGCGTCAGCTGAGAGAGTTTTATTTTTCTAATTTGTATTTGGCAGAGTTAATGGTCTGAAGTGTTCCAATAATTATGAGAGCAAGGAGGAGGGTAGCATAACGAGATGCAAATTGCCTCGTTCCCACAATCCCCCGGCACCAGCGATGCTCACAATGGCCATTATTCGGGATTTTATACTTTGCCTGTTTTTCATGTTTCAAAGTGGCAATTTGCTCTCTGGCAAGATGAGTGTTTTGGTTGGTTTAAATGGTAATGCGAAACTGGAATAAAGAAAAGCTGCCAATCACGGGCTCCCATAACGTGCGGTGAAGGCAATCTCTTCTGCATGACAGGGATTCGTAAGGAGTTTCCAGCTCATAATTGCTGTTTTGATGGGATAAGCTGGCGAATCCCTAATGAAGCACGCAGCAGACCCTTCCGAGTGCTCGGGAAGGAGAGTCCTCAGTGCCTGGTCCTTCCACCCACCCCGTGTGACTTCCCTCCCTACCTGTCCGTCCACCGCGGTAGAGGTCGGCAGTTTGCTCACAGCCTTGACCCGGAAGCACTGGGCGGGCCCTGAGGTGTCTCCTGAGTCACCTCCTACTTTACCTCCGACCTTAGTGGCGAATCTTCCCTGTCTCTTGTCTGCTCAGCTCCTAAGTGTGTACGTGCGTCTGGGGATGTCGTCCCTCTTCTTCTGATCCCTGCTCTACACTTTACATGACCAGGTCCATCTGCCCTGACTATAAATAGCACCTGCATGCCCGTCGCATTCAGGATTCAGAGTGGCCTGGGTCTCGTCCCTGAGCGCTGACTCGCCATCTGGTCAGAGACACAGTGGAGCGGTGGAACCCACAACACCCCCTGCATGTGCTGTGGGCCGATGCTGGCTCCCCAGCAGGAGGGGAAATCGGACTTGCTTTTCTAGGACTTCTACGACTCTTCAGTCTCTCCACTGCAGTGCACTGCCACGTGAACAAAAGCGCTTGTGGCCAGTGGCTGTCCACCAAAACGCCTCCCTTTATTGGTGAATCCATAAAATTGGTATCTGTGACATCACTTTTCAGTTGAGTATGACCCCTGACCAAGTGGCCTTCTATGGAACGAGAACGGAATTATGAGAGACACTCGTTTGGCTATCATTTGAGGACAGGGTCTCACATAACCTAGAAAGCTGACCGTCGGCTCCCTGCTGCTGAGGATGATCTCTTGCGTCTGCCTCCTTGTCCCAGCCCACGTGATTCCCAAGTGAGCCACGTGGTCGGCGACCCCTCAGCCCCTCTTCGGGTAGCCATTTGTTGAGACGATGCTGCAAGTAGATTCCTTGAAAGCCACTGGCTTTCTAGAATGTTCCATTTCTCCTCCATCTGAGGCGATGAAGCAAGCATGGAATGAAAATAAAACATTTTACAAAGGTTTTATGTTATTTTGTGGTGAATGAGCTTTGTGGGGAAAATCCAAGGGGCGCTATCTGAGAAGGACCAGTACATTTTGCCTGCAGCACAGTTCGAAGGCCAGGCTGCAGCTTTGGAGTTTTGCTGCCTAGATTTTTTTCGCCTGCAAGATTCCATTGCTCCCTTTCAAACAGGAAGCACCAATACCGCACACGAGGTGCGTGGAGCATGGTAGGGAAATTGTAGCTCCTTCTGACATCCACACTCACTGTTCCAGCCACCCACTGGGCAGCCCTTTGCTGATCTGGGCAGTAATTATGCTGAAATTTCACACACTTAATCTGGGGTTTGTGTATTTCTGAAAGATAACCCCAGTAAACAGGGACTTTTCAGTGCAGCTCCTGTTTAACATACAGCAAGCTGTGAGCTAACCTCTTCCCTAGAACAGAAATGCACCACATGAAAAAAAGGATCCATCTTTTCTCACGTGCATGAGGCCCCGTATTTGGAGGACACAGACCTCTAGAGTCGAAAGCCAGGTTGTTTTGTCCAAAATGACACAACTAGGCAAGGTTAAGAGCCTTTGGCACACATAGAAATAATTGTATGTTTCCTTTATTATGTGATTTGGGTATCTCATTGAAAAATGTAGGAAACAAATGTCTTAAAAACTGATGGAAGTCCTAGGGAGACCAGTACCCGCACTTGAGGATGGGAAGACCACGGGTGGCAAAATCTATGTCTCCGACTGGGGCAGAGTGGTCCAGTCTTGTGTGGGCATGGAGCGGGCAGTTTCTTCAGTGGGCAGTGCAGCGTCTTTGAAAGGGAATGGTAGGTGAACACGTGGGACTCATTCTGGGACTTTTTTATGAATCTCGCATTTGACTTGTGCTTCCTTATAACTTGGCACTTACTAAGTTCCTCTCTGTGGAAGGATCTAGCAGATCAGGGTCATTTTTATTTTAAAAAATGTGGCACCTCATTTTCTCTAAATAAGGCCACGTGAGTGCTGAGTGGAGGGGAGCTTTGGGAGACAGGAACATTTTTCCCGTTTTCTGTTTGAAGCAGTGGGGTCGTCAGGAGCAGAAGCAGGTGTGGGACCATGATGCACCAGCCCCACGCAGCTCAAAGCTTTGAGCCTCGGAGCTTCGGCCGAGAGGAGAGCAGAGGCTGGGGTGCCACGTGCCAGGTCTCTGTGTCCCACACCCAGCAGGGGAGGGCCTGACTGTGGAGCTCACAGGAGCCAGGGGCTTGAGGAACAAAAACCTGTCACACCTCTGAAACCCCATGGCCAGTTCTACTGGAGGAAGGCAGCGCGCATGAGCAGCGTGAGTGGGATTCTGTAAGCTTTGGAATGTCCACATTTGACATGAATTGTTCAGCACGCAAGATTTTCAAACAGCTCAAATAAAAAATATCCTTAAAGTCAAAGTGTGCTTCTTCTGTAGGAATTAATGTGAATTTCACACACACACGCTCACGCAAACGCACACGCACACGCACATGCACACGTATATGCATATGGTCTTTTATGCTTTTCTTATATTGACCTAGATGCTTGATTGAAGCCCTCTCTCCTGTGCTCACATAGGCAGTGTGATGTGAGGCTTGGCTCCCCTCATTGATCACTGCTCCCCTGATTGGACACGGTGCAGTCCATGAACAGCAGTTTCGGATGGTCCTGGTCTCAAGCCACCACTGGCTTCAGGAGTCTGCACTGTAGAGGACACGGCAGCAAGAAGCATGCAGCTGTCTGTCTTTCCCAGGACGACAAGTACGTGGCAGAGCTACCTTGACTTCCCTGGCTGTAGCCCTCCCTGGGAGAATCAGACTTATGAAGACCACCTATGATCCTCTCTGATTGGAGGGCTCAGTACATCCTTGCTCCTTTCTTCCTGGCAACAGACAGAACCTCTGCTTCATAGGAGTCCCCACGAACCTTTGATGATCACTGATTCTGCAGATCATAAGATTCTATGGCAGCCCCAAAGGTGGAGGTGAGCTAAAGTTGAGCTGGTAAAAATGGGGTGCAGAGCAAGCACCTGCCACTGTGCCTAAGAGGTGAGGGAAACAGACCTTTGGAGTATTTGGTATAGACTCAGGGTGGGGCAGCGAGGACTGACCAAGTACCTGCAGATCCTTGGAAGAGATGACAGGGACCACACTGAGACTTGGGGCTGGGAGAGATGACAGGGACCACCCCGAGACTTGGGGCTGGGAGAGATGACAGGGACCACCCCGAGACTTGGGGCTGGGAGAGATGACGTGGATCACACTGAGACTTGGGGCTGGGAGAGATGACAGGGACCACCCTGAGACTTGGGGCTGCATATCAGAAGATGACTCTGAAGCCTGCAGAAGCTGGAGATGGAGGGCCAAGGTGGGATTCCTTGGGAACAGGAAACTTCGCTTGGTGGTAATTGACACGTTGCAGATCCCAGAAATGTACCATGCTCTCTCCTCTGCTGTCTACCTGCAGGAGCTCTGCGTGTTTCTCCAGGGATCTAATTAGTCAGTGAAAACAAGAGGATTTGAACACTGATTCATTGGTGAGTAGACGCAGTGAAGGTGTGCAGAAGAGAGACTGTCTCCTGACAGTCAGCTCTCAAGCATACATGTCATTTTTCAGGAGATAAAGCCGCAGATGTGAGGAAATTACATGGGGAAGGTGGAAACCAGTTCCATGAAGAAGCTGCATGAGGAAGGTGGGAATCTGATCGGCACCAGAAGGGGGGGGGGCAGATGACCTCTGTGTATGGAGGGGAGCTGGGAGGAGTGGGGTGTGGAAGGAGTCTGTGGAAGGAGTTCTCTGGCTGAGAACAGGAGGCCAGGTCAGGTATGAAGGTTAGCTGGGGAGAGTCTTATCAGAAGGCACCTTGGCCTCTGTCTCAGATGCCCACACTCACACGTGTGCCACCCACCAAAGCTCACTATGGAAACGCTGGTTCTGGTCGTCAGCGGGATGCTGCTGCCATTGCTGTAGGTGGGCAAAGATACCCCTGTGGTGATGGCAGGGCAGCGGGGCACGCTGCACGCTGCTGCCACTCTTAACATAGGGCATCACAGAGTGCTCCATGTCCACTCTTGTCACAGGGCATCACAGCGTGCTCCATGTCCACTCTTGTCACAGGACGTCACAGCGTGCTCCGCTGTCCACTCTTGTCACAGGGCATCACAGAGTGCTCCATGTCCACTCTTGTCACAGGACATCACAGCGTGCTCCATGTCCACTCTTGTCACAGGACATCACAGCGTGCTCCACTGTCCACTCTTGAGTGTCTGGTGTGTGACCCCTCTACATCTATAACCTTACGGGAACAAGGGCTTTTGCTCTTGTTTGGGATTCTGGTTCTAATTCACAGTCCAGCTTCACAGGAGGCTCGCCCCATACCCGGAGCCAGCGGACCTGGGTGTAAGCTATCCGCAGGGATTGCAGCGAGAGGAGAAAACCTCACCTCAAGTCCGTCCAAACATGCAGAAGTGTGCAAGCTACGGACCAGCTCTCCCCGCCTCGTCTACCTGCTTGGAGAGGGCCCCACACCCCTGCGCGTTCCCTCATGGCCAGTCAGCAGCCTCCTGCAGGCCTCCTTGATGGCTGCCTTAGCTCCCAATTCTTCACAGTTGCGCCCGAAGCTCAGCCTTCAACTGTCGAGGTGTGTCTATGTATCTAACTAGCAAACCATCTTCATGTATTTCTAGTGATACTTCTTTTTTCATTCTCTTTGCCTGAGTAAAGAACCGAGTGTCCCTTGATCGTCCGTCTTGGTAGCATGAGAGATGTGTGTTTACCAGTAGCTAAAATCCCCGAGGACTAATCTTACGCTCTTTGCTGCTGACTTGGGACTTGAAGCTAAGAGTTTCTTCCCCGAGCACGTTACCCTGTCTGGTTGGTGAACCCTGTACAGAGGACAGGAGTATCCAGAGCCGGCTTTTAGAACCCATCTAGGACAGAGCCATTCTGGAATTCGTCTACTCAGCATGGAGCCTGCAATTCTTAACATGCTCTCAAGACTCAAGCACGAGGATTGTGCCTTTTAATTCCATTTTTTGAGGTCTCCTTCTGTGCACCAGCCACGTGGCAGAGCATTAGATTCCAGGCAGGAAATAAATTATGGATGTAAAAGTCATAAAGGTAATTTATAGTGGTTTCTGTTGCACTTAAAATTAGCATTTGAAGATTGCACTGGCATTTGAATTCTGCCACGTGGTCGACAAACTGCTTCTGGGATTCATTTGCTCTGCAGCGTGCTGGGGGCTTTGTTTTCATGGTGGACCCTGTCAATTCCGTCACTGCAAGGAGACCCCTGTGATCTGTGCACAGGGCATCCTGTACCACAGGGCCAGACAGGGAGAGACTTGGCAGTGTGGATGGGAGCCACTTGGAGGCTAGCGAGCTGTCTCTGGAGCCCTGAGAAGCAGGGACACACTGACAGCACATCTTTATTGACTCCCCGAAAAGGAGCAAAGTCCAGGCCCAGTGTGGTCCGTCAACTCGTCTGTCAGGTTCTAGGCTGTAATGAACTGTGTCTGAAGGAAAAGCAAACCAAACGCTGCTTACCGTAAATTTCTACACCACGCACAACAGTTCCGAAGTAAGATCTATTCCAGTGACAGAAGCACAGCAAGAGATATCTTTTCCAGCAAGATCTTCTCATGCACAGAGAGACATCTTTTCCAGCAAAATCTTCTCAAGAATATTTTACAGTTCTTCTTGGGTGTGATCAGTGATTGATTTTTATGTGTGAATATCTTACTGGTGGTCATATCTCACTTGTCCCCAAGGCAGGACAAACTGGAGAAATATAAGAGGAGAGACGAGGAGAACTTGGAGATTAGACAGAGGCTTGAAGGGTCTGTGACCTCATGCCCTGCACCCCTCTTTGGTCTCCAGTGTTCCTCTTGGTTTCCCGCAGAGAATCGCTTCTCCCCAGGAGTTGTGAAGGCGACGTTCTCCTGTGAGCCACATTCCTTCTCCTGCTGTCTGGCGTACAAGGCTGGCAGCTCAAGCCTGCGGGCTGGTGACTGTGGCTCTGCCGTGTCTCCTTGGTTCACAAGCCTTGCTCCACATGGACAGACACGGGCTTCTCATCTGCAATGCCTCTGTCTCGCCTCAGCTCTGCTCCCAAGCTCTCTGTGTGTCTACCAGCTCGTCACCTCGAGAGCCATCGAGGACCCAAGGGTCATCTGTGACCTTCCTTTGCAGGGAGTCGTGTGCACGATGCAGACGTGTGTCTCTCAACCCCGTCCTGTATCCGTGAATGACTAGTTACAGCACCCTCACTCGCTCCAGGCTACCTCCTCTTCTGCCCCCTCCTCCCTTACAAACCCAGTCCTGCTCCTATCTCCTTCTTCACCCAGACCAGTCTGGCAGGTGTGGCTAAGCCAGAGACTTAACTTGCTACCTTAGCTATGATGTGCGGGGAGTCTCCAACCTTGGAGGAAAAGCCTGGGGCTGTGTCGCCAGCCCAGACCATCACAGTGCCACCCACGTCTTCACCTCCACACACTCTCCTCCTTATCCCCAGCTTCAAGTCCATTTATATCTGGACACTAAAGAAAGAGTCCCGGGTAGATGGTGGCCCCCTGCTGGAACGCCAGACGTCAACCCTTTCGGTGCCATAGATCGGGTGGGCTGTGAGGTGGGTACACATGGAGGCCATGCAAGCAAAAGTCATTTCACACCTTACACTTCAGCATTGTGGTGTCAGCCCATGTGGCGTGGCTGGAGCTGCGCCCAGCTGAAATCGTACCAACCACACACCTCTGACGTGTTGCTCTTCCTGTGGTTGACGGTCTTAAAAATCTACGATCAGCCCAGTGGCCGGCTTGCCTTGGGTCTCAGGCTCCATCCTCTTGGGTTTTCTTCCCACTGCGTCCTCCCACCCCACAGGGTCAGAACCTCCCCTGCACGTGTTTGGAGGGTGCTGGTCCTTCATTGTTGTCATCATTATCAAACAATCTCAGTCTTTCTTTCCTACTAGTGCTTAAGTCTGAAGAGGGCAGTGCACTGCCTTGCAGATTCTGAGCATTTCACGCCTGAAAATGGTTTGCAAGACTACCAACTCCTACCTCATTTTTAGTTAACATGCGTGATGATTTCAAAAACTTCACAAATGGGCGGCATGGTAGAAAACACCGCACACAGGTTTTGAATGACTAACAACTCCAGACTTGTCCAGGTGACGCAGGGTGTGACCCTGAGCAACCCACAAGACGCTTTTCCTCCCTGCCTGGGAGCCTGGCCAGGTATTGAGTGGGATTGTGACTGCAAGATGCTTCACAAAGTGACCCTCGACTTAGGACGTCATCACTAAAACACCCTGATGAACAGCGTTGGACGTGAGGGGAACGTGCCGCTGCATCTGTTGGTAACCACACTTTGAAGAGTGTGACTTCAGGAGGAAGGGAACCTGACCCAATCAGAACAGATGTTTGGTCACTTCCTGGCCTCCCCCTCTTTCTAATCAGCTGACCTGAAAATTCTCATCATAAAACACCCTAAATGTCACCGTTAATTCAGGACCAAAATTGCTATGTAAATGAACTGAGAGATGAGCTCATTTTCCTCTCAGATTCTACCCTAGGGATCCCCCTCCCCAAGCCCCTCTGGGCTTGAGCTGGGCCTGAGGCACTAAAGAAGGGCTCTGCAGAACCGGGGAGCTCTGGAAACTCATTCTGTGGGACTGGAGCAAAGACACCCAGAAAGAAGCAAGCAGAGACGCTGGCTGCCAAAGCGCGGGCAGAAGAGAGGAATGCAAGCAGAGGGGCAGCATGCCCTGCAGTGCACCGCCAAGAAGAGGCAGATGATCCAAGAGGTTGCGTCATGGATGGTGCCCCAAAGCCACTGCAACAATGTAAGTGCCACTTGCCTCTGGCCCGGCCCTGCTGGATGAGGACACGACCTACATCTACGGATGCTCATAGCAGAGAGGACCATGTGCAGACGTGACGCACGTCTCTCTTCAGGGAGATGAGTCGCAGTGGGTAGGGAAGGAACCACTGAAACAACCTGGGCAAGAAAAGAGGGTGTTTCTGCTCAATGCCAAAAATCCACCTGATGTCCAGCTTCCCAAAGTACTGTGGCCTCTGTTCCCTTTGAGCTGGGAAAGGTCTCCTTCCCGATGCATAGAATAGGGGTAAGAATTAATTATTCTATAAGCAAGAAAGAGATTTTCAGCCAATTTGCACAAGTCAAACTTACTCAAATCTTACTAATACACCTAGCATATCTCTGTTTTGCTCTGTGTGTATATGTATGTGTGTATGTGTGTGTGCACATATGTATATGTATGTATGTGTGTGTGCTGCTGTGTGTATGTATGTGTGTATGTGTTTGTGTGTGTATGTGTATGTATGTATGTGTGCATATATGCGTGTGTGTATGGAGTGGGTATGTGTGTGTGTATGTATATATGTGTGTGTGCGTGCATGTGTGTATGTGTGTGTGTAGTAGGTATGTATATGTATATGTGTGTGTGTTTATGTGTGTGTTTGTGAAGGGGTAAAGGAGTGAAGCGGCGAAAGGGCGAGGGCACCACCTCCTTCCTCTGGCGACGCAAACCATCCCCACCAAGTTGCCTTCACCATTTCCTAACCTCCAGCTTCCTCCTACCTTTTCTTAGTGGACTGTTCTGTGAGTTTCCAGATTCTCCATCCCAGACTGTGGCGGCTAATTCTGTGGCCCGGTTCCCAGTGAGGACCCAGCAGCACCTGGTCAGGAAGGGGCTCGAGGGTCTCACAGTGATCCTGCAGAAGCGTGCATGGGACACAAAGGAGGGCTGCCTTGGGGCTCTGGGCGGCCATCACAGCCAAAGGGGACACGAGAACCGTCCAGAGTCCACTTATTCCACAGCCGAGACCGTGAGCTGTGGCCGGCAGTAAAGCCAGAAACAAGGTCTCTGCCCCTCCTCTGGGGGCCATGCGTGCTGCAGCAGCTGCTTGTGGCCGTGTCACCCAGAGCTCAGGTGAGTAACGCCAACCCGTATTTTATTTCTTTACCCATCCATCCCTTAATGGCTGTCTAGGCTGGTTCCAATTCTTGTCTGTTGTGAATGGTGTCACGTAATCACTAGAATGCAGGTATTTTTCTATATGCTGACTTCGCTTCCTTCAGATGCATACCTAGGAATAGTATAGCTGGATCATATGACAGTTCTATTTTTAATATTTTCAAGAATCTCCATACTGTTTTCTATAACGTCAGGACTATTCTGCATTCCTGCCCTACAAGTAAGCAAGAGTTTATATCTTCTCTCAATCTCCAAAATGAAATCTTGTCACTTTCAGGCAAATGAACAGGATTATCATGTGAGGCAAAATAGCTCAGCTACGGAACTGAATTTCACTTGTTTGCTCTCATAAGCCGGAAAATAGGTGGGACATGAAGTGAAAGAGGAAGAACAGCTTTTTGGGAAGAGGAATAGAGGAAGTTACAGGAGACTGGAGGGGCAGCAGAAGAGTGGGGGAGGGCAGCAAGGCAGTAAGAGGGGGAGTGGGATGAGGGAGGGGAGAGGCAGAGGAAGGTGACCTGAAGAGAGGACGCAGCCAGAATCTGCACGTGTGGTGATGTCCCAGGGAAACTCATGAGTGGACCGGCACATAACTGGACACGAGGTGGAGGGGCGAGCATAGGAGGAGGATGTGGCCAGAGCAGATGGTCTCCAACAAGAGAGGAGGGATGCTGGGACGAGACAACACTATCAAAGAGTCCAAGGAGCAAACTAGCACAGCTGTTCTGAGGCAAAACCCAACAGTCTGGCAGGAGGGCTGTGAATTGGCGGGTTAAAGTGGATTATCTTGGCGGAAGGGTAAATATCGTCAGTAGACCAATGCACACATCTGTACTGCAAGCTTTCGCCAATTCTGTTCTGCAGTACACTGAAGAGGCGTCTACCACCCACCACCACTACCATACAGTTGGACAAATGTCCCATGTAGGAAAAACAGAATATTAGGGCTGATTTTCTGGTTTCTAGAAACTCACAGCCAGATAAATAATAAACAGTACGGTTTTGATAAATAATTGTTTTTAGTGCTTAAAATCATGTCATGAAATGACAGATATGTGTATGATGTCATATGATATATAGAAACTCTTGTGAAACATCTATGTTAATATATGTGAAATGCACACATGATGGTTTATTTTAATGCCAGCTCCACTGGGACATGGTCCCCACAGCTGTGGTGAAACGTTGCTGTTTCTGTGAGAGTTGGAAGGGAGTCTCTCTGTGACATGGGATGGGCCTGACTGAACCCTCACTGCTCCTCAGAGGTCTGATGTGTCCTTGTGGCCCCAGCTCAGAAGTGTGTGTGGGTCCTTCGTCACAGAGCCTCACAGGAGCGGAGCCCATGATCCTCTTTCCATTCCCAAGATTCCTACTGTTAAGGAGGAGCAACGTCCTCGGAGTGGGACAGAACCAACGCTGCCACCATGGAGTAGTGGATGCCGTGGTAATCTGCAAGAGGCTGGCGGTCATGGTAAGAAGGAGAGAGAGAGAGAGAGAGGAGAGAGAGGAGAGAGAGAGAGGAGAGAGAGGAGAAAGAGAGAAGAGAGAGAGGAGAGAGAGGAGGAGGGGAGACAGAAGAGGAGAAGAGAGGGAGAGGGAGAGAGGGAGAGAGGGGAGAGGAGAGAGGAGGGGAGGAGAGAGAGAGAGAGAGAGGAGAAAGAGGGCGGAGAGGAGAGGGGGGAGAGAGGGGAGAGAGGAGAGAAGGGAGAGAGGGGGGAAAGGAGAGAAGGGAGAGAGGGGGGAAAGGAGAGAAGGGAGAGAGGGGGGAGAGGAGAGAGGGGAGAGAGAGGAGAGAGAGAAGAGAGAAGAGAGAGAGGGGAGAGAAAGAGAAAGAGAGAGAAGAGAGAAAGAGAGAAGACAGAGAAGACAGAGAAGAGAGGAGAGAGAGAGGAGAGAGAGGGGAGAGAGCGAAAGAGAGAGAGAAGACAGAGAAGAGAGGAGAGAGAGAGAAAACAGCAATAGCAAAGCTCCTGATGATAGTAACAGGTTAGTATCAGGAGAACAGAGGTGAAAGTCGCAGAGCGCTCCCCTGGGGTCCCAGCAATCACCCCTCCACTTCCTCCCCCTCCACGTGTACACAACGCTGGGTACACGGGGTGGCAGGTTGACCTAGAGGGACTCTGTGGTGAAGTAGTGGATGCCGTGGATGCACAGATTCAGCCCGAGGTCCCCACCTGTGACCCGATCGCTCAGTGCTACTCGCGGGCTCCCGTGAGGCGCCGTCGCCCAATCTTCCCTGACAGTGTCTATGAAGCCCACAGCTTCACCAAACTGGACATGGACACCATTTGACACTGAGGCCCTGTGTGGGGTGAAGAGATGTTTGTTCGTGTCTCCCCGGGACACATCACCCTGCACTTGCCTGTAGGGTGTGTGTTCTGTGATTGGATCGGGTTTTCTGAAGACCACCCATGTAGAAAAAGCTGCATCAGTCTTCCGGAGCTACCACAGTGCCTTCTCATCAAGCACGTGTCTTACAGCAACACAAGCTGTGACCAGCTCTGCTGAAGGGCCGGGCTCTGTTTCTAAGTTCTGGAGCAGGTCCTGCCTTTCTTCTTGCAGCACCCTGAAGTGCTGCAGTTACTGCGCACAAATTATTTCACAGACTCATCTCTGCAGAATTATTTTCTTAAGACCGGGCTCTGAGAAAGCTCGTAGGATTGTCTTGATTACATAATTCACACAGAAAGACGTAATCCAGAGAGGAACAGACCACTTTTGGGGCAGGTGGACACATTCTTGCCCTCTCGTGTCTGCCATGTGGGATTCTCTGTGGGTGACTGTCCTCATCTTTTATACGCACAGCAGTCAGAGTGGTTTGTGTGATAGTTAATCCTGGGTGTCAACTTGACACAACATTAACTAAGATCAGCTGAGACCACCTGAAGAGATTGTCTGGACAATACAAAGACCAGCCTTAGATCCTATTGGAACCTCCCAGTAGTGGACCAGATAAAAGGAACCATAGAACAGGAGACTAGGAAGAAGAGAGACTTTCCAGGAATCCTCCAGCCTTCAGCCGTCACCCGCTAGCATACTGGATGCTTGCAGGGATGTAGCCTGCTTCCAGCTTCAACCACCAGCCATGTCGCCTCCTCCATGAAAGACTGTTTCTCCCCTCTGGAACCATAAGCTAAATAAATCCCTTTTTCCCTTAAGTTGTTTGACTTTGAATGTTCCCTCACAGCAACAGTTAAAAGTAGCCATTACAGTTTGTGTCTTTCTTCCACTTGATTACGTCCGCAAAGACTTCATTCTGCTGACGTTACGCTCACTGATGTGAGGGGCTCAAGGCCTTGACATGGGCTTTGGAGGGATGTATTTAATCCATAATGGTTTCTCAGCTGTTCCTGGCACGGTGTCAAGGAGTGAGACCTTGCCAGGCCCTTCTCTTCCAGAGCAGGCTGCTTAAATCACTTTCCACATTAGAAATTTAAAATGACTCTATTCCACCCCATCTGAAGTGCAGGAACTGAGAAATTATTTAAAATGCAGATGCATAGCAGCCCTTCTTTGTAGCAGAGGAAAGCAAGCCCGGCCTCTGTTATTCATCTTTGCACACCCTGATGGGTATGAACTGCATTTCATTTCAAAGAAAATCAAACAAGCCATGGCCTGAAGATGCCGCAGATGTTAAGCAGCTATCTGATTATGCAGTGCATGGCTGTCATTGTTTAATTTTCTTAAGTAATGTTTAAAATGTCTCAGTAGGTTAGACTTGATCCTTTTTCTCATTGGAATAGTCAATTATTTAACAACAAAAAACAATCTCCACTTTGTGAAAGAGAAAACCTCTACGTTGAGGAAAGGGGAATTTAGACCTGCAAACTATGGGCGGGAAGTGAGCAGAGGACGAGAGAAATGAAAGATCAGGGCTGCGTCGTGAGGGTCCTAAAGTCTCTACGGCCTCATTTCAGCCCACAGCTCTGGCCTTTTACAAGTGGAGCTTTGGGCACTGCAGTCCTGCAGTCACACGCACGGGTCAGGCCCTGCAGTCACACGCACGGGTCAGGCCCTGCAGTCACACGCACGGGTCAGGCCCTGCAGTCACACGCACGGGTCAGGCTCTGCATTCACCCCAGGAATAGCCCAGGGGAGCAATGGCTGCCATTGGTACCTGGTTCTGTCCCAGGAGTCTGAAGTGAGCGCTCAGCTGGCAAGTCCTCCAGGACGCGGTTGTGAGCTCAGTCTCAGCCGTCAACTTGACTCTCAGAGGGCACCTTCTGGACGCATCTTTTAGGAGCTGTCTAGTTAAGACTACATCTGAGAAAGCCTGCAGGAGTGTCTTGATTGCATGATTCACGTGGAAAGATCCAGAGCATGGTGGAGCAGACCATTCCGTGGGCTGTGGATAAGACGGAGCGAGCTGGTTAACGCTGCGGTAGACAGGCAAGTGAGAAGCAAGTGCACATGTAACTCCCCTGCCTGTAATTTGTGAAAGGTACAAAATCTCTTGCGCCCCTACTTGTGGAGGTTTGGTCTTCATTACAGCAGCAGAATTGTTAAACTCAGAGAGCGACCACGAGCTGATGCAGCTGACCTCAGAGGACAGCATGTCCGACAACAGCTATTTCCCATCGTCCATCTGAATGGTGTGGAGTGTCCTTGGGGAAGTCTTCTCAGGGACGTAGCTGTGACAGCGGCCACCGGTACAGAGGGTTTGTTCTGTGTCACTCTTCACAGACTGTCCTTGGAATCCATGTCCGCACGTAGCTGACAACTTAACTCTGGTGGTCACGGTCACTCCGGGTGGATATTTTCTTTCACGCCTCTGCAAAAATTAAAGCAAGAGAAAGGGCAGGCTCTACCGAATCCACCAAGTGCACTTTCACACTCATAGCCAGTACAGCACCCATTCATTATCTTAGCTGACAACTTAGCGACCCCTCTCTACTTCCCTGCAGCAATGCTGCTGAGGCCCCTCAGAACCCGCCTGTGGCAGCCCCGCTTCCTTCTGTGGCTTCCGCTAGCAGTCTCTTTGTCTCAGAGGACACTCTCTGTGTCCTTTGATAGGGTTTCCAGAACACATGCAATCAGCTCTATCGATGCTCCGCGGGAACCTTCAGGATGGATGTTGGTCTATTCCTGTTGCAGAGAAAGAAGCCGATTCCTTTAGAGCAGGTGGTTTGCTTTAGACCCTCCAACTCCCAAGAGACTCCTGATCCATGTGGGGCTCTCAGGGGTCCACCAATCTCTGCCTGAAGCTCTCTCTTCCTGTAGTCTTCAGATGAATTCGAAAGCCCTCGCTAACATACACTACATGGCCCCCATCATGTAACGTGTGACATGAGCACACTTAGCAACCACCTTAGAAAGCTGCACAGCTGTAACTGGACATGATGAGATGACATCTTGGGGAGTATAGAGTCCAAATAAGCACATGACCAAGACGTAAGAGAGAGAAGAAAAATGTATTACTTCTGGCAGGCAAGAGTAGCAAAGCGACGATTTCCAAAGCAATGGCCTCCTCAGACCCAAGGGCCACAGGGGGATTTTTATCTAAACAACCTGTGCACATCCATATAGAGGTGATCCTGTGCCGAGCATGCTTTCTTGGGGGTGCATTCCTGAGCATGCTCAGTTAAGTAGTATGCACCTGAGCATACTCACTTCAAGTTATGGAATACATTGAAGATTAAATGATGACCAGAAACGCCTCTAGGTAGACTCAGCTTGAGCTATAGATTTCTAGCTGAGAATAAAGGAAAAGGAATATTGAAAATGCATCACTATGGGAATAGCCATGACCCTCTAGGGCCGACACCGGGCACTCGTGCTTGGAGGCTTTCGCATTTCCCAGCAAACCTTGGTCATTTTCTTTATAAAGGTCAGGCATCAATTCTTAAATTCGTCCCTAAATATTTTATGTTTTGCCTTCATTGTAAATAAAATTTCCTTATAGATGTTGCCATCCAGGTTGCTGCTGGCACGGAAGAGTGGAGTTGATTCTATGTATATATTTCTTTCATGTCTTTCTAGCCCATGAAATTTTTATTAAATCTAGCATTTCCTAATAGAAATATTTAAGCTTTTTTGAAGAGTGCAATTATCTTTATACTGGCTTTTTTCCAATTTAGTTTGTAACTGGACTTTTATTACTTGATTCCCTCAAACCCCAAATACGGCACCAAGTCTATGAAACCTCTGCAAGCGCAGCATCGACAAAGGGAAAGAAGGATGTCGTGGTGGACTCAGGATGACAGATGCCCAGTCTCATGAGCGCTCAAGCCAGAGTCTCACCGGGCCAAGAAGCAAGACATCCCCAAGTTCAGGGTCCAATCCCTGAAGTTTGGAAAGGGTACTGTCGTGGTTATTCTTGATTTTCAACTTGATAAAATCTAGAGCCACCTAGAAGACCCACCTTTGGAAGGTCTAAGACGACATTTTCAAAGAAGCTTAACAGAGGAAGGCAGACCCAGTCTGAATGCTGGCAGCACCGTGGGGTGGGCTGTACGCACAGATTAAATAAAAAGAGGGAAATAATCTCAGTACCAGTGTTGATCTCTCTCTCTCTCTGCCTTTTGTTCCCAGTCTGCAGGTGTTCTCTCTCTCTCTCTCTCTCTCTCTCTCTCTCTCTCTCTCTCTTTCTCTGCCTGCTGACTGTGGATGAAAGGTGGCCAGCCTCTGTCACCAAGCCTCTCCCACTGTGATGGAATCTGCTACCTCAAACTTACAAAATAGACTGTCGTTTAAGTTGCTTTGGTCCTGATAAGAATAATCCAGGCATCTTACACAGGTACCTGTGCAGATGTAATGAAATTGAGAAGAGCCTTGAGTTGAAGGTGATCGTACAACGAACCCCAGGTGCATATAAGGAGAACCAAGAAGTTGGTGAGTCAGACAGAAGGAAAGGTGGAGGATGAGATGGAGGAACAGAAGATGGCTGTCAGAGAGTGTTCTAGGCTTTGAAGATGGAAGGAGGGACCTGGCCAAAGAAACCTAGGATGGCTGGACCAGAAGCTGGGGAAGCTGGGAGGCAGAGCCCCAGGGACCTCGAGTGCACCTCCATTTTGGCCTGGTGCGGTCCATCTTAGAATTGTGACCTCTGGGATTGTGCAAACATGCACAGGCACTGTCCACAAACCATCGTTTATGGTGACCTCTCAAAGCAGCCGCAAGCAGCCACATCCGAAGGAACTGGGGCCGTGCCGTGGGTCTCTGCAGTTCCCCGAGAGTGCTGTTTCCTCCGGCTTTTGTGTCTGCAGCCCACCCTAGTACGGCCCCCACAGAGCTGTGAAGATTCATGTTTACCTCCCGCCACTGGGCAGCTTCCAGTCCGCTTGTAACTCAGCCAACGGGCAGGAAAGACAACATCTCAGTTCTACAAAGCAGGAATGAGTTTGTGTCTCATACCTCATGCACTGGTTATATAGAGCTCTGCTGACTTAGACTTGATCCGAGGCCCTAGCCAGCCAGTGCTGGCCCCTCAGCTGGGGCTGTGGGCAGAAAGGGCAGTGGTTTTGGAACAGACTATGAGAGGCAAAGTGTTTTTCCCCTAAAGAAATGTCTTTAACAAATGTCTCAACTTACAAAAGCATTAACTAACACTTCACAGACAGGCTGGTTACAAGTCACAATAACCCTACTCAACCCCTGATGAAGGATCCAAGGGATTGTCTTCAGTTAACCTAGTGTGGCAAGGCCCTGAGCCTCGGACCTTCCAGACTCAGCCACGGGCAAGAAGCTGAACCTCGTAAGGCCACTAGTGGGCACGGTGTGTTGAGTATTAGCTCTCAAATAACGAAGATAAAGGCAAATCAAATCAATCAATCAAAACCTTAGAAACCTTTGCTCAAGGACCAGCCGGACCACTGGGAACACAGGGTGTGGGTGGGGCTGTGAGCAGGGAGGTGGGGGGGAAGCTGCTCGTTCTCCCCTGCACATGGGCACTTGGTCCGGCTCTCCTTGTGTGGCTGATCTCAAGACAGTTCCAGTGGTTCATTGCTGCTCATGGTGATAACAGCACTAAACACCAACCTTTACACACAGAGTAGGACACGGAGAACTGCTAAGCAGTTCTGGTTATGGAAGTGTTATCTTCGCTATTTCTAGGACTAGGGCACTGGAGTGCAAAGAAGCTAAGTCAGTGTGACAAAGTCACCTCAAGGCGCTCTGGCAGCAATGCCCCGGTCGTGGCTCCCTGCCCCATAGCAGCTCCCATTGCACTGAAAACACAATCTCTCTCCCTAGATTTGCAAATTGATATTGGCATGGACACAGCTGAAATGACACTTCTGCAGATACCAAAGGGATCTGGGGGACATTTGGGGGCATAATGATTTGGTAGATTTGCTTATACTTCTGAAATGTATTCTATTCTTTTATGGTGGATGGTTTTAATGTATTGTTGGATGCCCTGTGTTTGAGATTTGGTTCTTAAAGTTGCAGGAAAGTATGGTTCAAAAATCTCTCTCGTATTGCACATGTATTTGTATTTTGGGTGTGTGCATATGTGTGTGCAGGTTCATATGTATGGGTGCATGAGTGTGTGCATGTGTGTGTGCGTGTGCGTGTGTGTGCGTGTGTGTGTGTGTGTGTGTGTGTGTGTGTGCATGTATGTATACAGACATATACCTGGAGGTCCATAGTTGATGGTAACTGTCTTTGTCACTGCTCTCCTCTTTCTGGAGAAAGGGAGGTCTCAAAGTTGAATCCAGAGCTCTCAGCAAGCTAAGATAGCTAGCCAGTTCACACTGCGGGTTCTCTGTGTTGGGACTGCACACAGTTTCATATCCTCCACACCTTTACATGGATTCTGGGGATCTGAAGCTATCTCCCCCCTCCCTAAAATCTCACTTTTGCATGCCTTCCTATGGAGACTTGATATATTCTGTGATGCATCAAAGTGAGGATTTGTGTTTATACCTGTTAGATATAAACAAAACCATAGGTATTATTAAGTTCATATCCTTCAGCTGGAAGTAGAAGGCAAATGTGTTGTAAGAATTAGCCTTAAATAAGCCTATGTCCAGCTGAGAATCAACAGATACCTGCTTGACTCTATTATGCCCAAGACGAGAGCAGTCGCCCAGTGTAGGGCTGGAGCTGCTGGCCAGGGAGGTCGCAGCTCCCTCTCCACCCTGCCAGAAACAATAGAGTCTATTGCCATTCCCCTTGGTTGCCCATCAGAACCTGCTGAAGACACTGTACACTTTGGAAGATTGCACGTTTCAGCATTCCATCATCCTTGGGGGAGGAACTCATGGGACCCTACCCTAGTCTGTGTGACTATGGATGATTAATGCTACCTGGGATAAGGGGTTCATCTTGCCTCAGGAGGATTGTACATACTGGTATATATTTCCTGTGGTTTAGCAAGTGCCCAAGCACATGCTAAGGCAGGCAACCCTTACTAAGGTGAATAGGACACACACACACACACACACACACACACACACACATACACACACTAATACAGACAATCCTTACTAAAGTGAATAGGACACACACAACACACACACTAATACAGACAATCCTTACAAAGTAAATAGGACACACATACACGCGCACACACAAATACAGACAATCTTTACTAAAGTAAATAAGACACACACACACCAATACAGGCAACCCTTATTAAACTAAGTGGGTCCCACACACACATGAAGAGACATAAAAGTTAAAGGGTAAGTTGTTGGAAAAAAGTTCTCAGTGGAAGAAAGAGGGGAGGGGAGGTAAAAGAACATGGAAAAAAGACAAAAATTCACTATGTATATCTATTGAAGTGTCAAATTTGTAAAATAAATAAATAAGATGTGAATAGTGTGACTGACACTTTGAACCATTGTGAATGGTGGCTTTTCAAGTCAATGAGACTTAGGGTGGGATTCATATGTTTCCATGGAGATGAGGAGCTGCCTCCTCCTGAGCCCCTGTGGAGTTTGTCCCTGAAGGAGGCCTGGCGCCATGCTTCTCTTAGCCCAGGGCCGCGGGAGGGAGGCCGCGGGAGGGAGGCCGCGGGAGGGAGGCCGCGGGAGGGAGGCCGCGGGAGGGAGGCCGCGGGAGGGAGGCCGCGGGAGGGAGGTCGCGGCGTGCTGGGAAGGGCCGCGGGAGGGAGGCCGCCGTGCAGCAGGCAGCTCTGCAGTTGGGGTTCTTATTCAGGCCTCAGCACTTCGGCTTCTCATGTGACTCTGTGGCTCTAGTCCCCTGCCCTTGTCTTCAGTTTAATTTTCCAGTTTTACTCACCTGCAGTGAATTGAGATCCAAAAATACCAAATGGAAAATACTAGAAATAAAAAAGTTCATAAGTTCCAAATAACTTTTATGACCGTTTATCATGATGAATGTTCCATTTTCTTGCTGTTAAGATCTTACTGCTCCTAAGTTATGAACTGAACTTTGCCAACAGATGCTAAGAGTTTCGACGCCCATCTGGTTTCAGGCATGCACAGGAGGTCTGACAGACATCTCAAGAGGAAGAGGATGCTGTCCTATAGCATCAGGATGAGACGTCTGTGTGCGCCTGCTTCTGTCCACAAACGGTGGTGGTAACCGCGCGGCCACCCGCGGGAGGGAAGGGGAGCATGTGGACTAGCAGTGAAGGGAATGTTATTCAGCCTTAAAACAATTATAAACAGCAAGGTGGATCCATTTTCTCCATGAAAAAGCTCTTTTCCATAATCATCAGACCCGAGGCTCTGTTCTTCACAGATGGCCGGGGCAGGTGCCAGTCCAGTTCACCCCTGTTTCCATGCTTCTGGCCCCACGCTCCGTGGGCATCGGTTCTTCTGGTTGGCATGCACAGCCCCGTCACAGCTGGGGGCAGACAGGACAGGGAAGGACTGAATAGTCAAGGACAACAAAACATTCCCTTTGTACAGTCATGGTGAAGGGGTCACATGTTTATCTGTGAAAGCAAGCACAAAAATGGCTGAGCATTGGAATGAGAAGCAGCAGACTTCAGGGAGAATGAGAAGCCATCCTGAGGAAAGACACAGCTTGCCCTGCCCCTTACACGCATGTATGTGTGGCGAGGGTCACAGAGATTTATATCTTTGCACAAGAGAGCTGAGTTCACACTGCTTGTGCTGAGCATTCATTGCCTCCAGACCATATTTATGTGCTTTGTATTTCAAGGTAATTCCGTTGATGCCATTTTGGAGAAGGGAGTATACTTCCTTTCAGAAACCTTGGCAATGACGTCAGATGCCGCTTACTTAAGGACTGCTTCCGGATATGTGCTGCACGTGTAGGGAGGATATGGCTTTGTGATGTGGGAGACCGTTTTGAGGAAAATATGTCCCAAGAGTGAGCAGTTGAACGAAGAGCTCCTGTCTGCTCACCCCACATTCCCGTGATCGCTCAGCCATGCTTTGTTAACCTGTCAGCTCATCCCCACCTCAGAGTGATGCTTGGGCAAACAACCCCTGCGCTAAGCGAGACCCCTTTCGCCATTATTAACGATATCATAGCGATTCAGAACATGAAGCCATTAGGCCGGTAATGAAAAGAAGGCTGTCATTACTTCAGCCGCGGGGCACGGAGCGGCCAGCTCTTCCATAATTACGGATGACGTGGCTGCCAGACTCCAGCCGGGAGGCAGCTCGCAGAAGAGAGGCCGCCCGGCAAGCCACCCTCCTGGCAAAGGGAGGGGAGGCAAAGGGAGGGGTGGCAAGGAGTGCTCCCTGAGGACCTCTCTTGATAGTTTTACAGGAGGACAGTTAACATCTCGGCTTCCATTTCACCCTGTTCATCAACACACCCTGTAATAGGTCTCGGTGCCCCTCTCTAAATGCCACGTCCCACACGTATAACTTTGCATTTGACATTTCTTTGTACGTACCAGTCATTCTCAAATGTACTGCAGCTTAATTTTCATAGCTAGTGTTAAGATGATATTTGAATAATGAGAGATGGTAGGATGGTTGGTCTTAATTGGCAACATGACGGAACTTAGCGTCACATAGAAGATACACTTCTTTTTAAGCTTTTTATTCTTTCATGAATATAGCGAATTTATGATATCTTCATGCCTTAATCCCCAATCCCAGCCCCCTCCTTTCCATTAGAACCCTTCTTTTTCTCTGACAATCTTCCTTCTGTTTTCATGCCTTTGATGGTGTGTGCCTTAGCATTTACTGCAGCATGAATTGGGGAGTTTACCATCGGGGAAACCATCTTCCCTTCCCTCCTCCCATGAGCATGAATTCTCCTCAGTGTTGCAGAGTGTCAGAGTCAGGCACAGGTGTCAACTTGATGGTTGAGGGTTTGAGCTCTGGGCACATTTGTGGAGAATTAGTGGTTAAGACCAGAGCGAACCTGCAGGAGATTGTCTAGCTGATGGGGAAGGCCCAGTTTATGGTAGGTGGGACTAGACCCTGAACAGATGAAAAAATACAGAGAGTTGGTTGAGGAAGTTGGCATCCTTCTGTTCACTTGGCCAGATATGCTGGTCTGGCAAGTAAGGATCGTCCCTCTCTCAGCTGTTATGTGGCGATGATGTGGCCAGTTCCCTTGGCCCTGGTGTTGGTACGTGCTCTCCCGTCAAGCTAGACTAAGAACTGTAACCGTAATCCTAAGAGAAAATAAATCCCTTATTCCCTTATGGAGTTTGATGTCATTTGTCAGCAACCATGCAGGCAAACTGCAACAGAATTTGGTACCCAGGAAGTGGGGTGTTGCTGATAAATCTAACTATATGGCTTTTATGGATTCTGAACGGTTTTATTGGAGAAAGTTTGAAATGTTTGAAGCTCTTGAGCTTGTGGATTACAAATACTGTTCTGCAGAGTTGAATGGGCCATTTGGATATGAGAATGCTGAGAGACTTGTGAATTGTTTGGGCCGTTTGTGATGAGGGGAATGAGGATTTTGGTGAAGTCGACTTTAAAGACGATGAACTGGTTTGCTTGGATGGAGGAGAGCTGTGTTGGCAGCCTTGACGATTTGCATGAGGAAAGGGCACGCAGCTGAGTAGCTGCCATTGGTGGAGAAATGGACATTAGTGAAGGAAACCTAGTGACTTGCTCTGGGACGGTGGAAACATGAATACCACCATATGGCAATTTTGTGGGTTGCCAGATTCTTTCAGGAGCCGAAAGCCCAAGTTGAAGCCGTTTCTTGCCCTTTGGAAGTTTTGGCTGCCTAGAAAGGGGCTTTTCCAGAGTCAGCACGCTAAAGTTGGTGCAGCTGTGCCTAAGCTACATTTCAGCCTCGTAGTAGACTCTGCCAGTGTCCTTCAGGTGGTACTGGTTTTGGGGTATGATTGTGGGGTTCATGGAGAGCAGCAAAAGCTTGGCACCAAGTGGCAGGCGTAGAGTTCCTGCAAGGAAAGGTGAAGCTTGTAGCTGCAGAGGAACCCAGCGTGGTGTTGGAGATGCCAGAACCGTGGGATGTGTGCTGAGGAGGCTGCGAGTGGAGATTCAGCCTGGTTCAGTGGACTCTGCTTTTATAACTTTGAGCTGCAAACAGGGACTGGGAATGCCTAGAATCTTTGAGCCACCTTGACTACATGATGAGCAACAGAAGATGGACATTGAAATACAGGATGCAGTATTTGATTTGCTGGACTTTGATTTTAATTTAATGGTTTCTTATTGTCATGATACTTCTATTTTGATATTTTATCTTGTTGAACTATTTAACATATCTTGATTTGACAGACTCTTACATTTAAAGGATTTGAGACTCTTGCAGTCAGACTGCATGGTTGCTGATAAATGACCATCAAACGGCTTAAGAGAACAAGGGGTTTATTTCCTTACGACAGTCTGGTTATAGTTCTCAGTTCAGTTTGACAGGAGAGCATCACCAACACCAGGGCCGAGGGAACTGGCCACACCATCACCACATAACAGCTGAGAGATGGACAATCCTTACTTGCCAAACCAGCATGTCTGACCAAGTATACAGAAGGATGCCAACTCTCTCAACCAGCTCTCTGTGATTTATCCAGGGCCTAATCGCACTCACCATGGGCTGGGTCTTCCCCAGCAGCTAGACAATCTCCTTCAGGTTTGCTCTGGGCTTAACTCAACCGTCAACTCTCTACAATTGTGCCCAGAGCTCAAACCCTCAAGAGTCAAGTTGACACCTGTGCTTAATTATGACAGAGATACTTCTTAAAACTTTCAGTTCCAACATTTTACTAACTGAACTTTTAATGACAGAAAATTTTAAAATGTGTGTATGAGAACTTTCAGAGATTTAGGATAAATGAAATTAAATATATTTATATTTTAAAGATAACTTTTAACACCCATGGGGACAAGGATTGAAGATTATAGTTCAGCAGTGCTGTGTCTTTGTGTCAAGTTGACAAGGGGTGGAGTGTCATAGTTAGGCACAGGTGTCCAGACTGTTGAGGGTTTGAGCTATGGGCACATTCATGGAGAATTAGTGTTTGAGTTAAGCCCAGAGCAAACTTGGGCAGATACACTGGTGTGGCAAGTAAGGATCGTCCCTTTCTCAGCTGTTATGTGGTGATGGTATGGCCAGTTCCCTTGGCCCTGGTGTTGGTGCGTGCTCTCCCGTCAAGCTGGACTAAGAACTGTAACCAGGAACTGTAAGAGAAAATAAACCCCTTGTTCCCTTATGCAGTTTGATGTCATTTATCAGCAACCATGCAGGCAAACTGCAACACAGGGAGATGTGGGAGCTCTTCAGATAATTCCACTTCTGTGGTGAAATGTCGATAGGACATGCCCCATGCAGGTCTCTTGGGAACACACATAGCTGAATGGAATCATGGTAACGTAGCACTGACATGTCCAGGAACCGATGTCTGACTCACCCCTGCCCTACTTCAGGCTCTTGCAGTCTTATTGTCCCCTCTTCTATAACTTCCTTGAGTCTTGGGGTATGCTGAAGTGGGGGTGGTTTAGATGTCCTCTTTAGGGCTCAGCAGTCCACAGTCACTTATTTTCTGTACTTTGGCTAGTTGTGATTCTCAGTAATAAACACCTTTCATTGCAAAAGGAAGCTTTTAAGTTGAGTGCTTAGTGCTTTTAGGAGACACTTCTGTGTCTGTAAGGAGTTCTCCATAAAGACAAACTGAGTGGAGAAAACTACTTCTAGATTGGGAGGTTTCAGACCTTTATATCTATATAAAGATACAAAGAAATCTAAGAACAAAGCAGTGTTGTCCTCCCCTTCCTGTGTCCTGAGTTGGTGAGTCCACTGCCGCCACCGCCACCGCCCCTGCCACCGCCGCTGCCGCCGCCGCCGCTGCTGCTGTTGCTACTACTGCCTCTATCCACTGTGTAGCAGTTCGCCTGCATGGTTGCTGATAAATCACCATCAAATAGCTTAAGGGAACAAGGGGTTTCTTTTCTTTTACAATTACTGGTTACATTTCTTAATTCAGCTTGACAGGAGAACACTCATCAATACCAGGGCCGAGGGAACTGGCCGCACCATCAGCACGTAACGGCTGAGAGAGGGACGATCCTTACTTGCCACACTAGCATGTCTGGCCAAGTATATAGAAGGATGCCCACTCTCTCAACCAGCTCTCCGTATTTTATTCCAGGGCCTAGTCCCACCCACCATGGGCTGGGCCTTCCCCATCAGCTAGACAATCTCCTGCAGGTTTGCTCTGGGCTTAACTCAACCACTAATTCTCCACAAATGTTCCCAGAGCTCAAACCTTCAACTGTCAAGTTGATACTTGTGTCTAACTATGACACTCTACCCCTTGTCAACTTGACACAAAAACATAGCACCTTTAAACTCTAACCTTCACTCCTTGCCCACATAAGTGTTAAAAGTTATCTTATATATAATATAAATATATTTAATTTTATTAATTCTAAAAGTCCAAAATTAAAAAATTTCTATAATCCAATTTAAAATGTCAGTCATTAAAAGTTCAGTTTTTAAAATGTTGTAACTGAAAGTCTTTCTTTAAATATCTTAGATTTTTTAACTATAGAAGTCTACCAAGTCAAAATAAGTTAAATACTTTACCACAGATAAAACATTCAAACAGAAGTATCTTGACACAGTAAGAAAATATCAAATTAGAATCAAGTCCAGCTCTTTGTGTTTTATTCATCTGTTCAGGGCCTAGTTCTACTCACCGTGGGCTGTGTCTGCCCCATCCACTAGACAATCTCCCTCAGGTTTGCTCTGGATTTACCTCAACTACTAATTCTCCAGAGCTCAAACCCGCAACTGTCAAGTTGACACTTGTGCCTAACCATGACACACTGATATCACACTTCACTTTCTTTAGACCAAGATGGACCAAGATGGACTCAAGTTCAGAATCTCACCAGGGAGCCTCCAGTGCTATAGCTTTAGGCTGGGAATTCATAGACTCATAAACCTCACGGATGTCCAGTATCATCCTCGGTCACTCTTATGCCACATTATTTCCAGAGCTCATAAATTTGGCCAGTCTGACTTGCCAGCTTGCTCTAGGGATTCTGGGACTCGTCTGCCAAGGATGGAATTATAGATGGGCTGCCCTGTCTGCCCAGAATGTTTATCTGCAACCTAGAAACCAAACTCAGACCCTTTCACTTGCCCATCAAACTCTTAATACCTCAGCCCCTCCTGTGGTTTTTATATTTATACACCGGGAGTGTATTTCATCTCTAACTCTGAGAACTCATATTTTTAAGGGAGAAAGAGCGTTAAAGTGCTTTGTTTCCATTGTGAATTCAACCTTTAGGGATCACAGTCTGCCAGCGTTGAGCTCTGTAAGGGGTGTGTAAAAGCAGAAAGACAAGAGTGACAAGCTCTACTAAGAAACCAGGGTCATCCCGCTACAGCAGAAGCAGGCTATTGAGTCTGGTTACAGACAGCGTGATGCAGTGACCAAAGCAAGCCTTCGTGAGACGACTTGCGTCCCTTCCAGCAGGCTCCAGAACATTTGGAAGGTGGAGTCCTGCTAGAGGAAACAGACCATCCAGGGGCGGGTTTTCATTAGTTATAGCTTGCTCTTGGCGTGGGTGGGCCTGTTCACATTGTCTTATGTTGGTACGCTCCTATCAGAAAGTTGTCTCCTGTCCTAGTTACTGAATGTAACCAAACACATGGCACGGAACAACCCGCGGGAGGAGGGGCTTATTTGACTTACAGTAAGTGATGTAGTCTCCTGCCCACTGTCATAGGAGGCACGTGGGCGGGAGTGTCAGGCGGCCGCATGGCCATCAAAGTCAGGAAGCAGAGAGTGAGTCATTTTGCTCACTAGCTGTCATTACTGATGGTGGGCGCCCTTGGAGGCGTGGGGGGGGGCAAGTGTTCAAATACGTGATTCCACAGGCACATTCCACACGCAAGTCACAACATTCTACTCTTGTTTCTCATAGGCTCACCGACATTTCATGATGCGAAATGCATTCATTCCAGCTACAAAAATCCTCTTAGCTTTTAGCAGTTCCAATGTTATCTGAAAGTCCAAGGTCACAAAAATCTCTGCTGAGAGTCAAGGTAATCACTTAACTGGGACCTCCCTGTAAAATTGAGAAAAACAAGTTAAATGCTTCTAACTTATAATGACACAGAATAAACATTTCTGTACGGAAAGGAAGGAGCAAAGAAAGATGAGGTTAAAGAAAGAATGAAAACAAAAGGTCAAAACGTCAATGCTGTAGTTCTCCGCCCAGCACCTTGGTTTTTGATGGAATCACCTGAGTTCCACTGAGCTTGGGCAGCCCATCCCTTTCAGACCATTGTCTGGGCTACAAACAGCCTCTCCCTTGGGTTGGCCCCGCTCCATGCCTGCAGATTTGCTTGGTGGACATGTCACATTTGTTTGGTGGATGTTCTGGGGTCTACAGACTTTTCCAGGTTTTATGGCGCCTCTTTGCAGAGCATCCAACCCAGCTACATCAGCCCGATCTCTCTCCATGGTCTTCGGAAAGTTGGTTCAAGCCTCCATGATCCCCGCTACTTAATTTTGCATGTCTGTAAAATCAGTGTCCTGTGGTTAAACATTGCCAAGTTCTGCTGCCCATTACATGACAGTTGTAGTGGTCTCTGTACGCCTTTTTGGGTGAACATGAGAAAACATTTCCCTAGACAGTTGTTTTAGGCAGGAGATTCCTCAGTTCTGCTCTTAAATTCAGACTCTTTCCAACTGAATTTGTGTTTCCATACAGCACAGCCTTCTATGGACAGAGTCTTCTCTGTGTTTCCTTGACAATTCTGGTCTTCTAAATAATATCACCATGGACCATGAAATTTTCAAACAGCATTGTTGGGTTTTTGAAGGCTGTAGTTCTAATGTCTTTCACATTCTTTCCCCAAACCAGTTCCAAGGTCGACGAACCACAAGCTCAGTTTTTTATAGCAGCCATCCGACTCTTGGTACTTTCTGTATTACTTTTCTTGTAGAGGCAACAGAAACATCTGACAGGAAGAACCACAGATAGTGAGTGAGAATGTTCATTGATTGTTTTTCTTCTATGTATGGGGTATGTGTGTATGGGAATGTGTTTTGAGTGTGGGCAGGCTCATATGTATGTAGAGGTAGGAATCATCCTTGATCTATCCTCAATCTTGTTGTTTTGAGCCAGAGTCTAAATTAAACTCATAACATGCCATCAGGGATAGTCTGCAACCATCTTGCCTCTGCCAGGCTGGAATTGCAGACAGACACCCCCCTCCAGCCCACCTGTTGTGTAATACACGGGGTCTGGGGATCAAAACTCTTCTCTTGCATGGCCAGCACCTCAACTGGTGAGCCATCTCTACAGGCCAAGGCTCGCTGATTGAAAAAAGAAAAAAGCTTCAGTGAGCTGAAGTCCAGGGATGGATTCTCATGATAGGAATGCCTGGATTTTCCCAAAGTCACTTTCTTGGTCTCTGAAAATGTGGGACATTTTTGCCCCAAATTTAGAATGACCAGAAAATTTTAAGGAAGGAAAAACTGGAGTAAAATAACACAAAAAGTCCACCTTATGCTTGTGTGTGTGTACACGTGTGTGTATGTATGTAAGCGTGGGCAGGGGGTGCTTTATCATGGGCGAGTTCTTTCAGGTGTTGAGGTAGTTACATTGTTATAAATAGTTTAGAACCATATCCTCCACACCTGTATACTCTGCACACCCTGCACACCTGCACACCTGCACACTACACCTGCACACCTGCACACCTGACACTTTGCACACCTGCACACTACACCTGCACACCTGCACACCTGACAGTCTGCACACCTGCACACCTGTACACTGACACTCTGCACACCTGCACACCTGTACACCTGACACTCTGCACACCTGCACGCCTGCACACTACACTTGCACACCTGCACACTACACCTGCACACCTGTACACCTGCACACCTGACACTCTGCACACCTGTACACCTGCACACTACACCTGCACACCTGTACACCTGCACACCTGTACACCTGCACACCTGCACACCTGACACTGCACACCTGCACACCTGCGCACTACACCTGCACACCTACACACCTGCACACCTGCACACTTGCACACTACACCTGCACACTTGCACACCTGTACACCTGCACACCCTGCACACTACACCTGCACACCTGCACATCTGCACATCTGCACACCTGCACACCTGACACTCTGAACACCTGCACACCCTGTACACCTGCACACCTGTACACCTGCACACTTGTACACCTGCACACTTGTACACCTGCACACCTGTACACCTGCACACCTGTACACCTGACACTCTGCATACCTGCACACCTGCACACCTGTACAGCTGCACACCTGCACACTACACCTGCACACCTGTACACCTGCACACCTGCACACCTGCACACCTGTACACCTGCACACCTGTACACCTGCACACCTCTACACCTGCACACTTGTACACCTGAACACCTGTACACCTGCACACCTGTACACCTGACACTCTGCATACCTGCACACCTGCACACTTGTACAGCTGCACACCTGCACACTACACCTGCACACCTGCACACCTGTACACCTGCACACATGCACACTACACCTGCACACCTGTACACCTGCACACTACACCTGCACACCTGCACACCCGTACACCTGCACACCTGACACTCTGCATACCTGTACACCTGCACACCCTGCACACTACACCTGCACACCTGCACACCTGCACACCTGTACACCTGCACACCTGCACATCCTATACACCTGCACACCTTGTATACCTGCACACCGCACACCGCACACCCGCACGCCTACACACCTGTACAGCTTGCACACCTGCGCACCTGTGCACCTGCACACCTAGCCACAGTGCTGTGTTGAAGCGAAGTCCCTATTCAAGGAATCACATTTCTTCCTTTTTAAAGATGGAAGACAGGGCATGTCAGCCCACTTGCCTGGAAGAACAAATGGATGTTCACACGGCACGTGCAGCCTAGATCTGGATGTTCACACGGCACGTGCAGCCTTAGATCTGGATGTTCACACGGCACATGCAGCCTAGATCTGGATGTTCACACGGCACGTGCAGCCTTAGATCTACATGTTCACACGGCACGTGCAGCCTGGATCTGCATGTTCACACGGCACGTGCAGCCTTAGATCTGCATGTTCACACGGCACGTGCAGCCTTAGATCTGCATGTTCACACGGCACGTGCAGCCTTAGATCTGGATGTTCACACGGCACGTGCAGCCTGGAACATGTAAACAGGCTGAAACTGGTGCTTTCTTCTCTTTTTCTTGAAATTAATAATTGATTTATTCTCATGTTGTTGATCACAGCTGCTACTAGATCCACTGGGTTCTTCCTGTTTGTAGCAGCTCTCCATGCCCACTCACCTGGTCTTGCTATGAGTCCTTCTTCAGGTGGTCAGGAAACCCCATAGAACAGAAGCTTGGGGAATATTGAAGAATAAACACCAGCTGGCTTTAAATTGCAGCATCCAGACCCCACCTTTCTCCCCTCTCTCTCTCTCTCTCTTTCTCTCTCTCTCTCTTTTCAGCCCAATCCTTAGAATGGTATTGGTGAAAGCTCACAGAACATCCATCTACTATGAAGTAGAGAATTGGATTTTCCTGAATTATCCTTTAGTGTCCACATTGTAGTTATCATCTCTGTTATTTCTAAATTAATAAATATGAATATCACAATGAACAAATAGGCGCCTAGTCTTTTGTATACTGTTCTAAACAATATGCAGGAAATGTTTCTTGCAATAATTTGAACTTTATCTTTCAAAAATATTTCTATTTTTTCATTCTGTTTCTCTGATTCCTTCACAAACTCTTTTCATTGGAGATTCACAGGAAGCAGAACAGGTGGGTGCGTTTGCTTCCCACTGTGTGTGATCCATTTCACACGTAGTTCACAAAGTCAAACAACCCTCAGGGGATGCTCAGGAGTATTTGTGACAGAACATGTGGCGTCCTTACTGGAGCAAGCAGCGAAGCGTATGGAGCATGCTCAGTTGCTCAACTGGCAAATTTTAATGGATGGACGATATTTCCCCACGTAGAAACGACCTCATCTTTCAACACACTGCTGACTTCCTCACGTGCATCTCAACCCCTGGTTGGAAAGATGGCACTCGAATTCACATTTTATAAAATTGTACAATTATACCAGGCTCATTTCTCTGTCATTACAATTTTCCCCAGCGCTTTTTCCAACATGCCTCTCCTATAGCTCGGCTGCCATTGTGCTTCCTAAAGGTGCTGTTCCCAGCGGCTCTTTCTCATCCAGGACACATCACCACAGCCGGAAAGCAGAGACAGTCTTGCCTGCAGATCTGCCTTCTGACTGGGAGCCTGTGGTGAGCCTGGACCCCAGGGACGAGTTCACAGCCCAACCCCTCCCGGGAATGCGGTCTCCACTTGGCTTAACTTATCACTGTTTTCAGACCACAGGAAGACTTGGCTCGCAGCAGGTGATGCGAGCACAGAATGGAGCAGGGAAACCTGCGTGGAAGAGGACCCTGATTATTGTGTCCACGTTCACACCCGCCTCTGGTCCGAGGGGACCCGGCCTCTTCTCCCTCCTTTAGGCTGGCATTGTGAGCGTGTGGAATAGCTCTGGTTTGTTCGTGTTCTGGGGGGCAGAGAGCCGTCCTTCCCAACACTGTACCCTTAAGCGACGTCCCAGCTAGAACTCACTGTTAAAGATCGACCCATCTCAGAACACTGTGCCTCGTGGGCACTGCTGTCGTGTAATTTCTTCAGCTACACACTGGTATGAACTTCTATCATGAGGCAGTTTGTTGAATACAGGCTTTGTGCAGGGAGCCACATTTTTAACTCTGACTGGAGAGAGACAGAGAGAAAATCAAGCACAGGAGACTCCTAATTGTCTCATTAGGATAGTACCCTAGGTCTAGGAATCTTGTAAGAGCTTTTCACACCTCATATATCTACAGAAACCACTTTTAATTTTTACTTGACATATTTTATTTTCTGTTCCCTATAACAAATGCCACATTGAGGGAACAGGACAACCTTAAGTCTGAAAATTATCACATTTGAAGCTAGAGGCCTGGGGCCCAAGGTTTGTAACACTTGGTGGCCTTGTCCCAACTTCCTCTTTGTAAGATCGTCAGTCTTTGGTCAGTTTGCATGCAGTCCCTGCATAGAGCCCTTCCCGCTCTGGGCTGTCTTGTCAATCCTCCCTAGTTACACCCTGTCCTAGTACCCGCCTCCTGTCAGGGGCCTGATAGTTGCTCGAGCCACATGCACAGGGCAGACTTGCTTGGTTCCGTGACCTTCCTGCCCCAGGGGTGTCCTTTGCTACTGTCTCTGCCAAGCACGTTGCTCGAGTCACTTCACAGAACCCAGTTCCTACTCCTCAGCTGCGTTCCTGTGAGCAGGTTTTCCTAGCCTGGGCGACATCCCCCAAATGGCACTTCCACATCCGACTGCCTGGGCCCCTTTCTGTCTCCTCCAGCCCACGTGGCCCCCAAGGGCTGGCAATTAGCCACTCCCTATGGCACCTCTGAGCCTGGCCTGCAGCGGGTCTCTGTGCCTTGCTTGTGGAGGGACCACGCCCTTCGCAGGCTGCTCTGGCCTCCCTGCCTCTGGGGATCGGTGACAATGGACAATCGTCACACCTCACTCTGGAAAGTACGTCTTTCTGTTATGCCACGGATTGGAAAATTTATACTAAGCAGAATGTCATTGGCTCATGCTTTGAAAAGATGGAAAATCTAAGATCAAGGGGCCTAAGACCTGATAAGGACTTGTGGACATATTTCCATTTGCTGGAAAGAGCCCACGGAGACCGGGGGGGGGGGGGGGACAGACAGAAGGGCGGGGGAGCAAGATGGCTGCGTGCATCCTTTCATGAGATGAACCCCTCAGCATGGTGGCATCCCTAGCTCCCCCTCATTCCTTCTTAAACGCTCACTTCCCAGCACTGTTGCATTAGGAGTGGAGACTTTGGGGGGCCCACTGAGCCACAGCAGATGGCTGGACAGCCCCCTGCAGACTGAGTAGCTTAGGCAACATGTGGATTTCACAGGTTCGAAAGCTGGATGACACACGAAGTCAGGTAAGGCTCGTGCGACTCTCTTCCTAGCTTGCAGGCAGCCGCTCCTCGCTCCATCCTCCTGTGATGAGACAAAGGAGGCTCGGGACGTTTCTCTCTCCTCCTCTCTTACACGCCTACCAATCCCAAGGCGGGTCCTCACCCTCATGACTTCATACGTCTAGTTATCTCCCAAGGCTCCACTTCACAATGCCCCCACGAGGGGCCAGGGCTCTGGCTGTGAGCTTTGGGAACACAGACACACAATCTGCTACAGAGACGGAGCCGCAGCCGTCTGAAAGTCCACGCGCTTGGTCCTGCTTCACCTCTCACGGTTAGTCACGTGTGGGCCTGGACAGCAGCAGCATCTCCTCAAACCCCCCTCACCCCATGCACGGCACTTTACCTTGGAGATGGCCTGTGTGGACAGACGAAGAAGCACCAGGTCTGACTGCCCTCCACAGACTGCACACTCCCAATGAGGGGTTCAATTTTTCTTAAGGTTAATTATCACCCCAGGCTCTTTGCAAGAGAAACACTTCTGAGCTTGGTGACAAAGGAGAGAAAATCAGCCTGTAGTCTTCAGGGAGCGCAGGCAATCCTGGCCACACCCCCCCTCTTACTTTCTCCCGTTTTCTTCCTGAATCCAAAGTCGCAAGCGTGACGCGGTCCTTTCTCTCCACAGCTGACAGCTTACTGGTGAGTATAATTTATGTCTTTATCCCATGGAGGTAAACTGAGGAACGACCCCTATGTGCAGTGGTGTCCTGGGCCCAGGTATCAACAGCAGCCCTCTCGGTGCCCCTGGGCCGGAAGGAGACGATGCAGACCGACGTGTCAGCAGATGGAGGTCAAAGCACCGTCTCGTGCGGTCTGAAACCAGCCTCTCCCCTTCTCGGCGTCTGTTCTTTCTCTCCTCAATAAACTCCTCCTTAATCCTCTACACGTGTTCTGGTTTCAATCTTCAGCCCCAGAACACAAAAACCTGGACACGTACGACCCCAGGGAACCCAGCAATACATTGATGAGCAGACCAGGAGGTCAGACCTCCTGAACAAAAGCGCGTCCAGTGAGAAGACTGTGCGTCACCAAATGGTCAAGTACTTGTGAAAATTTTGCTTTTGGAAAATTATTTTTACTTTCATTTTTTTTAAAAAATAGAATATTCTTGAGCAGATGTTCCTAGAAGTAAAGACTGAGAAAATAAATAAAATAACTGGGCACCAGAAGTAGAAGGTTCTGGAAAGGAGAACGACAGAAGCAGCACTAACACAAGTCCTGCTGCACCCACACACCCTGAGAGTATAAACCGGCCAAAGGAACATCTCGGCTGATTCTTTCTTTTTCTCTTTCTTTCTTCTCGCCCTCTTTCTACCATTGGCCTGGCAATTCTGTACTCCATTAAAAACTTCCATCCAGCCCATGGCTCGGTGTGTTTTTGAGGAAACTACCTTACATTTATACCTTACAATTAGTAGTGGTTAGAAAAAGAGGAGGAGAAAGAGGAAGAGGAGAAAAGAAGAAGAAGGAGAAGGAGGAGGAGGGGGAGGAGGAGAAGAAGAAAGAAGAGGAAGGACGAGGAGGAGAGGGACGAGGAGGAGGAATGAGAATGAAGAAGGAGTGGGGATGGGAAGGGAGACAGAACAGGCACCCAAGCCTTGTTCACGGACACTGAGGTTTATTCTGGAAGCTGTTCCAAACCTCCAGGGAGGGAGCAGCAATTTCCCCTCCAGATGGAAATTGCTACTGACTTGGTGCCAGGGGTACAAGCTGTTAATGTTGGAGTGAAGGGAGAAGGGATTTGGGGTTTGACCCATTGTCAGATCCTCTTAACATTCTTGGCGAGGTCTCCTTGAAGAATTATGGTTTTTGTTGTTGTTTTTTATTTTTTACAGATTTTTTTTTCATTTTTATTTATTTTTCCTACTTTCACAAGCACATTGAGTATTCAGCTTCCCTTCCTCCCTCCTCCCTCCTCTCCCTTCCCTTGATCTTTACCTCCCATTCCCTCCCACCCTTCCACCTGGATGCGTCTATGGACTTCTCTGGCTTGTCTACTCCTGTGGGGGCTCAGGTCGCTGTAGTGTAACAAGTTACCTCTCTTCAGGCCACCCCACTGATGGCATCGCTCATCCAGCTTTAGACCCGAGGGTCTCCACTACATGCTCCTGTTCTATGAGTATAATAGCAGCTGCCTACAGAGCAGCTAGATGTACTGTCTTCCTGCCTGTAAGTTTATTGGCTGTCTTCCCTATTGATCTATTTCCTTCCCTTTTATTAGGTTCTTGTTCTAGTTTGCAGTAACAGGGATGTACCATTCTGACAAATGGGTCTTGAGTCCAATCAGAAAGCTGCTGGTTGTCTCCTTGGTGCTCATGCCACTATCACACTGGTGGTCACCTGTTGCCATGGTGATCTGTATTGCAACTTACAATCTTATGCTGTCGATGAGGCCTGTGATTATTTCTCTCCCCCAGCAGCTTCTACAGTAGTCCTTGGTACTGTGTAAGGAAGTCTTTGGACCCATTCCAGCTGATATATTTTGCCCATAGGAGGGACAGAAAGACTTATAGAAAAACCCAAAGATTGTGAGAAGCAATCCCAAAGGAACATCCTATGGTGGTAATATGTCAAAAATGTCTTTTAAGGAAAGCAATAAGAATGAGCAGCCTCTATGCAGAGGAGCATAGAGCGAGGAGAACAAGGGGGAATCCTCAAGCGGATCCACTTAGAACCCAGGGACAAAATTATACTAGAAATAACAGGAATGTGTCACTTCCTGATAAAATGTTGGTCAGAGAGGTCCTAAAGGCCCCGAACATTGTAGCCTTTTACCATTGCTCTTGGTTGCTCTCCAAAAAATGTCAGTAAGACCCTGTTACTGAAGATGCAACATAAATGGGTCACAGAACATTAGCAAAATATGTCAACTAAAAAACTGTTTTATCTCCAATCTATAGGGCTGGGTCTCTGACAGAGATTTGTTTGTAGGATCTCTGGTTTTGAGGTCTGGTTCCAGATCTATCAGTATTAAATTAACAACAAAAGCAGCTAACAAGGAAAAGAAGAAATTAATTCACAGTCTGGAATTTTAACCCATGACTATATCTAAGTCATAGAATGTTTTTTCCTAATGAACCAAGTCAAAGTTCCAGATAGAATAGAAATCCCAGATTGTCACTGTGAGATCTAAATAAACCTACAGCACCATGTCGGTTGTACCAAAACTCAAGAGCAGACAGTAGTCTACTAGACCCACAGCTAAAGAACTGTGGCACATTTGAGCTCAGAGGTTGTCACTGGCCCATGGGATATTTTAAGCATCAATTAGGATAATCACCATAATGGATCAAGACTCATTAGCATCCTGAGTCTCTGAGTTCACAAAGATTCTCAGAGAAAATGTTAACCATCACTGTGGGAAAGGAATCCATGTATTGCCTTGGAAACTGGCGATCCACGGGGCCGGCAAGCATCTGTCCTAAGCGGATGTCCACTCCATCTCTGGACTCGCTCCAGCAGCCGGAGAAGCTGCCCTGTTCGGAGCTACAGCAGCTGATACGTGAGAAGGGGAATCAGAACAGGATCTTTCTGTAACCATGGCAGATGGATCAGTAAATCGGTGGTCAGAGGCAGCAGCTCACATCCAGGGATGAAAGTCAGCCAGAGATGGCGTCTTCAAACTGACAGACATAGGACACCTTCAAACAGGGTTTGTGGGGAAAAAAATCAAACCTCACTTCGACGGAGCCTGGATCCATGTATCAGTCTGCAGGAGACACAGACGACCATGCTGGATACCACCGCGCTGGTCCTCAAAATCAACAGAGGGTCCTGGCGAACGCTGCAGGGTGAGAGTCTTGATCTTCAGTAACCAATCAAAGGACAGCAAAGAATCAAGGTGGAAGGCAGGCTTGCACATTGAAAGAGATCTCTTCCCTCTCCCGTACCTGAAGGTACCCTCTCCCTCTGCCTCAGGGGAGAAATGGGGGCTCCTGGCTGGGCCTGTGACTATTCCCTCAGGGCAGTCTGCACTTCACCTCAACAAAGGAAGAGAGTTGTCTATGGCGAGGAGCTTAGAGCTCAGCCTGGGTTTCTCAAGAGCCCCGGCCAGGGAAAAACCTTCCAGTGGCTTTCCTGTGTGCGCCCCTCCCAGGGAGACAGAGGGGCGGGATTGACTTCCGGGCTCTTCCCTTCTCCTCCTCTCCTCGCTGGTTCTGCCCTCTGCAGGCCTGCATCTCCACCCCACACGAGCTCTTTCTCTCGCGCACATTTCTCTGGCTTCAGATTCTAGTGATCTGAACCATCCTGATCTGTCTTATGATTGGCTGTCGGCAGGCATCCTGCCTGTGCAGGGGTGGAAATAGGGAAGGGGTCGCTCTGCTAATGGCCCCGAGGCTTGGATGACACTCTCTGTTGTAAAATAATAATGATGATAATAATACTCCAAGCACACATGGAATGATATTTTTAAGCAGGAGCCATCATTCAAATTATTATGAGATATTAAAATTCGCAACGTAACAAAGGCTTGAATTCAGGGAGAAAGAATCTTTTTAAAAATGCCTTTACCTGGGGTGGTGAGACGACTCAGTGGGTAAAGGCACTTACTGTGCAAGTTGGATGACTTAAATTCTATGCCTGAAACTCACATAGAAGTGGGCAGAGAAAACCAGTTCCTGCAAGTTGTCCTGTGCTCTCTACACTGGTGCACATATATGAGTCCTCTCTCTCTCTCTCTCTCTCTCTCTTTCTCTCTCTCTCCTTTCTCTCCAACAATAGCAACAATAAACAGATAAAATTAAATTGAAATAACAAAATGCATCTACTTAATTAACCACAAGAAACGTGAATTTGGACTTTTTTCTTGTCTTAACCTTATCTCTATTTCCTGACTTTATAGTTAAATGGAGTGCTAGTCAGTTTGACATGAAGCCTGGGTTGAAAGGAAGCAAAGAATCTCTTTGAAACATCTCTTCCGAGTACTGTCTTGACCAACGCAGAAAGACAGCTCACCTGGCCTTTCCTTTGAGTAGCACCCATTGGTTCTTCGTGAAGTTGTCTTCAGTTATTCTATTAACTGAACACGCTTTCATTGGTTCATATATAGTGATGAAACGACGAGTTTCAGTTCTTGTGGTCATGAGGAATCACTCTGGATTCTATACAGAGTCTAAAAGGTAGTCAAGAGTCCTGGCAACAGTACAACCCTACATATAGTCGGGTCATTCTTAGTTAGTAGATAGATATGGATAACTGGACAGTCCCTAGTTAGTGGAAGCAGTAAGCATAGCTCACATTTGGTACTGACATTCAACAAAGTCAACAAAACTTGCATATGATAGGCTATTGAAAGTTGGCATTAAGAACATTTCCAGGGACTGGAGAGGTGGCTCAGGGGTTAAGCCTCTGCCTTGCGGACAGAAGGTCCTGAGTTCGGATGCTAGACCCCATGTATAGACGCTGGGCAGAAGCAGGAGCAACCTGTGTTTCTGGTCCTAGTGGGGCGGAGCCTGTGAATCCCGGGGCAGAGTAAACAAGGAGGAGGTGGAGGCGGCCATGGTGGTTCCCGAATTCGTCCGTGGTTCTACACACACATACATACATACACACACATACATACACACACATACATACACACGCGCGCACATGCATACACATTCACAATTGAATAAATATAAAGAAAAAAAATTTAAAAAAAAGAACATTTCCAGATTTTTGCCTGAACGGTCTAATGGAACACATGTCATTTACCAAATTGGAAATTCAAGAATCTTGTCCTGAACCTGCGACAGATTTCCTTTAGGTGTCCAGGAGGGAGCCAGAATTTATGAACGCAGAGGTCAGGGGAAGACCCTCTGTATGAGTCCTCAATTTTTGTGGAATGTAAATAGTGGGGTTTGATTAAAAAAGGCGACCTAAGGAGAACTTCACGGGCAGAAGAGAAGCCTGAAGGAAACTGTGCTGGAGGGTCTTTGAATCTAGACACGGGAAGCAGAGTGGAAGAGAGCCTGTGGGAAAGGCGCCCTTGCGAGCCTCTCTTTCTGCTTCTCTGAAAATGCAGCGGGCGCGTCTGTGCGGCGAGGCTCCGCTGAGCCGCATCTGGCCAACCCAGAAGAGCAACCTCGAGCATCCGCCCCAAGTCATCTGCGTTCATACGTGGTGATGGGGTAAAACACATTCTCACCTCAAACGGGGTAAGACAAAGTTCATTCTGGCGTTATTTATGAGTGCCTTGGCCTGGGAATGCTGATTCAAGTCACCCCAATTCCATGCTGCAACGTGACAACAGTTTATGAAGTTTTCGTGGCAATAAAACAAGGAAAGTCATCAATCAAAGCACTTTTTTTATTCAATTGTGCGCGTGTGTGTGTGTAGAACCACGGGAGAATTCAGGAACCACCATGGACGCCTCCACCTCCTCCTTGTTTACTCTGCCCCGGGATTTACAGGCTCCGCCCTACCAGGACCAGAAACGCAGGCCGCCCCGCTTCTGCCTGGCGTCTATACGTGGAATCTAGGATCCGAACTCAGGACCTTCCACCTGCAAGGCGGAGGCTTAACCCCTGAGCCACCTCTCCAGCCCCAATCAAAGCACTTTTTAAGTAAGTTGATCAGGCGTGTGGGTCACAGCAAAGCAGAAACTTCTGCTCCGAAACTCAGATGCTGCCCGGTGACAATCTTTGCTTTCGGAGGGTGGAAGCCAGGGGTCTGTTCATACTCCGCAGGACTTTCTTCACTGTCACAGGACGTTTGCTCACTGAGGCGGGTGGTCAATGGTTATTTAGGGGTTAATAATGACCCAAGATAATTTGGCTTTGGATCAGCAACATCCTGACCTCTCCTCAGTTATTGCAGAACTCACCAGTTAATCAGCCTTTGTAGAAAGTCCAGAGTAGATGCAGCTTCTTTCAGAGAACTTCAGTTCACAGTGGGCACATATGTGACACACACATGCTCAGACGTATGTTCACAGAGACATGATGAGGAGCACATGTATGCCAATTCCTGCACTCGTGACCATGTAGCTGTGGTGAGACATGATCCCCAGCAGTGCTTTCTGAAGCTATCCCATCTGTTTTACTTTCTGGAAGATCAGCTTGACATTTCAATTATGTGTAAAAGTTCAACCAACTTCATCACTACTGAATATTTTGACAAGGTATTTCATCCTATGTTCTCATTGAGATTCCAGGAACCAACTACTCAGCCAGAATTATATAAAATGTGAAGAAAAGAAAAAAAAAATGTGGGCAACATGCTGAATGAGCAGTAGGATGCGAGCCTTAGATTTCTGAGATCCTGCATCTTGCATCTACGGATCAAGTATCTCTTACTTCACAACAAATTGACCAAACGCATATCTATCATCACGGGCTGTTGATAGGTCAGGGATCTAGATACATTCTGGTGGGTTTCTCAGGCCAAAGATCCCTTCAAAGACTGTAGCCAGAGCTCAGACAGAGGCAGATCCCCTCTGGGTACATTCATGTGGCTGTCGGTGGCTCCTGACGCTCCTGGCTCTTACCAAGATGTCACACCAAGTCTTTGCAGAGGGCAGCTGATGTCCTTCCTGGCAGTTGCCATTCCCCAGAGGAAAAGAGTGAGCCCACTGTCACTGGGAGCTGGCACTCTGGTCGCCTGTTCTCAGAGGCATCTTCCCATCACTCCTGTCTTCAATTTGTTATGCAAATTGAGTTGGAGTCTTTAGATGGCAGTCCCGAAGTCCAGCCCACATTCACAGTCCAAGAGCAGAATTGTTTCCAGAGGCTGCACTGTACAAGAGGGAGATTGAGACGTCCCCAGAGTGCGCCTCCCACAGGTGCATCAAAGAATGCATTCCCTGGCACACTTGCTGAAAACCCTCATTCTCTGACTGGAGATTTGAAATGTTTGGCTGTAGGAATGGAGCTCCGCTTTGCACACATCTGGAAAGGAGCAGAGCGTTAGGACAGGGTTTCTCTGCATGCTCTGCTGCAGTGATCTTTGCCTACGTCTCATTCCGCAGCACATCTCAACTGAGCAGCAGCTTCCTACCAGGGAGCAGCCACTTGGCAGCGCAGGTTATTTCAACGAACACTTTGCTCTACGTCTCCGCCATCTGCTCTGTTTCCTAATTACGAGCCCGCACTCGTTTGCATCATTAAAAGGGAGATGCTGGCGAGGCCTCCAGCGCTGGCTGAGCTTCTCTGCCTGCTACTAATTTCCTGAGCTGTGACATCCGAGGCCCAAGGTGTCTCATTCCGGGCAAAGACACAGCTCAAATACCCTGCTCTGGAGGCCTGCTGCATTCGACGGGGTGGGACGGAGTAGGGTGGTGGTCTTCCTTCTAGCAATCTCTTTCTCTTTGCAGGCGGAGATTCTCCTTCAGGATGATTTTACATTTAAATTCCTCACATGTCTTTGGTAAAACTTCAGCTTGCTTTAGGGATATGGGGGAGATTTCACCAGAAGCCCTTTAATCGGGAATTAAATTCATTTGTACAACATAGGATGGCAGTTTCCTCCTACGAGCAAAAGTGGAACGTTTATAGAATTGAACTCTTCAGATGCAGGGTCACTCCTTGGCTTCTGAGATGAACTTCAAGCCAAGAGACGCCAAGAGATAAGTTGACTTCTTCACTAATCTGATCACTCACCAGATATTAATGCTAAATGATAGCATTTTTCATAGATGGAATTGAAAGGACATTTCACAGCTTTGCCACTGAAAGGATGTTAGCAATAAAGACAGCACGGTGGTCAGGTACATGAAGCTCCACTTCCACTGCTATTGGGTCAGCATGTGGGCACTAAAGGGCTTCTACAAGGTGACCAATCACAGGACAGCAGCTCCCAGGAGTCTGGAGGGCAGCCAAGTATCCCCAGGGAGTGATAACTTGGCTTATATACATCCACCCCAGTACCCAGAAAATTGTCCATGTCGCACCACAATTCTGTTAAAGCAGCAGGTGCTTTGAGCTGGTGGACAAGAGAGCACTGAGTACCTTAGATTTAGGTCTTTCTAATTGGTGGACAGGCAAGCTCCTTGGATATCCTTGGATATCACTGGCCTCTATACAGGAAACAAGGAGACCTGGTAGTTGGTTCTACAAGCCGAAGTCATCTCTGACCCCAAAGCAGGGGCAGATGGCGAAGGATACAGAACCTTATGAGGAAGCATGGGGAAAAGAGGTCTCTGGGTTCTTGTGGACTGGAGTCACAGACTTGGTGACCTGAGTTCAGGCCCTGGAAACCCACATGGTGGAAAGAGAGGACCGACTTCTGAAAGTTGCAGTTTAATGCCCACTGTTGCAATTCGCCTGCTTGGTTGCTGATAAATGACCATCAAATGGCTTAAGGGAATAAGGGCTTTATGATGATCTGGTTACAGTTCTCAGTCCAGCTTGACAGGTGAGCTCATGTCAACACTGAGGCCAAGGGAACTGGTCACACCATGTTTACATAATGACTGAGAGAGGGACAATCCTTACTTGCCAGACCAGCATGTTTGCCAAGTGTACACAAGGATGCAGCTTTCCCAACCAGCTGTCTGTATTTTATTCCAGGGCTCAATCCCACCCATCATGGGCTGGGCCTTCCCCATCAGCTAGACAATCTCCTGCAGGTTTGCTCTGGGCTAAACTCAACCACTAATTCTCCACAAATGTGCCCAGAGCTCAAACTCTCAACTGTCAGGTTGACACCTGTGCCTAACTATGACATCCACTCAGACACATGGCATGCATTGCACGCATTCTCTCTCAGACACGTGGCATGCATTGCACGCATTCTCTCTCTCAGACACGTGGCATGCATTGCACGCATTCTCTCCCAGACACGTGGCATGCATTGCACGCATTCTCTCTCTCAGTTTCTCTCTCTCTTTTCCTTTTTCTCACAAACAACTAATGTTTAATAAAGAAAACTGAATCTTTAAACAAAACAAACAGAAAGTAATTACCTCCATACAGTAAGAGCCACTGCTTCACAGTGACAAGAGCGCGTACATATTAAGATGCAAATGGGAAGACCATGAGTCATCTGGCTTCTGAGGGGAACAATGCAATAGTCCCTGTTGTCTTCATTGCCTGTGAACTGACTGTCCATAGCAACAAATCACTATTTTGGTAAAGGATCCACATTTGCGCATCACTACATGTGAGACCTGCGCAGAGCATACTCTGGTCAACAGTGCGCAAGATGCGTCTGCCGCACGAGCTGGCATTTCAGGTCTGTGTGTCGAACCCACACAAATATTGACAAGCTTTGGCGTTCACTCATGCAAGCCATCCTGACAGATTTTTAAGAACTGGGCCAGCTGCACAGAGCCAGAAACACAAGGTTTGGGATGTGTTTGGAGACGCGCTGGACCGCACATCCTCCAACGGTGAATCGCAAGCTCGTTACTGCCAATTGAAGGGGGTCAGAGGGACGGCACTCAAGACACTCTGCCACTGCTGTCAGTGGTTATGAGGGTAACGGGCATGTCTGTTTCCTGGCGCTCATGCACACAGTGGAGACGGGAAATGCTCAGAGTGACAGATGGCTACAGGGAGAGGCAGGAAGGAGACTCAGGGGAAAAACACACAGGAAGTTGCAGAATGAAAGAAGTGAAAGAGGGAAAGGGAGCCACTGAGAACTGGAGGACACCATGGTAGCACAGGTATTGGTGAGTGATGTCAATGATTCTCAAAACACAGAAAAGAGAATCAACAAATCTGTTGCAGTTCTCCTGCATGGTTGCTGGTAAACGACCATCACAGGGCTTAAGGGAACAAGGGTTTATTCTCTCTTACAATTCCTGGTTACAGTTCTCAGTCCAGCTTGACGGGAGAGCATGCAACAACACTAGAACTGAGGGAACTGGCCACACCATCACCACATAACGGCTGAGAGAGGGACGGACAATCCTTACTTGCCAGACCAGCATGTCTGGCCAAGTATACAGAAGGATGCCGACTCTCTCAACCAGCTCTCTGTGATTTATTACAGGGCCTAATCCCACCCACCGTAGGCTGGGCCTTCCCCATCAGCCAGACAATCTCCTGCAGATTTGCTCTGGGCTAAACTCAACCACTAATTCTCTACAAATGTGCCCAGAGCTCAAACCCTCAACTGTCAAATTGACACCTGTGCCTGCCTATGACAGAATCCCTGTGGGAGATAGGGAAGTGTGGTCACTCTCCTGAGAGAAAACCTCGAGGCGTGTTATTTCTCTGCAGGGATTGTACACTGACATTTTTAAACACTCTTTTTAAATCATGACATCCTTGGAGATCACTGGCCTTGGTGCACAACAGGAAACAAAGAGAGCCAGTCATACCTGACCCCAAAGCAGGGACAAACCTTGTGAGGAACACGGGGAAAAGAAGTCTCTGAGTTCTTGTTGAATTAGAGTCACAAACCTGGTGACCAGAGTTCAGTCATGTGAACTCAAGGGATCGTATTTGGTTATAGGTTTGTCCGGACATCAGTGGACAACCTGAAGGAGTCGATTCTCTTCCACCATGTGGGTTGTGGGGATTTAATTTCTAGCATCCCTCCACCTCCTACTTACATTTTTCTTTTCTTTTAATTTTTATTATTTATTAAATTGTGTTTGTATGCATGTGTGCGCATGTGTGTATGTATGTGTGTGTGTGTGTAGAACCACGGGAGAATTCGGGAACTACCATGGACGCCTCCACCTCCTCCTTGTTTACTCTGCCCCGGGATTCACAGGCTCCGCCCTACCAGGACCAGAAACGCAGGCCGCCCCCGCTTCCGCCCGGCGTCTATACGTGGGGTCTAGGATCCGAACTCAGGACTTTCCGCCTGCAAGGCAGAGGGTTAACCCCTGAGCCACCTCTCCAGCCCCTACCTCCTACTTACATTTTTCTTAAGAAGACGGATCAGTTGACTTGTGCTGTACTTTGTCTTCTGGTAGCTCGTGGAAGCCATGACAGAGAAGCTTTGCAAATTCTCACAGTTCCACCTCTTGCAACAGAATTTGCACAGAACTCTTCTCGCTGTGACATGCAAACACCTTCGAGTGTCCACAAGGCTCGGTCAGTGCATGCCAGGGTGTGTGCGAAGGCTGTGCAGACTGGCAGCCTTCAGAATGGGAAGCAAGGTGGCCGATCAAGTAAATAGCAGCACTTAAGAGAAACAGCAGATTTCAGAAGTAACTTCCGGAAGGTTCCAGAATGTGGGTTCCCGGGCAGTGTGGCTCCCGTGACTGCTGCAGTATCACTCGGTACCCCAAGTCTGTGGAACTCTTGAACATCGCTTTCCTATAGCCTGTGTGAAGTCGAATGGAAGAAAATATCTGTGGTTTTAATTGTGGGAGGGAAAACATTCTCTCGTTTCATAGGCAGCCCGGAGACGTTTTTATTCTTATTAAGGACTCCAGGTATTTGGTCTCATTCATTTGTGGCTCGGATTTTAGCACTGCTAACTGGGCTTATCCTGGGAGCAGCTCATCCATGACAAATCCCTGGAATGTCACTGCTAATTGCACGCCTGAGGCCACCCACAATGGGGGAATGTGATCGTTTAGTCTCAGCCATCTATTTAGAGATTGTTCCTGTTGGCTGAGTAAAAATCATTTCTAAACTGTCAGCTTATCCGATTAAATTTTTGCATTTTCATAGCCGTGGTCCCAAGGACCCCTGGGGCTGCCTCCTGTCTCCATGTCTGGCTCTCAACCAGCACTTCCCTGGCAGAGAGACTCTAGATAGAATTTGCACTTTGAGGGGAACCTACCGATGTCTGCGAAGGTTCCACGGAGCCGTCTCTCCCGCTGAGGAGCCTCCCTGGGAAAGTGGGCTGTGGGGCCGAGGACGCCTTCCCGCTCCGCTTGCCACATCTATACCGTCCAGACATTTGACAACGTTAGGTCGCCATCTGGTCAGCTCTGTGCCCGCCCTGAGCCGCCACTGCCTGACAAGCAGGCGCGTGCAGTCTATCTGCCGCGGTCGGAGCTACGTCGGCTCCCTCTGGGCAGGCTCTCCCCGGGGATCTGTGAGCCACAAACAAACTCCCCATCCTGCCAAAGACGTGGGCCAAAGTCCTCATAATTTTGCACCACTGAGTATTAGCTCCAGCCAGAAATGAGTTGAGATGATATTTGTTATTACAAAATAACAACAGAAATGGGAGTGAAATAATGAGGAATTGGGGCTTTATTTTATTTTACTTTGTAGAAGAGACAACAATCTGGGGCTGTTAGAAGAGAAGGCTCAGAGGGAGCCCAAGGAGGCCGGGAGGAAGGGAACGTGACTTCCTGTCTGCGTGGAGAGCCGCACGATGATGCTGAGCCTTGAGTGACGCTGGCCGTGGGCAGGGCGCCTGCCCGCCCACCGAGATCGCCTCCCCTGGACACAGCTTTCCTCCCTGTGTCCTCGGGCTGTCTTGGTCAGGGTTGCCATTAGGGGCCATCTCGAGGCCTCCTGAGGGATCCTCGCTGCTTTACGACGTACAAACCACGCTGGAGGAAAAAAATATTCTTCTTAGCTGGTAGAGTGATTTCTAGGTCGTTTGTAACTTCTGGGAGATTGAAATGAAACAGAGGCAAGATGGCCAAGTCTAGGTACATCCCAGGCCAAGCAGGCCGCCCACAAAGAGGCCAGGCATGGTCAGGCATGTTGGAGACCAGAGAGGCACAGTAGGTTTTCTACCATTGGAAGAAGGCTTTTGCCTCTGTGAGTTGATAAATCTCTAAAAGCCAAAGGGAAACAATTTCTGAGAAAAGGGAGACTTCAAAAATACTACCCCTGCATCTTGGACAATATGGACTGTCTTTGTTTTCATTGGCCATTCTAGATGGGTAGATTGGTGAATGAGTAGGTAAAGGGGAGATAAAGAAAACAGGTAATTGATAGGTAGGTAGATAGCACGCACATAGATGATAAAGATGATGACTGAGTAGAAAATATACATATATATGTATATATGTATATATATATAAAGAGATAACAAAGATTATGGATAGAAAGATGATGATAGATATAGACAGTAAAAGATAGACAATACATAATATATAGACAGATGATACATTGATAGAAATCATAGATAGATAGACAGATAGATGATAGATAGACAGATAGATAAACAGACAGATAGATAGATGGATGATAGATAGATAGATAGATAGATAGATAGATAGATAGATAGATAGATGATGTGAGATGGGCACGTCCAAAATAGCTGTCACACATAAGATGAAGTGGGCACAGAACATAGTCCTTACATTAAGGGACCCAGAAACGGAAAGGTAAAGCTGTAACCCAATCCACGTATTGCTCAGTAATATTCATAAATATGAAAGCAACGTGTGAGTTTATGGTTCCAGCCCATGATCACCTAGCAGAGACATAAAGTTGAAGTTACAGGAAGAGAACATCTTTAGAAACACATTTTCTTATTGTGGATGTTTTAATTGACAGACATGCCTTTGCATTATGAAAAGGTACTGATTTTTATGCAGTTTTGCAGGATAGAAATACTTTGTTGGCTTATAAGAATGTCCAATTGCATATTAATTATCTCCACATTATATAATGTCAGCATCCAAAAGGAAGAATTTTGTCTGCTTGCCTACCTACAGAGAAAGCTTCCCAACTGATATATTTGGTATTCTGCCAAGTGACTGCTTTTTCATCCAAGTATTTAATTTTTTTTCTAATTACTGGTGTACAATTAAAGTTCCTTCCAATAGCACCAGGGTAGCTGCTTCTGAGATTTCCCAATGCCGCAGTCAGTCCGCACGTGGCGCGCAGCAGGGCAGCAGCCCCCGCATCATAAGCAGCATGGTTGCCGCAGGGCCACTCACAGTGCTCCGCAGCTGGTCAGTGTGTGGACGGCATGCGCTGCTGTGGCAAGTGTCCCTGCAGGGGCGAGCAGCTCTGCCTCATCGCTGCCGATAGGCTTGGTGCCTTCCGTGTCCTTGATCCACAGTGGTGTGAAGCCGCGTGCAAGCCTCATCTGGGACCACAAGCACTTAGGGTGGCACCTGCGAGGTCTGACAAGCTCTGAACCTCAGACATGAAGTTCCAGCAGCCAGCAGCAATGCTGGCAGTGGCTTGCACGGTGCATGTTCCCACTGTTTGCAGGTCCACACTGCTGCTACTGGAATCCTGGAAGTCGCAGGATTTATCATGACTCAATCTCAGATGGTCCTTGATCCCTGGTAGATTGAAATGAGTTCTTATCTTTTCCACGAAGCAAAGGTGATAAGTATCCTGTGGAAACTATATGCTGGGTGTCAAGCTTAACTTTTCCTAAGTAAGTAATCTATGATTATCACGACCTTCTCATGAGCTGGACACTGGCTGTGAACTCTAGCTCCCTGTCAACTGAGATCATTCAGGGAAACAATATAGTCCGTTGTGTGCTGTTGCTAAGCTGGGAAATTCAGAGGATACAAGTGATAGATGCATATGTCACGTAGGACAGGTTTGAGGGAATCAGACTCCTCCATAAGTCAAGCAACATCTTTACAGTGAAGAGGATGCAAATTGAATTGTTTTATTTTTTCTTTTTTATATTTTATTGTGTGTATGAGTGTGTGTGTGTGTGTGTGTGTGTGTGTGTGTGTGTGTGTGTGTGTGTGTGTGAATGTGTGTGTGTGTCTGTCTGTCTGTCAGACGGCACTGTATTTGGAGTAAGAGAAATTCTTCAAGATAAAGGCACAGGAAAAGATTCCAATAGCACGGGAAACACTGAAAAATTGAGAAATTGGATTATTTAAAGTTCAACGCTTCTGAGCATCAAGGGAAACAATCATCTGAATGAAAAACAGCCACCAGAATGGAAGTCTTTCCTCCCATTAAAAATAAAAACAGATCCTATCAGTAAGTGGGACAACAAGCCATCCTCAAAAGAAGAGAATGAAATAGCTAATAAATTCTCAAAAAAGCCTTCTATATCCCATCCATCATGGAATGCAAATTATAGCCTTGTTGAGGTTCTACCGCAACCCAATCAGAAATGCTGGCTGGTTTGTGGGAGAAAAGGGACCCCTATCCATTGTTGTTGGGAATGTGAACTGGTACATGGAGGTTTCTAAAACAAAACAACACAAAACAATAACATCAAAACCCCACCGGATCTACCATAGGACCAGATATCCCTGTTCTGGGCACATACCCAAAGGACGCTGCGTTCACACAGCGTTGTCTGCCCGTCCGTGTTTATTCACAGTTGCCTGGAATGGAACCAGACTAGATATCAAACAACAGATTAATGGCTAAAGAGAATTTGGTAATACGCATGATGGGATTTCAGTTAGCCAGAAAGAAAAGGGTTGTTGCTGACATCTCCGTGAAGTGAACTGGAATCCTTATCTTAGTCCTTTTTCTTTTTCCCCTTTCAGATGGGATCTCACATGTCCCAGGCTTACCTTAGTTTAGCATGTGCTTGCTATGACATTGAATTCTTCATCTTCCTGACTCCACATCTCAGGCTCTGGATTCCGCGTGTGCACCAACATGCTTGGTTTAGAAATTACCATTTTTGGAGAAGTATCTAGATCCAGAAAGGTAAATTCACATTTTCTCTCCTGTGGAGAACCTAGATTTTAAATGAATTTTAAACCTTGGGTGCGAGGGAAGAGCACATGGCATGTAACTGATAACGGGACCCTGACAGGTAAAAAGAGAAAGTTGGCAAGGGGGAAGCAACACAGAGCATAACGGAGCATGTCTGACACAGCATGGTTTGAATGACAGTCACCCTCAGGCTCGTGTGTCTGAATCCTTAGCTGCTATTAATGATTCAGAAGGCTGTGGCACCTTTAAGAGGTGGTAACTTGCTGGAGGGAGGCGTGGCACAGTGTGTCTGCCCTGCCCTGCTTCCTGTCAGCCTGCTCCTGCCCTTTCTGCCTCCTCCTGGCTGCAGGAACGTGACCTGGCTGCAGCTCTGTCTCCAGCAGCATGCGCAGTTCGCACACGATGGACTATGTTCCCCTGGTACCGCGCATCGCCTGAATCTCTTTCTCTCTCCTCCATTGCTTGGGTCCGAGTGCTGTCTCACAACACGAGAAGGGTGTCTGCGGCAGGAGGTTAGGGGGAGGAGGGGAGGAGCATCAGGAGGTGGAGTCGAGAGGCGCGGTGTTCCCAGGTGTAGGGAAGTTTCCTAATGAAGCCTGGTAATCAGAACTCTGCAGTGAAACCCGGGAGTCCAAACAGAGAAGTAGGAAGGAGAAAGCGACAAGGCAGGCACAGAATGGTGTCCATTCTACAAGGGTCGACGATGTCAATCATTTCATAGATTACCCCTTACCATCGTTGTGACTTAACTGAGATTCATGGCAGGAAATTTGCCCATTAATGTCTCATCTCTGTAAGTGGCGTTAGTTTCTCCATCCCTTGAAAACAGCATATGTTTACTTACTTCACCTAATAAGAATCTTGGTGAACGCCTCACTGCTGTGGAGAGATGACGTCGGAACCGGAGTGTGCCAGCGACCTTTTCAAAATGCTGGTTGCTGGGTTCCATTGCATTCACGGGGAGGCCTTGCTGTCGGTGAGGTGTCCCCACACCCGCCTGCACAGACACCAGTGTCCACACGCGAGTTTTCTTTATTCTCTGAGCCCGCGACGGAAGCCGGGATGGGGCATCAGGACCTACTCAAGTTTCTGGCCTTTGCATCATGTCGTGACACTGTCAGAAGTTCTTGCTTGAAGCAATCTGAAGCAAGCTGGTCTAGCTTGGACAGCAGGGAGGAATGTAAGGTGTCCACTCCCTCCTCAGCTCTTCCTCCTTTCCAGTTTTTATTTTTCTGTTCCCCCTTCCTCTTTTTTCTTCTTCCTTCCTCTTTCCATCTTTAATTATAAAGACGCGCCCCTTTCATTATTATTTGTGATATGATTCAGAATGGAGTTTTGCCCAATATAATCCACCAGGAGGTTTCTATGGAAACACTGGTTCACAGTCCCTAATAGTCAGGTTGGCTCTCCACAGAAGATGCAGAAGCAATAGCAGGAAAATAAACATGCTCCAAAGTCCTTGCATACAGGTACCTGCGGTCTATGCATGCCTGTTCCTGTGAGCCCCATTTCTGTTCCTGTGAGCCCCGCACGAGTTCCTGCACATTTCCTGAAGCTTCTCACTACCTCTAATGGCAGCTCCCAGATACTTAAATCCACAGCCCAGAATCAGTTGTGAAGAGGTTCCCGGGATGAAGATTAATTAACGTGTGGGCTTGGCATGCACAGCACCGATCTCTCAAGAAACAGCAGTGATGTCGCAAAGTGTGACCCAGTGAGTCTGCGCTTGCAGGGAAGAGGGACATGAGAGAAGCCGCTACTTCTTGTTGGCTAAAGAAAGCCTGCAGGTTCTAACAGACAGGAGGGCTGGAGTGCTGTCTTCTTTCAAAGACGCTGAGACGCCCTCAGGGGTCCTACACAAATTCTATTTTCATCTAAACCAGGAAGGAGAGAACTGAGCTGGTGGGGCCTGGTGGTGGAGCACAGAGACCCACTGGATTTCCAGCGAGGCAGGACCTTTGCAGGCCTCGCTCTGCAAGGTGCTCTTCCCTGTCGTGGGTCACGAGGCGACCCTCAGAAGGGCAAGCTCTCAGGTCCTTCTCTGTGGCGGCTCTCAGCTACACCGAGACTGACACACAGAAGCACGTTGCTTTACCTCAGGTCCTTTAGAGAGCTACGCGTGTTGTCCTTAGTATTGTGCACACGTTATCTACTCTGTTCCTGACAATGAAGCATCAGTGTCACTAAGTTACCTTAAAATTGTCCACACTGTGGGACAGTTATGAACAAGTTGACTAAATCTGATGGTATTTGGGTTGGCCATCTTCCTCCCAGGAATGTGGGTTGGGATGAAGAGGAAGGAGTTGGGTCAAGTCTTTGGAGTTTCACATGAACTTGATCTCTGATTTTTAACGTGAGAATTTGGAAATAACCTGGTTGATTGTTGATGCAGAGAATGAAACGCAAACCCAAGTGCTGGGGAGGAAGGCAGAAGCCCAGGGTTTCTTGTAAACACACATTGAATGCCTGTGTCCTAACATTTGAAGTGAGAGGCAGTGATGTTGGCTACGTTGGTGATACTGTGCATGCTAAGTTAATCAGGCACGTGATGCTTAAGAAGCGGTGGAATTTTACAAAAGGAGAAAAGGATTTTCTCTAATACCACTACGCTTGGATTCTAAATCTTAAGCTGCAGCTATTAGTTATTTTGACTAAAAATAAGTCACACTGCAAGAAGCTACTCTGAAAGGTTTCTGACCACCTCTCTACCCAGCTAGTCACTAACTTGCTCGCCCGAGTGTCCCTGGATTGCAGATGGTCATTATTGCCTGCTTTTCTCAGGCTCAGTGATAGTCATAGGTTAACTTTGCTCTCTGGTTTCTCATGGCAAATCAGGCAGGAGACAAACGCTAGGAAGGAAAAGAAGGAATCGAGCATAATGACATCACTCAATGGGGGGTCATGTTGGGAATGACAGGCTGAGAGACAGGCCTGGCTGGTGCTTGGGGGGCTGGTTCATACTGGAGCATGGGAAGTGTCAACTAATACCAACTCTCAAGTGTGGAGTGGGGTCTGTCTGTATCAGAAAAGAGCAAACTAATGTGCCTTAGAAATACTCTAATTAGCCTTTACACCCCACCCCACTCCACCAGTCGGGACGCGCGCGCTGCCGGTCCAGCCGGGCCTCACCCCGTGCCCTAGGTAAGTCCCCGTTCGGGCCCCGCCCACCAGGACCCCAGGTCAGCCCACAGGGACCCGGCTCCGACTCCCACCATCCAGCCGGAGCCCCGCGCGGGGGCCGAGGGACGAGGAGGACCTCCCCCTGCGCCCGGGCCCGCCCCAGCTGCCCTCGGGTTAAATAGCTCCACGCCGACGCGCCCATCCTCCCTTTTCACCCCACCCCGCTCCGCCGGTCAGGACACGCGCGTGGTCCAGCTGGGCCTCACCCCACGACCTAGGTAAGTCTCCGCCCGCGTCCGACCACCAGGACCCCAGGCCAAATAATTCAGTTTAGTGAAATTGAGAGATCTTAAGAGTTAAAATGACAATTCAAAAGTCAAAGTGCAAATCCATGAGAAGCAACACTCAAGTAAACAAATTTCCCACTGAAGAAATTAATCCCATAATGTTAGACTCCAACAAGAACAAACCCACGGAAAAAGGCCAAGAAAGCCTCACCCAGGATAAAGTCTTTCAAAATATGATCATTACCATGTTCAATACTATGAAAGAGGAAATCCGGGAGGAATTACATAATCGAATCAATCGCTTTGAAGAGGAACACAACAGACATCTGGAGGAGTTGAGAAAAACAGTGCAAGAAACAAAAAGTGGCATAGAGCAGTTAAAACAAACTCAAGCAGAGTTTAAAACTGAGCTAAAAGACAAGTTATCTTCAACCCAGAACGCCACAGAGAGTCTTATCAACAGAACTAACAAGCAGAAAACAGAATTTCAGACCTTGAAGATAAAGTGGGAGTACTAACCAGCTCAATGGAAGAGGTTGTTAAAGCCAAAAAGATACTTGAGAGAAATATCCAAGAGATATGGGACACCCTGAAGAAGCCTAACATGCGTATTCATGGAATACCAGAGCAAGAATCTCAAAATACCACCCTGAGGAAATTTTTCAAACGATCATCAAGGAAAACTTTCCTCATCTAAAAAAAGAAAGGCCCATCCATATACAAGAGGCATTCCGCACCCCAAACAGATACGACCAAAATAGAAGCACGCCGCGGCAAATAATAGTTAAAACACTCCACATTCAAGATAAAGAACTGGTGCTGAGAGCTTCAAGGGAGAAAAAACAAGTCACTTTTAAAGGTAAACCTACTAAATAACAAATGACTTCTCAGTCGAAACAGTAAAAGCAAGAAGAGCTTGGAGAGACATACTTCAAGTATTGAATGAGCAAAAATGTCAACCCAGGCTGATTTACCCTGCAAAACTATCAGTCATGATCGAGGGAGAAAGAAACATTTTCCAGCACAAAGACAACTTTAAGGGATACATGTCCACCAAATCAGGCCTTCAAAAAATGCTAGAAATGATACTCAAGCGTGAAGAACAAAACAGGCATATCCGGGAGAACAGAAGGCAAATATAACACCATTAAAAGCGAAGCAATATACTTATAAAAGCTACTAAACATAATAAATGTGTGGAATTAATAGTTTCTCCATTATAACACTAAATGTTAATGGACTTTAATTCACCGATCAAGAGACACAGATTACAAACTTGGATTAAAAATCACAATCCATCAATCTGCTGCCTGCAGGAAACCCATCTCACCACAAAAGATAGGCACGCTCTAAAAATAAAAGGCTGGTCAACAATTCTACAAGCAAATGGAAGCAGAAAACAGGCAGGGGTAGCCATTATGCTATCAGACAGAGTGGATTTCAAACCAAAGAAAATTATAAGAGACACGGATGGATACTACATTTTAGTCACAGGTACAATTCACCAGGAAGACTTCACAATGCTGAACATATATGCACCCTCCACATTCATTAAGAAAACCCTACACTGTCTAAAGCAAGAAATCAACCCCCAAACGATAATTCTTGGGGACTTCAACACCACCCTCTCAACATGGGATAGATCAACAGGTCAAAAGCTTAACAGAGACACTTTGGAACTTAATCAAACCCTGAAAGAAATGGACCTTACAGATCTCTATCGAACTTTTCACCCACGCACCAAAGAATACACATTTTTCTCAGCAGCACACGGAACTTTTTCCAAATAGATCATATATTGGGCCACAAAATGAATCTACACATATACAAGAAAGTTGAAATTCTAACCTGTGCCCTATCAGACCACCACAGCCTAAAGCTGGACATCCACAACACATCAAACAAGAGAAAAAACACTAACTCCTGGAAACTTAACACTATGATGCTGAATGAGAACTGGATTCAGGAAGAAATTAAAAAGGAAATTCAAGATTTCCTGAAAGTGAATGATAACGAAAATACAACTCATCAAAATCTCTGGGACACAATGAAAGGTGTTCTAAGAGGTAAGTTCATAGCTTTTAATGCCTACATCAAAAAAATGGAACATCAGAAATAAACAACTTAACAATGCAGCTTAAAGCTTTAGAGAAACTAGAGCAATCTGATCCCAAAAGCAGTAGAAGAGAAGAGATTAGCAAAATAAGGGGAGAAATATCTGAAATCGAGACTAAGAAAACGATAGAAAAAAAATCAACCAATCAAAAAGCGGTTCTTTGAAAAAATCAACAAGATTGATACACCCCTAGCTAAACTAACCAAAAGCAAGAGAGAGAAAACCCAATTAACAAAATTAGAAATGAACATGGAGTTATCACTACTGATACCCAAGAAATCCAGAGAATTATAACATCATATTTCAAAAATTTATACTCTGTGAAGTTTGACAACACAAAAGAGATGGATGAATTTCTAAGTAAACACAGCTTACCTAAATTGAATCAGGAAGTTGTGAATTATTTAAATAGTCCTATAACATATAAGGAAATTGAGGAAGTAATCTCGAATCTTCCCACCAAAAAATGTCCTGGACCAGATGGATTTCAGCACAGAGTTCTACCAGACATTTAAGGAGTTAATAACACCAATACTCCTTAAACTGTTCCATCAAATAGCAAAGGAAGGAACACTACCAAATTCCTTCTATGAAGCTAATATCGTTTTAATCCAAAACCTAATAAAGATTCACTTAAAAAAGAAAACTATAGGCCGATCTCCCTGATGAACATAGACGCAAAGATTCTCAACAAAGTCTTAGCAAATCGGATTCAAAAACATATTAAAAAGATCATTCATGGGGACCAGTAGGCTTCATCCCCGGCACACAAGGTTGGTTCAACATATGCAAATCAATAAATGTAATTCATCATGTAAACCAGTCCAAAGTCCAAGACCACATGATACTCTCGATAGATGCAGAAAAAGCTTTGACAAGATCCAACAGCCTTTTATGATCAAAACGCTAGAGACAGTGGGAATGGAAGGAACCTTTATCAATATAATAAAAGCTATATACAACAAGCCCACAGCAAGGATTATGCTCAATGGGGAACAATTGGAAAGCATTCCACTTCGATCAGGAACTAGACAAGGCTGTCCACTCTCACCACTTCTATTCAATATTGTACTTGAAGTCTTAGCTGAAGCCATAAGACAAGAAAGGGACATAAGAGGGAATCAAATCAGCAAGGAGGAAGTCAAGCTATCCCTATTTGCAGATGACATGATCTTATACCTGAGTGATCCCAAAAACTCCACCAGGAAGCTCCTGGAACTAATTGAGAAGTTCAGTAGGGTGGCAGGATACAATATAAATGTGCAAAAATCAGAGGCCTTCCTATATGCCCAGAATGAAAGAAGTGAAAAAGCCTTGAGAGAAACAATCCCATTTACTATAGCCCCTAAAAAATGAAATACCTTGGTATAAACCTAACTAAGGAGGTAAAAGACCTTTACAATGAAAACTTTAAAACCCTAAAGAACGAAATTGCAGAAGACACCAGAAGGTGGAAAGACCTCCCTTGTTCCTGGATTGGCAGAATCAACATCGTAAAAATGACCATCCTACCAAAGGCAATATACAGATTCAATGCTATACCAATCAAAATCCCAAAGCAATTCTTCAAAGAAGTTGACCAACAATCTCAAAGTTCATATGGAGGCACAAAAGACCCAGGATAGCAAAAACAATCCTGAGTAACAAAAACACAGCTGGAGGTATTGCCATACCAAACCTTAGTCTATACTAACAAATCCATAGTTATAAAGACAGCCTGGTACTGGCTCCAAAATAGACACACAGATAAATGGATAAGGATTGAAGACCCAGATTATAAGCCCACAAAGTTACAGGATTTGGTCTTTGACAAAGGGGCCCAAAGAATCCAATGGAAAAAGAACAGCATCTTCAACAAATGGTGCTGGCAAAACTGGATCTCCACATGCAGAAGATTGAAGCTGGACCCGTACTTGTCACCATGTACAAGACTTAATTCCAAATGGATCAAGGACCTTGATATCAGGCCAGAGACTAAAAACCATAGTTGAAAGGATGGGGAACTCCCTCGAGCTGATTGGGCTAGGCCAACATCTCTTTTTTTTTTTTTTTTTTTTTAATTTTTTTTTAAATTTTTTTTTATTATTTATTCAACTGTGTGCGCGCGCGTGTGTATGTCTGTGTGTGTTTGTGTGTGTGTATGTATGTGTGTGTAGAACCACGGACGAATTCGCGAACCACCATGGACGCCTCCACCTCCATCTGCCCCGGGATTCACAGGCTCCGCCCTACCAGAACCAGAAGCACAGGCCACCCCCGCTTCTGCCTGGCGTCTATACGTGGGATCTGGGATCCGAACTCAGGACCTTCCGCCTGCAAGGCGGAGGCTTAACCCCTGAGCCACCTCTCCAGCCCAGGCCAACATCTCTTAAACAGACATCCAATGGCACAGTAACTGCTACCAACTCTCAACATTTGGGATCTGGTGAAATTAAAGACTTTCTGTTCAGATAAAGAGATTGTAACACGAGCTCAAAGGCAACCCACAGAATGGGAGAAAATCTTCACGAACCACATATCTGATAAAGCTCTACTGTCCAGAGTGCACAAAGAATTTAGAAAACTAAACACCAAGGAAACCAATTAAAAAATGGGCCCTGGAACTTAAAAGAAACTTTACCAGAGATGAAATTAAAATGTCTAACAAATATCTTAAAAAGTGCTCCACTTCTTTAGCCATCAGGGAAATGCAAATCAAAACTTCCCTGAGATATCATCTCACCCCGGTCAGGATGGCAAAAATCCACAATACAAACAACAACAAGTGCTGGAGAGGATGTGGAGAGAGAGGATCTCTGCTACATTGCTGGTGGGAATGCAGGCTCATACAGCCACTCTGGCGAGCCGTCTGGAGATTCTTAAAGAAATTAGAGATTGAAATGCCACATGACCCTGCTATTTCACTTTTGGGAATAACCGCCCATGCAACAGAGGTTCGCCTCGATAGCACAAGCACAACCATGTTCATAGCAGCACTGTTTACAATAGCAAAGTCATGGATTCAACCTAAATGTCCAACAGTTGACCAGTAGATAAGGAAACTGTGGTACATCTACACAATGGAGTACTATTCAGCCATCAAAAATGATGAATTACTGGAATTTGCTGGGAAATGGATGTCATTAGAAACAATTATATTAAGTGAAGTATCCCAAACCAAGAAAGTTAAGCACCGTATGAACTCCCTAATAGGTGGCTCCTAGTATCAAACTCACCCAGCCCACATTGAGACACTCAAGGGTAAACCTATGTAATACAGTAATTGCAAGGATTGTGAACAGGAGGGATGGGGTTGGAGGGCCACACCAGACAAAAGGAGAGAGGGGACCATGTTACAGCAGAGAAAATCGGCCTCCAAGGAATGCAAGTAAGTAATGTGACATCTGGTTAAGTTCACAGACGTTGGTTCCTGATCATGTACAACTGAGGGGTATGATCTCACCAGAAGAGGAGGGCATATAGTCTGTCAGATGAAAGGTGATCATTTTGCAAATGGGTGACTGATCCCTCCCTCACCGAGGTTTCCTGCTTTTATTACATCTACCTTTGAATGTGCTATTATAACAAGACTCCAGTTTAACAGTTTTTTGTCTCTGACCAGGGGCGATCATACAGTGCCCATCAGAATGGAGTGAAGGGCATTGCAGGAGCAGCAAAACTGCAAAATAAAATCAATAAACCACAATCCAGAACTTCAGAGACTCTATATCAATCACACAGAACTAAGCCAGCCTTAATCTCCCCCATCCTGCAGCTCAGGGACAATGTGCGGATAAGAAGGGGGCAGGTTAAGATTGTACGAGAAAAGGATGGGAGGAGCAATGATTTGAAGATTTTCTCCCCACTAGTTTAGGGCTGAAGCAATCATCATAGGACTTTGCATGACCTGCGCAATGTCCAACACATATTGACCCACACAAGTCTCAATCGACTAAAGGCACCAGATCCTTGGAGGCACGGATTGACAGCCACAGTAGTGTTCCTATGCTTAAGGGGAACACGAAAAGGGTTCAGGGAAATGCCACTGGGTCCTTGTCCGTCATCGGAGAGGAGGACCAAGAGGAGAGTTAGGCATACACATAAAAGGATCTCTGGGAATTGGGGGCGAGGCACTGGGAGATGGGGAGGGAGGGAGGGGGAGCAGAGGGTTTCGGGGGAGAAGGAGGGGGGAGGGAACTGGTATACCTATTAAGTTTGTAATACCTTGTGGAAGAGACAAGCGATCAAGATCTGTGGGAACCAAGTTATGGCATAGGGCTGGAGAATTAATATACTCTTGAGGTAACACTAAATGTATACTGCTGGCCTTGTCAACTGAAAGCAAATTGCTTCTGATGATCTTATGAATAGGAATGGAGGTCAAAGCAATTGCAAGACCAATGGCTGCATACCAAGTGCCAAGAGATGTGTTAATCTGCTTAAGCAACAAAACCACATCTGGTACAGCAACTGCGATTGAAGTCACAACTTGATTAAATTTGTGATAATCGTCATTCTCCATGATCCATCTGTCTTCTGCACAAGCCAAATGGGAGAGTTAAAAGGAGAGGTTGTATGGGGGGCTGAATATATGGCTCGAGGGTTAATCCTCTGCCTTGCAGGCGAAAGGTCCTGAGTTCGGATCCTAGACCCCACGTATAGATGCTGGGCAAAAGCAGGGGCGGCCTGCATTTCTGATCCTGGTAGGATGGACCTGTGAATCCCAGGACAGAGTATACAACGAGGAGGTGAAAGCCTTCCATGGTGGTTCCCAAATTCGCCCATGGTCTACACACACACACACACACACACATGCACACAAGCAAAATTGAATAAGTAATAATAATAATAAAAATTTAAAAAGGAGATGAAGGAATCACCACCCCTGTGTCCTCAAGTCCATTATGGTGTCATTAATTTCTGTAATTCCTCCAGGGATATGATACTGTTTCTGATTCACTATTTTCCTTGGTAGAGGCAATTTTAAAGGCTTCCATTTGGCCTTCCCAACCATAATGGTCTTTATTCCACATTTCAAGGAACCAATGTGAGGGTTCTGCCAACATCTAAGTATATCTATACCAATTATTCATTTGTCACTGGGGAATAAGCACAGGGTGAGTCTGGGAACCTCCTGGACCTACTGTGAGTCTAACATTAGCCAGAACTCCATCAATCACCTGTCCCTCATATGCCCCTACTTTAACTGGTGGGCTACAATGCTTTTTAGGGTCTCCTGGAATCAATGTCAACTCAGACCCAGTATCTAGTAGACCCCAAAATGTCAGTTTATTTCCTGTCCCCTAATGCACAGTAACTAGTGAAAGACCTCAGGTCCAGTTGTGGAAGGGTAGGAGAAAGACTAATATTAAAGCTTTTTGCTATGGTACCAAGATCCTTCCTTAAAGGGAGCTGGCCTCCCCTTCATTCAAGGGGTTCTGGATCTGTAAATTGGCTCAAGAATGGCAATTGGTTGACAGGCCATGATTCTCTGCTTCTACGAGTAAAGGCAGCTTTTCCTTCATTTCTATTAGAATTTTTTTTTCTTCTTGTACAGGTCAAATAAGAACTTTGTAGGCGTCTTATCTATTTTACTTTTGGGGACACCATCATTGATTAGCCAGTGCCAAAGGTCTAAACAAGTGAGACCTTCATAAATACTGTTCTGTCTATGCTGTACATTATGGTTAGTACGCTTACTTTGCATTGGTGATTCAATGCTGCCACTTAGCCCCTACTACTCCTAGATCCACCTAGGCTCATTGAATTTAAGTTTTCCAACTGGGTGGCTGCATGTCCCATTGTTAGTTCTGGCACAAGGAGAAGAAAAATGGTAGGAGCCTTCATATTTGGTGGTGCCCTTCTCACCAATTATTAGTACATTTTCTTAAAAGGCATGTCATCTGGATTCTGCCATTGAGAAATGGATTTTAAAGAATGAATCCATTCAAACATACCAATTTCCCTGAGTCTCTTAATCCCAGCGTCAACATTAAACCAAGGAATATCTAGAATCTCCAGTTCCTTTTCAGAAGGCTAAACTTTAATAAATACTTCTTCTACCCACTCAAATAAACTCCTGGTACCAATTTTAACTCTGTGAGTAGCAGTGTTAAACCCAGAGTCTCCACTCAATGGGCCCATTGCTGTGAACTCACTTTTACTCAGTTTTATACTCCTTCCACTATTATCCTACAGCCTTACAATCCATTCCCAGGGGTATTCCCCAGACTGCTGCTTGAATGTATTAGAAAAGTCATGCAGTTCTTTAGGGGTATAGTGCCCCTCCTCATGGAACACACTTTCTATTTCACATTTAGGGGCCTGTTTAGCCTTGAGCCTAGTTATAGGTCTGGAAGCAATCACAGGTGGGCTGTGCTGTAACTTCAGTATTTTCTTGTGGCAAAGGTGAAAACAACACTTCTGTAGAGGGTGGGTGTGGGGATTCATTTTCTGTGCGGAGGGGAGATTATCTCCTCAGGTGAAACAAACCCATCAAAATTTGAGGGTTCAAGGCCTTCATCATCAGTTTGGTCCTCCCACACATGAGCATCCCACTTTTCAGGATCCCATTCTTTTCCAATCAGTGCTTTTATTTTAACGTCTGACCTCTTTTGAGGCTGAATTTTAATTTATGTTATAAATCAACCCAAACTCTGTAATAATCAGAGTTTGGGTTTGATTTTCGTGATGCGAGCCCTCTTGCTACTGGAGAGAAGGTTCTATTCTGGGTACACTTAGAACTTCAAGTTGTTTATGCACTTTCTGAGTTGGGTATTTTCCTCTCTAAAATATCCCTTTTCCATTTGTAGTTTATGACAGATGCTGAAACAACCAGCCAGCATCATCGTTTTCCTTATTCTTACTCTTTCATCTAAGTTTCATATCAGATCACTAAGCTTCTCAATCTTCGCAAGCGGGCGCTCAGGAGTGTCCACACACCTACTTTTACCCGTTCTAGAAAGAGTTCACTCCAAACGTTGCAGTGTCCTCCATGCACTAGGGGAGTCTTTAGTCACTGGAGGTTCCACTGGGTCAAAAAGCCAGCTCCAATATCACAAAACTTGCCAGCAAAATTCATTCTTATAATTTTCTTATAATTCTGTTTCTCTAGAACCACTTTTGGTATCAACTGCTGTATTAGTTAGGGTCACAGAATTCACAGAATGAATATATATGTAAAATATATAGGAAATTTATTGAATTGGCTTACAGATGTGGTCGGGGTAGTCCAGCGAAGGCTGCCAGTAGCCAAGGTAGTCTAACGATGGCTGCCAGTAGCTGAGGTAGTTCCAAAGCTGGTAGTTCAATAGCTAGCTTCTCACTTTGGTAGTCAAGTGGGTGAAGGCTGAAGGCTGGAGAACTCCTAGAGTCTTAGTCTAGTCCAAGTCTAGAAGGTCAAAGAAACTGGGCAGCCAGAAGGAAGAAAGATTCGTAGCACAGCTGCAAGAAGGCATCTGTTCTCTTTGGTGGCTCCTTTATAGATGATATAGGAGGATCCAATGAGAGCTTTGGAAGTCCTGAAAGTATCAAGGGTGGGTACAATCCTATCAAGTGGTCTCAGTTGATCCATTCCAATGATGGTCTCAGCCCATTTTAGTTAATACCAGATGTGTCAAGTTGACACCCAAGATCATCTACCAGAGGTTAGAGGGTCAGAGTCGTTGCTGTGATGTCACATATGGGCAATGATTTCATAGGTGTGCCTGTGATGTCATAGTGAGGCTGTCATGTAACAGTGGGGCTATAACCTCAGAGGTGCAGATGTGATGTAACAGTGAGACTGTGTTGTCACCGGTAATGCTGTGATACCACAGTGATTCTGAGATGTCAGTGGAGCATGACTATGACATCAGAGTGAGGATGTGATTTCAGTGGTTAGGCTGTAATATCAGAATCAGGCTGATGTGAGTGATGAGGGTAATGTTACAGTAAGGCTGGTATGTCACTGGTGAGGCTGTGATGCCATCATCAGGCTTTGATGTCAGCTTGTGTCTGTGGTCTCACTGTGAGCCCATGATATCACAGGGATTGGTGATATCATGGTGGAGTCTGTGAGGTCACAGTGAGACTGAAGTCAGTGGCAAGATTGATGTCACAGTGAGGCTATGATGTCAGTGGTGATGCTGTGATGTCACATTGAGACTGTAATGTCAAAGTGAGGCTATGTTAGAGGTGTGTATGTGATGTCACCATAAGCCTATTATGTCAAAGGCAAGGCTGAAGTCATAGTGAGTTTCTATGTCACAATAAGGCTGTGAAGGCATTGTCAGGTTGTAATGCCACAGTGAGGATACGAAGTCACAGTGTAACTATGATTTCACAGTGAGGCTCTGACGACATTGTGATGTTGTAATGTCACAGGAGAGATTTGGATAGCACAGTGAGGCTGTGATGTTAGTGGTGAGACTGATGTCACAATGAGGCTGGAATATCAGTGGTGAGAAAGATGTCATGGTGTGTCTGTCATGTAACTGGTGACACATTGATGTTTGTAGTGAACCTATTATGTGACAGTGAGACTGGTGAGGCTGTGATGATAAAGGCTGTGTTGTCACTGGTGTGGCAGTGATGTCAGTGTTCTGACTAATGTCAATGGCAAAGCTAATGTCATAGATGAGGCTGTGCTGTCACTGGTGTGGCCCTGATGTCACACAGAAGGTTTGATGTCACTGTGAAAGTTGTATGTCACTGTGGACTGTCATGTCACCATGAGGTGATATCCCTTTAGAAGCTGTGATGTCACAGTGAGGCTGTGATGTCAGTGGCAAGACTGATGTCACAATGAGGTTATGATGTAACAATTGAGCCTGTAATGTCACTGGGCAGGTTGTGAGGTGACTGAAAGTCTGTGATGTCACAGAATGGCTCTGATGTGAGAGCTGAATCTATGAGATGTCAGAGAAGCAGTGATCTGAGGGGTGATGCTTGGTTTTCACAGAGAGTTTAGGATGCCAGTGGTGAGTTTGTGCAGTCACACTGAGGCTGTGATGTCAGAGGAGAGGCTGTGATGTCACTGTGAGGTGGTGATATCATTGGTTATAGACTATGACATCACAGTTCAACTGAGATTTCAGTGTTTAGGCTGTGGTGTCAGAAGTGAGGATGATGTCAGTGATGAGGCGGAGATATTACAGTGGGGCTGGGTTGTTATTGGTGAGTCTATGATGCCATAGCATGGCTGTGGTGTCACTGTTGAGGCTCACTGTTGAGGTTGACAGATGACCATTAGCCTGAGATGTCAGTGATAAGTCTGTGGTGTCATAACGAGGCTAGGCAGGATATCCATGGTGTGACTGATGCTATGATTTCAGAGAATAGCCTGTTATGTCACACTGAGTGTGTGATGTCAGAGGTGAGGCTGTGATGTCAGTTTGAAGCTATGATGTCACTGTGAGGCTGTGACATCACAGAGAGATTGTGATGCCAGAGTGAGGCTGCGAGGTCACTGTGAAGATATGACGTCAGTGGCAAGTCTGATTTCACCATGAGCATATGATGTTACAGGTTAGACTGTGAGGTCACTGTGAGGTCACTGTGAGGCTGTAATATCTGTGGGAAGATTGATGTCACAGTGAGGCATTGATGTAACATGTGAGCCTGTGGTGTCACTGTTTATGATATCAAAGACTATGATGTCACTTCTTAGGCTGTCACATCACTATGAGCCTGTGCTATCTGTGATGAGGCTGTGGTGTCATGGTAAGGCTAGGTAGGATACCCGTGGTGAGGCTGTGATGTCACTGTGAGCCTGTGATATCACAGTGCCACTGTGAGGTCAATGGTTAGGCTGTGATTTCAGAAGTCAGACTGATGTAAGAGAAGAGGCTGAGATGTCCCATTCATGATGTGATATAATTGGTGAGGCTGTGACATCACAGTGAGGCTCTGATGTCACAGAGAGGCTGTGATGTCACAGGGCAGCTTTGAGGTCAGTGGATAGGCTGTGATTTCAAAAGTAAGACTGAGGTGATAGATGAGGCTTAAATATCGCATTAATGATATGATATCACTGGTGATACTGTGATGCCACAGGGACTTTATGATGTCACCATGAGGCTGTGGTGTCACTGGTGTGGCTATAATATCATGGTGAGCCTGTCATATCAGTGGTGAGGTTGTAATGTCACAGTGAGGCTTTGTTGGCACAGAGTATTCATGATGTCACAGTTTGGTTGTCATGTTACGATGAGGTTGCGATATCAGCAGTAACTCTGCTTTCATGGGAGACTATGTCATCTGTGAGGCTATATTGTCACTGATGAGTCTCTAATGTCACAGTGCGTTTGTTTTGTGAAACTTTGGGTGTGATGTCACAATGAGGCTATGAAGTCTGAGGTGGAAGTTGTGATGTCACAGTGAGTTTGTGATGTCAATTATGACACTGTGGTGTTAAAGGTAGGCTGTCATGTTTCAATGAGACTCTGAGATCAGTTGTGAGGTTGTGGAGCCATAGTGTGGCTAGGTAGGATGTCAGGGATGAGGTTGTGAAGTCGCATTGCAGCTATGATTTCAGAGTTGAGTCTGTGATGTCATATTGAGGCTGTGATGAAACAGGGATGCTATAACGTTAGAGTTGATGCTATGATGTCACAATTGGGAAATGATTTCAAAGGTGAGCCTGCGATGTCATAGTGAGGCACTGATGTCACAGTGAGGCTATAACCCCATAGTTGGGCCTGTGATGCCACAGTGAGGCTTTGGTGTCACCATGAACCTGTGATGTTCCAGGGAGGTGGTGATGTCACCATCAAGGCCGTGAGGTAACACACGGTGAGAAGGCTGATGTCACAGTGAGGCTCTGATGTCAATGGTGATACTGTGATGTCACATTGAGGCTGTGGTGTCACAGTGAAGCTACATGAGAGGTGTGTATATGATGACACCATGAAGCTATTATGTCAGTGGCAAGGCTGACGTCACAGTGAGTTTGTAATGTCACAGTAGGCTGTGTGGACACAATGTGGCTATAATGTTACAGTGAGGCTCTGATGACACAGTGGTGTTTTGATGTCACTGGAGAGGTTTGGATGGCACAGGGAGGTTGTAATGTTAGTGGTGAGGCTGATGATACAATGATGCTGTGATGTCATTGTTGAATGTGTGATGTCACAATAAGGCTGGAATGTCAGTGGTGAGAAAGATGTCATAGTTAGTCTATGATGTCACTGGTGAGGCTATGATGTCAGTGGTAAACCTATTACATGACAGTGACCCTGGTTAGGCTGTGACTTTCAAGGCTGTGTTTTCACTGGTGTGGCAGTGATGTCAGTGTTCTGACTAATGTCAGTTGTGATGCTGATGTCAAAGGTGAGGCTGTACTGTCACTGTTGAGGCAATGATGTCACAGTGAGGTGGTGATGTCACTCTGAATGTTGTATGTCACTATGGACTGTTATTTCACAATGAAGTGATTTCATTCTGGAATTTTTGATGTCACAGTGAGGCTGTTAGTTCACTGTGGAAGATTTGATGTCAGTGGCATAGCTGACTTCACCATGAGGCTATGATATAACAGGTGAGTCTAACATCATAGACTAACTATGACATCTTTCTCACCACTGACATTCCAGCCTTATTGTGACATCACACATTCAACAATGACACCACGCATCATTGTATCATCACCCTCACCACATAACTTACAACCTCCCTGTGCCATCCAAACCTCTCCAGTGACATCAAAACACCACTGTGTCATCAGAGCCTCACTGTAACATTATAGCCACATTGTGTCCACACAGCCTACTGTGACATTACAAACTCACTGTGCGTCACCTTGCCACTGACATAATAGCTTCATGGTGTCATCATATACACACCTCTCATGTACCTTCACTGTGACACCACAGCCTCAATGTGACTCACAGTATCACCATTGACATCAGAGCCTCACTGTGACATCAGCTTCTCACCGTTTGTTACCCACGGCCTTGATGGTGACATCACCACCCTCCCTGGAACATCACAGGTATGGTGACACCAAAGCCTCACTGTGGCATCACAGGCCCAACTAGGGGTTATAGCCTCCCTGTGACATCAGTGCCCACTATGACATCGCAGGCTCACCTTTGAAATCATTTCCCAATTGTGACATCATAGCATCAACTCTAACGTTATACATCCCTGTTTCATCACAGCCTCAATATGACATCACAGACTCAACTCTGAAATCATAGCTGCATGCGACTTCACAACCTCATCCCTGACATCCTACCTAGCCACACTATGGCTCCACAACCTCACAACTGACTCAGAGTCTCATTGAAACATGACAGCCTACCTTTAACACCACATGTCAAATTGACATCACAAACTCACTGGACATCACAACTTCCACCTCAGACTTCATAGCCTCATTGTGACATCACACCCAAAGTTTCACAAAACAAACGCACTGTGACATTAGAGACTCATCAGTGACAATATAGCCTCACAGATGACATAGTCTCCCATGAAAGCAGAGTTACTGCTGATATCGCAACCTCATCGTAACATGACAACCAAACTGTGACATCATGAATACTCGGTGCCAACAAAGCCTCACTGTGACATTACAACCTCACCACTGATATGACAGGCTCACCTGATATTATAGCCACACCAGTGACACCACAGCCTCATGGTGACATCATAAACCCTGTGGCATCACAGTATCACCAGTGATATCATCATTAATGCGAATTTAAGCCTCATCTATCACCTCAGTCTTACTTTGAAATCACAGCCTATCCACTGACCTCAAAGCTGCCCTGTGACATCACAGCCTCTCTGTGACATCAGAGCCTCACTGTGATGTCACAGCCTCACCAATTATATCACATCATGAATGGGACATCTCAGCCTCTTCTCTTACATCAGTCTGACTTCTGAAATCACAGCCTAACCATTGACCTCACAGTGGCACTGTGATATCACAGGCTCACGTGACATCACAGCCTCACCACGGGTATCCTACCTAGCCTTACCATGACACCACAGCTCATCACAGATAGCACAGGCTCATAGTGATGTGACAGCCTAAGAGTGACATCATAGTCTTTGATATCATAAACAGTGACACCACAGGCTCACATGTTACATCAATGCCTCACTGTGACATCAATCTTCCCACAGATATTACAGCCTCACAGTGACCTCACAGTGACCTCACAGTCTAACCTGTAACATCATATGCTCATGGGGAAATCAGACTTGCCACTGACTCATATCTTCACAGTGACCTGCAGCCTCACTCTGGCATCACAATCTCTCTGTGATGTCACAGCCTCACAGTGACATCATAGCTTCAAACTGACATCACAGCCTCACCTCTGACAACAACTCAGTGTGACATAACAGGCTATTCTCTGAAATCATAGCACAGTCCACACCATGGATATCCGGCCTAGCCTCGTTATGACACCACAGACTTATCACTGACATCTCAGGCTAATGGTCATCTGTCAACCTCAACAGTGAGCCTCAACAGTGACACCACAGCCATGCTATGGCATCATGACTCACCAATAACACCCCACCCCCACTGTAATATCTCCGCCTCATCACTGACATCATCCTCACTTCTGACACCACAGCCTAAACACTGAAATCTCAGTTGAACTGTGATGTCATAGTCTATACCATGATATCACCACCTCACAGTGACATCAAAGCCTCCTCTGACATCACAGCCTCGTGTGACTGCACAACTCACCATGGCATCCTAAACTCTCTGTGAAAACCAAGCATCACCCCTCAGATCACTGCTTCTCTGACATCTCATAGATTCAGCTCTCACATCAGAGCCATTCTGTGACATCACAGACTTTCAGTCACCTCACAACCTGCCCAGTGACATTACAGGCTCAATTGTTACATCATAACCTCATTGTGACATCAGTCTTGCCACTGACATCACAGCCTCACTGTGACATCAGCTTCTAAAGGGATATCACCTCATGGTGACATGACAGTCCACAGTGACACACTTTCACACAGTGACATCAAACCTTCTGTGTGACATCAGGGCCACACCAGTGACAGCACAGCCTCATCTATGACATTAGCTTTGCCATTGACATTAGCAAACACTGACATCACTGCCACACCAGTGACAACACAGCCTTTATCATCACAGCCTCACCAGTCTCACTGTCACATAATAGGTTCACTACAAACATCAATGTGTCACCAGTTACATGACAGACACACCATGACATCTTTCTCACCACTGATATTCCAGCCTCATTGTGACATCAGTCTCACCACTAACATCACAGCCCACTGTGCTATCCAAATCTCTCCTGTGACATTACAACATCCACAATGTCGTCAAGCCTCACTGTGAAATCATAGTTACACTGTGACTTCGTACCTCACTGTGGCATTACAACCTGACAATGCCTTCACACCTTATTGTGACATAGAAACTCACTATGACTTCAGCCTTGCCTTTGACATAATAGGCTTATGGTGACATCACATACACACCTCTAACATAGCCTCACTTTGACATTACAGTCTCAAGTGACATCACAGCATCACCACTGACATCATAGCCTCACTGTGACATCAATCTTGCCACTGACTTCAGTCTCACTGTGACCTACACGACTCCACCATGATATCACCAATCCCTGTGATATCATGGGCTCACAGTGAGACCACAGACACAAGCTGACATCAAAGCCTGAGATGGCATCACAGCCTCACCAGTGACATACCACCTTACTGTAACATTACCCTCATCACTCACATCAGCCTGATTCTGATATTCAGCCTAACCACTGAAATCACATCCTCACTCTGATGTCATAGTCATGCTCCACTGACATCTCAGAATCACTGTGGTATCACAGCATTACCGGTGACAACACAGTCTCACGTTACATCACATCGCACCTCTGAGGTTATAGCCCCACTGTTACATGACAGCCTCACTATGACATACAGGCACACCTATGAAATCATTGCCCATATGACATCACAGCAAGACTCTGACCCTCTAACCTCTGGTAGATGATCTTGGGTGTCAACTTGACACATCTGGTATTAACTAAAATGGGCTGAGACCATCATTGGAATGGATCAACTGAGACCACTTGATAGGATTGTACCCACCCTTGATCTTTCAGACTTCCAAAGCTCTCATGGATCCTCCTATATCATCTATAAAGGAGCCACCAAAGAGAACAGATGCCTTCTTGCGCTGTGCTACGAATCTTTCTTCCTTCTGGCTGCCCAGTTTCTTTGACCTTCTAGCTTGGACTAGACTAAGACTCTAGGATTTCTCCAGCCTTCAGCCTTCACCCACTTGACTACCAAAGTGAGAAGCTAGCTATTGAACTACCAGCTTTGGAACTACCATCGCTACTGGCAGCCATCGTTCGACTACCTTGGCTACTGGCAGCCTTCGCTGGACTACCCCGACCACATCTGTAAGCCAATTCAATAAATTTCCTATACATTTTACATATATATTCATTCTGTGAATTCTGTGACCTTAACTAATACAGCAGTTGATACCAAAAGTGGTTCTAGAGAAACAGAATTATAAGAAAATTATAAGAATGAATTTTGCTGGCAAGTTTTGTGATATTGGAGCTGGCTTTTTGACCCAGTGGAACCTCCAGTGACTAAAGACTCCCCTAGTGGCATGGAGGACACTGCAACTGTTTGGAGTGAACTCTTTCTAGAACTGGTAAAAGTAGGTGTGTTGGACACTCCTGATGCCCCGCTTGCGAAGATTGAGAAGCTTAGTGATTCTGTATATGAAACTTTAGATGAAATGAGTAAGAATAAGGAAAACGATGATGCTGGCTGGTTGTTTCTAGCATCTGTCATTAAACTACAAATGGAAAAGGGATATTTTAGAGAGGAAAATACCCAACTCAGAAAGTGCATAAACAACTTAGAAGTTTCTAAGTGTACCCTAGAATAGAACCTTCTCTCCAGTAGCAAGAGGGCTCGCATCACTGAAAATCAAACCCAAACTCTGATTATTACAGAGTTTGGGTCTGAGTTATAACATAAATTAAAATTCCAGCCTCAAAAGATGTCAGACGTTAAAATAAAAGCACTGATTGGAAAAGAATGGGATCCTGAAAAGTGGGATGCTCATGTGTGGGAGGACCAAACTGATGATGAAGGCCTTGAACCCTCAAATTTTGATGGGTTTGTTTCACCTGAGGAGATAATCTCCCCTCCCTCAGCAGAAAATGAATCCCCACACCCACCCTCTACAGAAGTGTTGTTTTCACCTTTGCCACAAGAAAATACTGAAGTTACAGCACAGCCCACCTGTGATTGCTTCCAGACCTATAACTAGGCTCAAGGCTAAACAGGCCCCTAAATGTGAAATAGAAAGTGTGTTCCATGAGGAGGGGCACTATACCCCTAAAGAACTGCATGACTTTTCTAATACATTCAAGCAGCAGTCTGGGGAATACCCCTGGGAATGGATTGTAAGGCTGTTAGGATATATGTGAAGGAGTATAAAACTGAGTAAAAGTGAGTTCACAGCAATGGGCCCATTGAGTGGAGACTCTGGGTTTAACACTGCTACTCACAGAGTTAAAATTGGTACCAGGAGTTTATTTGAGTGGGTAGAAGAAGTATTTATTAAAGTTTAGCCTTCTGAAAAGGAACTGGAGATTCCAGATATTCCTTGGTTTAATGTTGACGCTGGGATTAAGAGACTCAGGGAAATTGGTATGTTTGAATGGATTCATTCTTTAAAATCCATTTCTCAATGGCAGAATCCAGATGACATGCCTTTTACTAGAAATGTACTTAATAAATTGGTGAGAAGGGCACCACCAAATATGAAGGCTCCTACCATTTTTCTTCTCCTTGTGCCAGAACTAACAATGGGAGATGCAGCCACCCAGTTGGAAAACTTAAATTCAATGAGCCTAGGTGGATCTAGGAGTAGTAGGGGCTAAGTGGCAGCATTGAATCACCAATGCAAAGTAAGCGTACTAACCATAATGTACAGCATAGACAGAACAGTATTTATGAAGGTCTCACTTGTTTAGACCTTTGGCATTGGCTAATCAATGATGGTGTCCCCAAAAGTAAAATAGATAAGACGCCTACAAAGTTCTTATTTGACCTGTACAAGAAGAAAAAAAATTCTAATAGAAATGAAGGAAAAGCTGCCTTTACTCGTAGAAGCAGAGAATCATGGCCTGTCAACCAATTGCCATTCTTGAGCCAATTTACAGATCCAGAACCCCTTGAATGAAGGGGAGGCCAGGTCCCTTTAAGGAAGGATCTTGGTACCATAGCAAAAAGCTTTAATATTAGTCTTTCTCCTACCCTTCCACAACTGGACCTGAGGTCTTTCACTAGTTACTGTGCATTAGGGGACAGGAAATAAACTGACATTTTGGGGTCTACTAGATACTGGGTCTGAGTTGACATTGATTCCAGGAGACCCTAAAAAGCATTGTAGCCCACCAGTTAAAGTAGGGGCATATGAGGGACAGGTGATTGATGGAGTTCTGGCTAATGTTAGACTCACAGTAGGTCCAGGAGGTTCCCAGACTCACCCTGTGCTTATTTCCCCAGTGACAGAATGAATAATTGGTATAGATATACTTAGATGTTGGCAGAACCCTCACATTGGTTCCTTGAAATGTGGAATAAGAGCCATTATGGTTGGGAAGGCCAAATGGAAGCCTTTAAAATTGCCTCTACCAAGGAAAATAGTGAATCAGAAACAGTATCATATCCCTGGAGGAATTACAGAAATTAATGACACCATAAAGGACTTGAGGACACAGGGGTGGTGATTCCTACATCTCCTTTTTAAATTTTTATTATTATTATTACTTATTCAATTTTGCTTGTGTGCATGTGTGTGTGTGTGTGGTGTGTGTGTAGACCATGGGCGAATTTGGGAACCACCATGGAAGGCTTTCACCTCCTCCTTGTTTACTCTGTCCTGGGATTCACAGGTCCATCCTACCAGGATCAGAAATGCAGGCCGCCCCTGCTTTTGCCCAGCATCTATACGTGGGGTCTAGGATCCGAACTCAGGACCTTTCGCCTGCAAGGCAGAGGATTAACCCTCGAGCCATATATTCAGTCCCCATACAACCTCTCCTTTTAACTCTCCCATTTGGCTTGTGCAGAAGACAGATGGATCATGGAGAATGACGATTATCACAAATTTAATCAAGTTGTGACTTCAATCGCAGTTGCTGTACCAGATGTGGTTTTGTTGCTTAAGCAGATTAACACATCTCCTGGCACTTGGTATGCAGCCATTGGTCTTGCAAATGCTTTGTTCTCCATTCCTATTCATAAGATCATCAGAAGCAATTTGCTTTCAGTTGACAAGGCCAGCAGTATACATTTAGGTGTTACCTCAAGATGTATATAATTCTCCAGCCCTATGCCATAACTTGGTTCCCACAGATCTTGATCGCTTGTCTCTTCCACAAGGTATTACAAACTTAATAGGTATACCAGTTCCCTCCCCCCTCCTTCTCCCCGAAACCCTCTGCCCCCCCTCCCTCCCTCCCCATCTCCCAGTGCCTCGCCCCCAATTCCCAGAGAGTCCTTTATTGTGTATCCTAACTCTCCTCTTGGTCCTCCTCTCCATACGGACAAGGACCCAGTGGCATTTCCCTGAACCCTTTCTCGTGTTCCCCTTAAGCATAGGAACACTACTGTGGCTGTCAATCCCGTGCCTCCAAGGATCTTGGTGCCTTTAGTCGATGTTAGACTTTGTGAGTCAATGTGTTTGGACATTGCGCAGGGCATGCAAAGTCCTATTATGATTGCTTCAGCCCTAACTAGTGTGGAGAATCTTCAAATCATTGCTCCTCCCATCCTTTTGCTCTTACAATCTTACTCTACTACTACTGGCTTACTACTACTGGTCTTACTGGTACTTATACTCTACTTACTTTACTGCTTACTCAACTGCCCACTGCCCCCCTTACTACTGCCCCCTGAAATCTGCCCTTCTAGACTAAGTCGTGGGGCCCCTTCTTCCGCAAATGTTCCCTGGTGATGAAACTTTACATCAAGGATGGGGGGAGATTAGGGCTTGGCTTTAGTTCTCATGTGGGATGTGAGATAGGAGTCCTCTTCCTCTGAAGGGTTCTGGGGGATTGTGGTGGTGGGTTTGCACTCGGGTTGTTTTA